>JANJOY010002126.1:0-11784 GCA_038496675.1 Rachycentron canadum
GGAGGAGGAAACACACTGAGGGAGGGAGGGAGGGAGGGAGGGAGAGAGGGAGGAGGAAACACACTGACCATAAACTCATTAGGAAAACGTTTACTGAGCTAATAAATCAAGGAGAAGTAGGGACATTTTCCCATAGACTTCAATACAATCTGACTTCTTTAACAACCAGTGGAGTCGCCCCCTGATGGTCATTAGAGAGATGAAGGTTTAAGGCTCTTCAGCTTTGGCGTCACAACTATGTTTACTTTTATGAACAGTCTATGATATAAACGTGTTTATTTCTGCTGTTTTTAACACGCAGTCTCTGGGACTGACTCACTGTCGGGGCCAGACTCTAGTGGTCATAAGAGGAACTGCAGGTTTCAGTGTCATGGTTCAGCCTCAGAGGTTGATTCTTGGTCAAAACAGGACAAATAAGGTAAGTTGTTACCAGTTTCCCTGACTTTATATTAAAGAAGTGATAAAACATAACACTCCCTTGCATTTTAACTGTTATAATTAAATGTTCCATCTTGTTTAAACAGATTTGACATGATCAGTTAATGATTTAATACAAGTTGTAATAAAAAATTAAAAAACAGGTGTGTGTGACAGCGCTCTCACACACACCTGCTCCCAGCATCAGTGTGTATCATTAAAGTCTGTCTCCATGGCCAGTTTTCCATTGGCCGGCTCCGAGCAGCTCTGGCCCCTGGCCCACCTGACAGGCTTACTTTTATTTCCAGGAGGACTCAAAGAATTGGCGGACAGCAGCGACGCGGGGTAATTAACCTTCAGCCACCTTCAAGTTGAGTTGACAAAAGCTTTTTAAAAAGAGAAAAGATGAACAAAGGCAGCTGATTAGTTTCTCTGCAGATCTTTACACTGGCTTCCTGTAAAGATGGAGAACTGGGTTTAAGTTTATACCACAGCTGACATTACTGAACACATCTGTCAGACAGAAAACAGCTGGAAATGAGATAATTTATGTCGTCTTTGAATCATTTCTAATTGTTTTATTAATTAAAACAGCACAAGTCCTTTAATATTTCCTGGTTTCTTTATATCTTCTTTAATGCCTTTTTATTTTTATGTAACAGTTTAAAACTAAAACACTTTCTTTACTTTCTTTAAAGTTTTAAAATAAAAAAGGATCTTTGTCAACCCATACACAAATATAATAAATGTAATGCTGAATTTCTGTAAATGAAATAAATCAAATGAAATTAATGAATGAATGAAATAAATAGACCTACATATAAAAACATATGTACAAATGATACATGAAACCCTGGAACAATTTCGTATGTGAACATATATGTCTAGCCCATAGAAATTGCTATATGTTTATGTATTTATATCCTTATATTGTCAATATATGTTATGTACATTAATAAGTAATATCACAGTCTGTCTCTAAACCTGGACCTGGACTCTGGTCTGAGCCTTAACCCTTCATTCTCTCTAATGACCATCAGGGGGCGACTCCACTGGTTTTTAAAGAAGTCAGATTGTATTGAAGTCTATGGGAAAATGTCCCTACTTCTGATTTATTAGCTCAGTAAACGTTTTCCTAATGAGTTTATGGTCTCAGTCTGGTGACGTCATTGAGGGCTGACAGTTGGTAAATATGTATCCATCCCAAAATCTGTCAATATATGGAGATATTATGAACAGGGTCTATTAATATAATTTATAATAAAAAACAAATATAAACATATAGACAATCTATGTGCAGCCTATGCTGTTTGAAAAAGGTATATTTGAAAAAAATGAAGTATGAGAGAGAGTATGAGATGCTTTTTCTTTTCATGATAAATGAATTGAACCCATTTGTTTCTTCATGTTTCATATTTGTGCATTTATATAAGTGGAAGTGAGCAGCTCAAACAGGAAATTAAATCTCATTAAAAAGACGTAGGTGCTCAGGTCGTGACTCTCTGACTTCATCACCACTGAGTCCGTCGGCCAATTTATTTCCTGTTAATCCGTTAATCTCTTTCCTTGTGTCCTCACTTTACTTTTCAAACTTTATTTATCATATATTTGTGCAACTCTGATGAGAGTGAGTCTGAGGAAGAGGAGTTTAAAGTCCTTCATCCTGTCGTCTTCAGTGATGATGTTGACATTAAAGGACCAGTCTGATGTTTTTGTAGATTTAAGATGGTGAACATAGTGAAGCTGGTGGTGACCAAACTCAGAGCAAAAACAGTGGAAACACTGGTGACTCAGACACAACATGTTGATCAGCATGTTGCTTAACAGCTGGATGTGGAGATAAACATGATGTTCATTTTTTAAATGATGGTCCATTTAGAGGAAAATAGACCAGAAAGCAGGGGATGGGTCGGGGGGCGTGGCTACAGTGTGATCCACCCTTCACAATTTTATATTAAAGGTCCATATTTATATGGTGGGTTGACACTTAGGTTTCCTAATGAGTTTATGTATGATAGAGGGTGTGGCCTCTTTGACTGACAGGTGATGGAGCATATGCCACTAAATTTGTGCGGTTGTCTTTTAACTGAGTTGTGAAAAGCTGTGATTTTCAAACCAGAAATATTGATACTTCAGAGGGAGGTTGTGGGGGCCTCTGGTCTCATGGGCCCCTGGGATGATAAAGTATCTCTGGTGTCTGATACAAAACAATTTTTATGTTTATGAGTAAATGTTTAATTATCAGAACAGAAATCTTTTTTTAAAAAAGGGTGTTTTTTGGGCTGATCAGCATCAAAAGGAGACTTTGTGACCGATGAACAGGAGCAGGAAGGAGGAAGGATCTGGTGTCACCCTGACCTCTGCTGGGGGGCAACATAGGGTCTCAGATGAGGCAGCCTAACAGAGGTCAGTGTTGCCTCAGCAGAGACTCAGATCCTTCACACTGTTACATCCTAAATTTGACTTAAGAGCAAACTGAAAGTGAGGCCTGTTACCAGACACAGTCACTGATGTGAACAGGTTAGAAAACAGTTAAAACCCATCACCATCAGTGTTCACCTTTTCTCTATTTGGATAGGGCTTTGAGATAATGTATTTTTTATACAAATAAAAATGGACTTGACCAGAACACACCTGAAGAACGTCTCCTTTTAGTCAAGACAGCTTTATTTGTATAGTAACAAAATGACAACAGGTAGAACCAGTGTGACTTTAGCTACAAACTGTTGTTATTATCAATAATTAATTATTATTGAGGCTAGTGTAATCTATAAGTGAGCTCTTAAAAACATCAGTAGACAGAAGCACTGGTCTCAGAAGTAATAGCAGTAGTATATGTGATACTTCAAGTTGTACTAGTAACAGCAGTAATGCTATTCTTATTTATACTGTATATCTTAGGTTGTTTGAGGTTAATAGAAGTAAACATCCTCTGCTGCTTCTTCAAACACTGACATCAGCTCAAAAAAAATTAATGAATTTAATGGAATGAACATTTAATGAAATAAAAGTATGTAAAAAAAGATGGAACAGCTGAGTTTCTACATATAGAATTTGTCATGTCATAAAATACAGTTGAGTCACAGACTTAGTATTAACTACTCATTAATTCAGCATTAACACAATCCACCTTTTAATGACAGTTACTGTTCATAAAAAATCAACTCTTGAATTATTATTTTAATTTAAGGGGCTGTGTTTCCTTCCTTTCATTGTTGAATAAAGACTTTTAGGTCATATTTAGGTTTTAAACTAAATCAGAAACAGAAATAATCCATTCATAACAATAGGGAATCATAAGAGAGGTGAAGTCGAATCATTTTTTTATCTCGTGGTGTTTTATTTATTTCTCTTTCACTTTGCTGCCAAACAGTACGTAAGAACACGCAACTGCTCTCTGATTGGCTGGTCGCCCTGTCAGTCTGTGATGTGGCGCCCAATGGCAGCGGGCGGCAGGCGATACAAACTGACAGCCGCCATGTTGTGTCTCCGGGGACCTGGAGGGACGTCCGGTAGTAGTCGGCAGCTCACAGGGAAGGGGCCGCAGCTTGAAGCCATGAGCCGTCCGTCCTCAGCCGGAGCCGGAGGCGGAGGACTCGGTACCGGGAAAGCAGGCGGAGGAAAACACGGGGGGACCGGAGGCGCAGCCGCCGCCGCCGCGGCAGCTGCCGCCGGTGTGAGCTCCGTGGTCGGGTCGGGGTCCGCTGCCCCCAACACCGCGGTGTCCCTGCCCCCGGTCGTCCTGCCCGGGGGGTCCTCGGAGCTCACGGCGCTGTTCGAGTGCCCGGTGTGCTTCGACTACGTCCTGCCGCCCATCCTGCAGTGTCAGGCGGGTCACCTGGTCTGTAACCAGTGCCGCCAGAAGCTGAGCTGCTGTCCGACCTGCCGAGGCCCGCTCACCCCGAGCATCCGGAACCTGGCCATGGAGAAGGTGGCGTCCACGCTCCCCTTCCCCTGCAAGGTAAGACTCACCTGCCGACACCGAGGCTGGCGCGAGCCCGCGGCGTCGGCTCACGTCAGCGCACTTTTCATCTCAACTTCCGCATCAACATGATATCGGACAGGCGCGTCCGCGTGTGGCGTGACGTCAGAGGAGACGACAGGACCAAAACAAACCTTGAGTTTGGTTCAAGTCTCGACTTTAACAAGAGTCTGAGACAAAAACTAACTATTCACAAGTGATAGGTGTGTGTGTGTGTGTGTGTGTGTGTGTGTGTGTGTCTGTGTGTCTCTGTGTGTCTCTGTGTGTCTGTGTCTCTGTGTCTCTCTGTGTGTGTGTGTCTCTGTGTGTGTGTGTCTCTGTGTGTGTCTCTGTGTCTCTGTGTGTCTCTCTGTGTGTCTCTGTGTCTCTCTGTGTGTGTGGGGGGGCTGTAACCTCTGTGTGTGTGTCTGTGTGTCTCTGTCTGTGTGTCTCTGTGTGTGTGTCTGTGTGTCTCTGTGTGTGTCTCTGTGTGTCTCTGTGTGTGTCTCTGTGTGTCTCTCTGTGTGTCTCTGTCTGTGTGTCTCTGTGTCTCTGTCTGTGTGTCTCTGTGTGTCTCTCTGTGTGTCTCTGTGTGTCTCTCTCTGTGTGTGTGTGTCTCTGTGTGTGTGTGTCTGTGTGTGTGTGTGTCTCTGTGTGTGTCTCTGTGTCTCTGTGTGTCTCTGTGTGTGTCTCTGTGTGTGTCTCTGTGTGTCTCTCTGTGTGTCTCTGTGTGTCTCTGTCTGTGTGTCTCTGTGTCTCTGTCTGTGTGTCTCTGTGTGTCTCTGTGTGTGTCTCTGTGTGTCTCTGTGTGTCTCTGTGTGTGTGTCTGTGTGTCTCTGTCTGTGTGTCTCTGTGTGTGTGTCTGTGTGTCTCTGTGTGTCTCTNNNNTGTGTGTCTCTGTGTGTCTCTCTGTGTGTCTCTGTGTGTGTGTGTCTCTGTGTGTGTCTCTGTGTCTCTGTGTGTCTCTGTGTGTCTGTGTCTCTGTGTGTCTCTCTGTGTGTCTCTGTGTCTCTCTGTGTGTGTGTGTGTCTCTGTGTGTGTGTGTCTCTGTGTGTGTGTGTGTCTGTGTGTCTCTGTGTGTGTCTCTGTGTGTCTCTGTGTGTCTCTCTGTGTCTCTCTGTGTGTCTCTGTGTGTCTCTGTGTGTGTCTCTGTGTGTGTCTCTGTGTGTCTCTGTGTGTGTGTCTGTGTGTCTCTGTGTGTCTCTGTGTGTCTCTGTGTGTGTCTCTGTGTGTCTCTCTGTGTGTCTCTGTGTCTCTCTGTGTGTGTGGGGGGGCTGTAACCTCTGCTGTGAGTCTGTGGGTCACAGGGGGCTGAAGTGAAACTTTTTGAGTTTCAAGCCTTAGATTCATCTTTGGAGCAGAGACCAACTGAACATCGTGAGGAGTGACTTCTTTCAGGAGTTGGTGGTTTTTAAAGGACAGCTTCTAATGTTGCTGTCTGATCAATATTTAAACACCATTTCCCATGAGCTCTTGCAGTTTGAAGGTTAAACGTCACAGGAGGTGAGTCCACGAGCGACTCAAGTGTCAGGGAATCGTCTGCTTGTTCACACAGTTACAGTCCAGCTCTACATGACGTGTAAATACTCATTACCCTGAATTATCAACATATTATATTACACAGGTGGAGACATCGGACTCCAGACCCAAACAAGTGAATGAGAAGAATATCATCAGGTTTGGTGTATGATTGTTGTTGTTTTTTAAGTGTGCTGTCTGTTCCTGATGTATGGAGACAGATGGAGGGAAGTTTCTATGTTTTCTGCTCTATAAATTAAATGATATTCACTTAATTTAAAGAATTTGGAGACTGAATTTTTCTGTAAACTTTCAGGAGAATTATCATTAACCGTCTTTATTCTGACTGAGTGTTGTGTTGTTCTGTGTGAAACTTGTGATGCTGCTGTCATGGTCATCGCAGGTTGTGGACCTCAAAACACAAGAGTCAGCTGGTTGAGTTAGTTGTGGTATTGGTGGTTGTGTTGTTGAGACTGTGAGTATTGATCATCTGTTGTGTACCGACCACCTGTACCTGCTGGTTATGTCACATGACATCATACCTGAGAGGAATGTTCAGGTGTCACATACTTCTGGCCGTGTGGTGTCAGTGACATGAAAGTTGAATCTGTGGCTGAAAGCTGAACAGGGAGGCGGACCTGGTCTCCGCTCCAATCAGAGACCAGGTCCCGGTACCAACCCGCGTTGCCATGGTTTCTACCTTAGGTTGACGAAAAGATGGTGATTTTAAAAAGTGTAACATTCACTAAAACCCAAAGCCTGTGGAGCAGATAGAGCCATGGAATAAAAAAAAAATAAAGATCTTAAGTATTTTATTGTCTTTACCTTTGAAACTTTGTATGGCTGGAAACATTTGTCAATCTTCTCAGTTCAGATGAACTCTATTAAGGTTTATTGATTTTTATTATTATAATAATTGGAATGTTGGTGAACGTGAGGGTAAAGGCGATGATTTACAATAAAAGTTAAAGGTTTAATGTCTCAGATGGTTTTTATTTCATGTCTCTCTCTGCTTCAGAGGCTGAGAAGTAAAGGTTTTAGTGACAGGTGATTGTTTACTCCTCCATCTTCTGAGTTGTTTTAGTAGTTTTCAACAGGTTAGCTGCTGTGATCCACATCAATATCTCTGCCCTCGCTCAGGTCGTCCGTCATCGTCCAAACTGAGACTTTAAAAACTTTTTCTGCAGCTAAAACATCAAAAAAAATAAAGAAATACATTTCCCATGATGCATTTTATCATCACAGCGAATCACATATCAGGGAGTCATCATCGACACGTGCACATCACATCCAGTCTGAATGGATTAAAATAAGTATTTCCTCAACATCAGTCGATCTCTGTTGTCATGGTTACAACAACAAACGGTCATGGATAATAGAAGGTGCGTGTGTGTGTGTGTGTGTGTGTGTGTGTGTGTGTGTGTGTGTGTGTGTGTGTGTGTGTGTCTCTCTCTCTGGTCTCTGAGAGGGAGAGCGAGCTTCACACAGGATGTGTGTGTACGTGGTGTGTGTGTGGGGGGTGTTGACAGATGCTGAGAGGAGGAGGAGGAAGAGGAGGAGGAGGAGGAGGAGGCGGCCTACCCTCTGCTGAGCGATACTCCCCTTTTATTCTCTCTCTCAGCTCTTTCTCCCCGCCCCCTGTGTGTGCGCTGCAGTGTCTCAGTGCGGTCGGTTGGAGGACAAATGTTTTTCAGAGAGAGAGAGACAGAGACAGAGAGAGAGAGAGAGAGAGAGAGAGAGAGACAGTGAGAGAGAGAGAGAGAGAGAGAGACAGTGAGAGAGAGAGAGACAGAGAGAGAGAGACACAGAGAGAGAGAGAGAGAGAGAGAGAGAGACAGAGAGAGACAGAGACAGAGACAGAGAGAGAGAGAGACAGAGAGAGAGAGAGACAGTGAGAGAGAGAGAGAGAGAGAGACAGTGAGAGAGAGAGAGAGACAGTGAGAGACAGTGAGAGAGAGAGAGAGACAGTGAGAGAGAGAGAGAGAGAGAGAGACAGTGAGAGAGAGAGAGAGAGACAGAGAGAGAGAGACACAGAGAGAGAGAGAGACACAGAGAGAGAGAGAGACACAGAGAGAGAGGGAGAGAGAGAGACAGAGACACAGAGAGAGAGGGAGAGACAGTGAGAGAGAGAGAGAGAGTCACAGCAGTGTGTGTGTCGGCATCTGTGTTTTGCCTCAGTGTCCTCTTATGTCGGTGCTTCTTTTTTTTCCACCACAGAAGAAGAAAACATTTTTTTTCCCCTTCTGCTGCAGTAGGAGAGAGAGCGCGGGCGAGTGAGGTTCAGCTGCATTACTACTGCGTCTTTAGACCCACAACAGGAGCTGGTATGTGTGTGTGTGTGTGTGTGTGTGTGTGTGTGTGTGTGTGTGTGTGTGTGTATTTGTCTCTATGTGAGGACACTGATCTATCAATAGAGCCCTGAACTGATTCATTATTTATTAGTTAGAATTCTGATGAACAAAGCGTCAGTGATGTTGTTGTGTTTGATGTTGTTGACTCTCAGACCCCCCCACCCCCGACAGTCCAGGAGAGTGGGTCTGGACTCTTCTGGGGGACTGTTCTGGATCACGGTCCTGGTCTCTTCACAGATTCTGCTGATATTTAGTTTCCTCCATCTGTCTGCAGCTGGTTTACGGAGTCAAACCCCCCCCATGATTAACAGTTGGCAGACGGTGGGGGGGTGGTCTAAGTACTGGTCCTGGACCAGTTTTGACACAAACTAAAACGAGGAGCAGCCGTGAACCGTCTGGTGTCAGACTGAGGCGAATCCTCACAGAAACCAAACACGGGCCAACGCCGGGCCGATGCCGGCAGCGTTGTAATCTCTCTGCTACATGATCTCCACGTGGCTCCACGGTCTGTCCCAACAGCTGCTGACCAGCTGCTGTCTGTTTTTGTCCTCGTGTGTCTGGTGATCTATGGAGAGCACAGAGGGACAAACGCAGCAGAGAAGACTTTAGAGGCTGAGGCTGAAAGTTCGGCCGGTAACCAGGTTAGGGCAGAGCGACGTGACCAAACGATCGGGGACGAGACGATCCACAGGTCTTGTCTCGAACTCAGAAAATTAGAATATAGACAAATCTGAGACTGAATTCAGATTTGTGGAGCTGATGTTATATCAAGGAGGATCTTACTGTGACATACGAGCCTTTTTTTAGACCTCATTAAAAGGTTCTTAATTCAGATAGTTAACTAGCTTTTAGCCCGCTAACTGCTAACTAGCCCGCTAACTAGCCCGCTAACTGGAGACAGCAAGTTCTACATGGACCAGTTCTCCACTGGAGCAGAACAGGAGTTGCAGTCCATCAACAGGAGATGAGCTGGAGCAGCAACTACACTTTCAAATTAAAACTTACATAGATCACCTGATGAAGAAATAACAGTTTCACCCAAACAAAGACTCTGATTTTATTGTTCCTGACTCAAAGTTGTGATTCGTATTTTTCTGCCGCTTCGATGTTTCTTAGTCGTTTACAGTTCTGGATCAGGACCAGGGGTTTTATAAGGAATTTGTTGGTTCTAGGAAAAATATACAACAGCAGTGTTGTCTTAGTTACCTTTTTGTGTGTGTGTGTGTGTGTGTGCGTGTGTGTGCGTGTGTGTAGCTGTGTGTGCGATGCTGTGTCCGGCCTCCTGCCTGCCCCTCCTCAGGGAGTTGGCTCAGTGGCGCTGCCTGCTGGGCTGGCATCGCCACCACGGAGTGGGTTCATCTAGCGCTGCAGGGCTAACTGCTAACACTGGACAACAACAGCAACCACAGCAGGGGTTAGAGGTCAGGGACAGGGCCAGTCGACCTGTCGGCCGCACCAAGCCACTACCGGGCAGCCAGGTGAGTCCTGGACGATACCAGACAGGTTTAGAATAAAAGCAGATCGACTGGTCTGTGGTAGCTTCAGTGCTCTCTGGTCTCTGGTTCTTCTTCTTCTCTCAAATGTGTTCAAACTCTGATGTCACAGCGTCTATGATTGGCTGGTCATCCACAAGAAAGACAAATAAATTCCTCTGAAAAGTGGAGATTTTAGCTGCAGCTACGTTTGTCACAGGTGTCCAACGCCTCGCTGCAAATTAGCTCCTCAACCTCTGGTAACATCATCCCCAGAGGATGAACCCTGTAGATTTCAGTGACCCCATGACCTCTCCTCCAGCATTTGCAGCGTTGGCATTAATGTTTTTAATGTGGAGTCTAAAGCTGGAGGGTTGCTGTGGTGTCATTTTGGACCATGATCGTTTCAATACTTGAAATTTAAATGATGTGATGATGTCACACCTGCGTCCTGACCTCATTTTCCACGTTGCACATTTATTTATGTATAAATGATCTATTTCTTCTTTCATTTTATTTATACTTTTGCTGTTTTTTGTCCCTGGTAGTGATGTTTGTCTTGTAAACAAAGAGACATTATCAAACATGTTAAGTGCATTTCATTCCTCTTAAAACATTTGCAAATATTTGTTATAATTGTTGAAGAGGACAGATCAGGTCTTAAAGCTCTGAGACTCCACAACCCTGAGTCCACAGCAGCTGAACCATCAGGATGCGATGTGATCTCAGTCCAGTGTTTGGTTGTGGCTGTAATAAACCTTGCAGCCTGTAGGTGGCGCTGTCAGGGCTCTTCAGTCCAATAACGTCCTGACTTCATCTGTTTAACTGGTTTCATTAATCTCATTCCACAATTGTTTTAAACTGACTCCATTGGTTTCCTCCCAATTAAAAGCCCTGACTGAAGCATGATAGAGTCAACCTCCTCCCACACACACACACACACACACACACACACACACACACACACACACACACACACACAGGACTTTTACCCTGATTGTTATTGATTGTAGTGATGTAGCTGAGTAGTTTTTCTTTGCTTGGTATCTGCTTGGCTCTGATCTGGTCTATACTGGATCAGCATGAAGGACTGTCTTCTGATTGACTATTTTCTGACTGAACTAATAAAATATAGCAGATTTCAGGTAAAACACTCAGAGAAACCAAGTCCTTCAAGGTTGGATGGTGGGTCCAGGTGGGCAGAGAGAGAGCTTGGGAGCCTGGCAGACTGTATGGACCTTTAACATCACGTTATTGGTATCTGTGGCCTTGTCGTCTCTAATTGTTCTCAACATAAAGTTTCTGCGCACAGACTGAGTGTGTGCAGATGTGAGTATGAGTGTGTCGATCTGGCTGGAGGTCTGGACTCTCGATGAAGCAGGTGTCTGTGTTGAGTCTCAGTGTCGTTTTCCAGCTTGTCGACCTTTTCAGGAAGCAGCTGCTGTGTTCTGACCTGCAGCCGATTAATTTTTAATGAGACAAACGGTGAAACCTCTTGCTGGGAACACACACAACCTGTTTCCTGTTTCTCTGTATGTCAACTTTCAAGGTCAGCTGATTGTAAGAATCTGGATTCCAATGTTTTTCAGAGTTGATAAGTTGATTCATCAGCCAGCCAATAAATTACAGAAAAGTGTTATGATGACATTGTGAACTAGTCATTCTGGAGCTCAGACAATCAGATGAAGATTTCCTGAACTTTTTCATGGTGCAGCAAGAAATTGTGGGACATCTTAATTAAGTTAAGTTAGGAAGCATTGCAGCTCCTTTCCTTATCACCCAGAAAAGTGCACCAACTGTGATCATGGTCAACCCCCCAACGTCACAGCCATGAATCTCTTCGCCTCTCTCTCTCTGTCTCTCTGTCTCTCTCTGTCTCTCTGTCTCTCTCTCTCCCTCTCTCTCTCTCTGTCTCTCTCTCTCTCTCTGTCTCTCTCTCTCTCTGTCTCTCTCTCTCTCTCTCTCTCTGTCTCTCTCTCTCTGTCTCTCTCTCTCTCTGTCTCTCTCTCTGTGTCCTCCTCTCTCTCTCTCTCTCTGTCTCTCTCTCTGTCTCTCTCTCTCTCCC
>JANJOY010002132.1:0-13792 GCA_038496675.1 Rachycentron canadum
TTTTGAATTCATATGACTTTATTTCCAGGTTTGAAAAACACAAAACTACAAACCCTGGTGACATCTCTTCTGTCAGGTAATAGTTTTTTTGATCCAAGCGTAGTACTCTGGATTGCAGATGTCCATGAATGCAGCTGCTTTTCTACAAACATAGTTAGGATCTCCAAGAAAAGAAATAACACCATAAATCTTGTCTCCGTACACCGCTCCTCCACCAGAGTCTCCCTGTGAGAGAGAAATATATTTTTATATTTTATATGTAATATAATTTTGAACTTGGTATTGAAATACTGATGCACATAACTTTAAATGGTCAGAACCTTAATGACAGATTTGAGTTTAAAGGTCATGCAAACCCACATAACATATATCGATCCCAGGAGTTTGCCCACAGAACCAGTGCTGATACTTCATGACCTGATGGACGTTCGGGAAATTTTCCAGCAAAGTCTTTTTGAGGTCTTCACAGTCGACAACATCAATGTTTGCACATTGGAGAGTAGGTGATCTACCTCCTTCTAGAGAAGAAGAGGAAAAAACATTATACAGCAAAAATATAAATTTATCAATCCCAAAAAAATGGCTTCAAAATCTGAACTCGATTAATGATCATCCTTCCTTCCATCCTTCCATCATAAAAATTCTTTTATAACTGTTAGGAACTAAAATTGCAAAGTAACATTAACAGATCAAATCATATCAAAATTGATCTTACTTCTTTCGTCATTAGGTCCTCCACTTGTGGCAGCATGTCCTGCAATCTCTGGTCTGGAAATAAACATCAGCGATGTATATCAAATTAACCAAGATCAGCTTGAATCACATTTTATCCATCTAAAAGAGAAGCTTGTGCGTGGCTACGAGTAGAAAAAACGTGCCACATTTTATCTGAATATGAGACATGAGTGACAGGTGTAAATGGGATCACAGACCTTTCCAGACAAGAACAATCACAACTTACATTTTTGGATGATATTCACAGTCAGGAAGACCTACAGGTTTGATGTCAGTAGGTCCAGGAAGCTGCAGTAGCATGATGTCATGAGATCTGTTGTTGTTGTTGTTGTCTTTGTCCATATAGATGACAGGTGCTGCTGTGATTTCAGCTTCTTGTGCTGGACTCACACTTAAATTCGCAAACATAGCCCTAAATGTTGGTAGAGATTAGAGATGAACATCATCTGTAACATCATCAAACACTCATCTTTAATATTGCAGCTACAATTCTATTTCTATTATTTTTCTTCTTAATGATACCAAAAAGCTTCTATGTTCTAGTGTTTCAGTGCAACGGTATTTGTTAAGTCAACCTGATTTCTTACCTTCCTGGTGTCAGACAGTGAGCTGCAGTCAGAATCCAGCGGTTACTGATCAGAGAGCCGCCACACGGTTTCCAAGATCCTCCAGCAGCAACGGCCCTTAGTTTAATGTGGTATTGTCGCTCACATTGCTGACCTCTGATGATTCTCTTCTGCAGATCCAACACTGAACTCACTGTGACTTCTGAAAGAGGAACTCCAGCCACCAGGTGACGGAGAGTTGGAGAGCTGCTGATTTGTATGTCAATCACACGTTAGCTACTCCCTAATGCATACCGTGATTCATGGACTATTTTCCTCTAAATGGGACCATCACTTAAAAAATTAACATAATGTTGTCCTGAAGAAGACTTGAAACAAGAAGCTGACACCATAAAATCACAAAGAAAACCTACTGAGCTAATAAATCAAGTTCATAAAATTGAATGCAATTAGACTTCTTTTTGCAAGAAGTGGAGCTGCCCCCTGATGGTCATTAAATAGAATGTAGGTTTAAAGTTATTCAGCATTGGCTTCACTTTTCTGACCTGGAGTCTACATCCATTTATATACAGCACAGTTATGGTTGATTCTCCAGCAGGAGAACAGGCATCATTATGGGTTACATACACATCTAAGAGGAAGCAGTTACCGATCAGATATTGTTTTTTGATCACTCAGTTAATCCATAATAACAAAGTAATTGAAATTGACATAGCAATCTCCATCTCTCCTGTAAAAGCACCTGTAAAGGTGGAGTTATGCTTGCAGGGGCCCATACTGTATAGAGAAAGATTTCCATGTTTTTTGATTATAAAGAAACTTTAGGTTCAACATTCATATCGTTGGAATATCAAAGGGCTTGGTCTAAAGAAAAATACTCACAGCTGAAGTATTCAGAAACTTCTGTAACTTTGTGATGTCACAATATCCTAAACCCAGCCCACCTGGACCGACCATCCAAACCTCTAAATAAAACCACAAATAGATCTTCTATTTTCCCCACAGCATGATGTTTTTATCACAATTATACATTTATCAGTCAAAACTCAAACAACTCAAGATGATCAACCACACTTCAGTCTGACACAGTTCCTATGTGATGTCTTTGTAGCTGCCATTGCTAGGCTGGGGCTATGGAGCTCCCTTAAAGTATTGTACTGTAGAGTCAGTCCATCCTGAAGTTGTTTAACGTTAAAATTAGTATTGCCAGTATAAATGACGGAAAAAATATTCTAATCCTCACCGAGCCACAGCAAAAAGAGAAGAAGCATCTGACGAGTCGTTGCTGTCTTTCCTGTAGGACATTGTCTTCCTGTCACAGCAGTGGCAGCAACCAGTCACCTCATAAAGCCTTTAACACACTTCACCTGAACTGTGCTACACATCTATGCAAAGTTTTCTTCACTATCAACAGTGATGATAATTGTGCTTTTTTCAACATTTCCTGTGTGAAAAAATAAAACAAAACAACATCACAGAGAGTTCACTGAGGAGCCAAAATCCCCTGGCTTTTTTATTATAATGTTCAACATAAAGTTCAGGGATTAATAACAGAGTTAATCCACGTGATATATTTGCAGACTCTCAAGAAAAAGGATGGTATTACAAATGCTTGATTAGAATGACCACCATTGTAGACACCATAAATCATGCCATTGTACACAGCTCCTCCACCAGAGTCACCCTATGAGAGACAGAGATGATTATTACAGCATATTTCCCAATTTAATAAAATGCTGATTTGACTTAAAATTCTTGTGATGACAGAAGGCATAAAGTTAGAAAACATGATGACTCACTGGAGCTGTTGCATGTTGCTGATGCTGGGTACAAAAGAAGTTTTGATATGGTGTGTTAGGATAGGCAATTCTCAAGGCAACTGCAATTGGCTGACAATCAATAACAGGCATATTGGCACATTGGAGATTTCGTGGACATCCAGGCACTAGAAAATTAAATAAAACAACAACAAACAATGTGTAATTACACTTTGAGTTGCATTATTTCGAGAAACTGGTTTTGTTATTTCAAAAAATAATTAATAAAATGATAAAAGAAATCCTCCTCCTCCCAATTCACCATAATGATTGGTGCCATTTACAGCAGCACAGCCGTGACCAGAGATCTGAAATATGTCATTTCTGCAAGAAAACACATTTTAAGCATCACTGTATCACAAATTAAAAATCAAGCCAATTTTTTTCTGAAAAAAAATTCACATAAAATTAAAATAAATCAACACAGAATCTGATGTAAATATTCATGCTGCCCTTTAGTTACTTAAGAAGTCTGTCTGTATTTTATTTTGTAAGGATCTTAAGGAATATATTGTGCTGATTGTGTTTTGTATAAAGTAGCGACTTGTGAGAACAAGATAAGTTGTTTTTTTGTTATTAGCTTACCACACTGCAACTTAAGAAATCACTTGCAATAGACAATAGGCACCTGTTTCCAGGGGACACCTAGCTATGACAAAATTTGTTGTTCATTGTTTTGTGACTTTTGAAGTTAAATGCATTGAGCTGCCTGAGTGTATTTATTCTGAAAGTGACACACACACACACACACACAGAGAGAGAGAGAGCGAGAGAGAGAGGATTATATGCAACAAAGGTCAGACTTGAACCTAGTTCCACTGTAGTTAGGACTAAGCCTTCATGATAAGCTATAGGTACACCAGCTTATCACTTTTTATTTACTTTTTTAGAAAAATATCAGAGATATTTCACAGAGATGACAACTCACCTTTGAATGTCAGTTGCACAGTTGTTTGGGAGAGGTACTGTATGGATCTGCACTCTTGGTGTCCGAGGTAGCTGCAGTAGCATGATGTCGTTTGTGTTTCCATTGGTGTCATTATAGATCTTAACATGTTCGGTGTGAATTTCCATTGTCTCATTTTGTAGCGGATCCGGGTGGATATTTAAATATGCATAAATGATCCTACAAGCAGAAGAAAAAGAGGAATATCACTTCAATAAATACATATTACATACATGTAACAGCTCATCATATATGTGTTTCTCACCCTGCTGGGTCCCAGCAGTGAGCTGCAGTCAGAATCCACTGGTTGTTAATCAAAGAGCCACCACAGAGAAATTGATGTGTTGTATTGATATATAATTTCAGCCTGACGTGGTACAGACGGTCAGTTGGCCCACAGGTTTGACCTCCAATTATTCTCTTCTGTAGATTCATGGCTGAAGTCACAGTGACACCTGAAAGACAGAGTCGTCCACCAGGTGAGTGTGAGTTAGTAAAGAGCAGCAGTGAGTGGCCACAAAAAAGTCAAATCTTTTAGCTTTGTCAAGGTACAAAACTTTAAAGGTCATTATTATTGCACATGATGAAAACCAGACCTACACTTAATGACCACACTTCATCTTCCTCAGGGTCAAACAATCACACACTCAAACAGTGAATCAAGTCCATGCTTCAGTCACACAGCAACATCTGGCTCCCTGTTACACCTCCACTCAATACATCAACACAATGTCACAGATGACTTATAACCACCGTTGTTTCCTACTCACCGACCCACAGCACAAAGTAAAGATGCACCAGACGAGCCATCGCTGTCATTGACCATCGAATGACTGCTCTCCTGGTGCCACAGAGGTGCCTTTTTAAATCTCTTCACGCCGTCCTGTTGGCCTCGGAGACACAATCAGCTCATCAAGATAGGTCAACACAACCTCATGGACTACAATAGACTATACATTCATGCAAATATATGATCACGTAACTGTAACTGTCTTTCAGTGTTAGGACGGAGCTATTGTCACAGTACGAGCAGATAAAGTTTATGTTAGAGCTGTAAAACACACAGTCTCCTGCGTCTCTGATGTCTCAAGTCAAGTCAATTTTATTATATAGGGCGAGACCTTCCCAATATATCAAGAATAAGCACTTGATGACAGTGGCAGGAAAAACTTCCTTTTAAGAGAAACCTTGAGCAGAACTAGGCTCAGGGAAAGCGGATCACATTCAGTAATTGTGATAACAGCAAAAACAGTAGTGTTAATAGTAACTGTAATACTACAGCATATATAAGTAGTTTTGTCTGTTTTGTCAGGAAACAAGACAATGCTAATGTTCTAAATTTACATTGATATAAATGACATTAAACAATTTTTTCTGGCACATTTTGTGTCATGTTGCTGTTGACTGACCAGACTGAATAAATGCGTCATAAGTGCTGAGACTTTAGAGTTTGTGCCTGTTTATTATCTTTGATGGGGGAAGAGTTTCCCCTTGGCTTTTTAGTTTCATTTGTATTTTTACACATCGACTAAGAATAGCACCATATACATGAACAATTCTGACAGTCTGACCAACAACTAACTTAATGCATTTATGTACCTGGACCTCCACCTTTGTTCAGAACTCACAATGTTCAATTCATTCAGAGTAGTACAGTCACAAGTCTGATGTCCCGGATTCCCAAACACATTTTGAAAGCATCGCAATATGATACGTATTGTGTGTGTGAATGTGTGTGTATTGTACAGAAGCATGATATGTGCAGGGATGTGTTTGAATGGGTGAATGTGGCCTCCATCGTAAAGCCCATTAAACCCATGAAAAAGACATAAATTCTGTTTCACTCTCTCCTGCAGCACGTTCCCAATAAAACTTGGTGAAATAATATGTTCACACTTTATCTGAAGTAAGCGTAAATTCAAAACTGTTATGTTAAGCACACAAAAGTGACTATGTTCTTTACACTGTGTCATTGCTTGTATCTAATTTGACTGAAATAATTCTACACAAAATCTACACAAAAAAAAAAAATGAATCTACACTGGCTCCCAGTATGTTTGGGAATGTTTTTGTTTATTGACTACTTCTCTCCCAGTGACTCCTTAATGACTTTTTAGTACCAGATGTAATGTGAGATCCTCAGTCAGAAATATTTTACCTGCTCCAAAAACTTGGTTGAAAACTAAAGGGGATTGAACGTTTGCAGTCGGGGCCCTGAGGCTCTGGAACAACCTGCCAAAACCTGCCTTAACACAGAGAGCCTGTCCTGACTGTATTTGACTTTTGTTTGTTTGTGTGTGTGTGTGTGTGTGTGTGTGTGTGTGTGTGTGTGTGTGTGTGGAGGGGTCTGGGGGGGGTGGAGGCTGGTCTCACAGCTCTTTCTACTAAGAGTCCACAGAGGTCTGCAATGCAAAGATTTCCCCAATACTAGGTCACCTAAATCTAGAGGAGGCTAGAGACGAGTTTAGCACCTTTTTTCTTAAAAGTGATATTCTGTCTGTCTCTGCCATCTTCTGTCTAAGGCACTCATTTAATTTCTACCATGCACTAAAGATTAAACAGGAGGCTTTAAGTTTAATTTGTAAAATATTAACTATTGCTGTTGGCTTATCACAACGGCAGAGTGAGTCAATGCACATTGAATTTTTATGTCCTGAATTTGCCTGACAGTGACAGTGATAGTAGGATACGTTCATAGACAATGGATACTCTGCACCTGAACATCAATTTAAATGTCATTATCTCACTGTTTTATTACACAAGAGTCTTTGTGTTCAGAGACACTCTTTATTGCTGGTCATCTAACAGACACGTTTCTCTGTTTAATTTGCTTATAGCTTATGGTGTTTTCGTAGCTGAGAAATAAAACTGGATTTTAAAAAATCTTATTATTAATATTTAGGCCACATATATATATATATATATATATATATATATATATATATATATTAATAGTTAAAAACATGTTAACTCAAAAGATTTAAAGATTGTTGTCATTTGTGCTGATGACAACTGTAACTATGACATATATGATGTAAACAAACTTGACGGTCTAACTCATTTGACCGACAACTGACAAATAATTGTTTGGTGTTGAAGAGGGGTGAGACGTCCATGTAGCTGATTTAGTTTAGAGAGTTTATGTTGCTACTATGGTTTGTACTATATCCTCAGAAACCTTGGGTGAGCAGCTCTAAAACAGGAGGTGAGTTACAGGAAGCTTGTATGTCACCTCCTGGAGACCCCTGACCTAGAGCACTGCAGTGGTAACCTCTTTAAACACATAGGTGTCTAATCATGGGACTCTACCTGGGTAAGGAGTAGTAGGGATATAGATAAATATATCTATAATAGGGATATATATATATATATATATATATATGTGTGTGTGTGTGTGTGTGTGTGTATATATATACTTACAGACATGACTAAGCTAGTTTGGTCAAATCTATTTAGTCTTTCTCTCTTCCCATTGTACCTCTTCTTTTCCTCATACAAAAATGACTACATGACAAAACAGAAGAAGAGACAGGAAACAATTTTTCCTGTGTACATGACACTGATTTTGTGACTCAACATTGTCTTTCATTAACTAGTGAAGTATGGAGGGAGAAAATAAAAATGTCACCATCATCAAATCTATAGAGAGAGAGTGTGTCCATAGACATGCACAACTTTAATTTGCTATATCAGAGGTATATTATTAGCAAATTTACATTTCATGAAAATTAAAATTTTTTATACAATCCAATTTGCATTCAAAAATATTTATCTTTGAGTTGCTCCTTAAAAATAATTGATTTCAATTAACTTTTTGAGCCCAGGAGCTAATTACCTATCTCTGATAGTCAAAATGTTAAATTGCTACTTTAAATTTCCAATGTCACTGTTTACTGAACCTCAGACAATTTCAGATTCCAGTGATAAGTTATTAAAAGCTTTAATCACTGTATTCTCTCTCTCTCTCTCTCTCTCTCTCTCTGCCTCTCTCTCTCTCTGAGCCTAACTCAAATTTTGAATGAATAATAGAATGACAGAATGAATTTGATTCATAAATTACCAAAAAGCTGCACATTAATTCTTTTTTGATCAACTAATGATTTCAGCTCTAGAGTTTAGATTTCCATTCGTATATATATATATATATATATACATACCCCCAGATTCTACATGTACATGTTGTGAGAAAAAAACCCTTTCATGTGCAGCGCTCTCATGTGAAGTGCTCTCTTGGGGTTGAGTAGTCTTTTGTATTCATTTCTGGTGCGAAGCAGGGGACTGCAACAAAGGCAGAGCAGGAGCTTTCCAGTGTGAGCTCACTCAAAACCAGCACCAGCTCTCCATACATACTCCACTAGCTATACACCGCTTAGTGTTGGAGGCAATCCCAGCTCACTGAATGAGAGACAGAGTACACCCTGGGCAGGAGGCCAGTCTATCACAAACACATAGAGACAATCATTCATGCTAACATTCACAGCTGTGTGCAATTTAGAGTCAACAATTAAGATAACCTGCATCTCTCTGAACTGTGGGAGGAAATTGAAGCACCCGGAGGGAATCTACACATACATAGGGAGAACATGCAAAAGCCACCACTCTTCAACCCTATAAGAACATCCATTCATTATAATAACATTAGGGATATAGATTGGATTAGTTTTAGTATGATCAGTCCTTATGATGTCTCCCTCATAAATCACCACAGTAACCAAGTAACTGGCATAACGCTTTAAAAGTGGTTGGTAGTAAATTGGTTTGTATGGAAGGAAATTAAAAAGGATGTCAAGATGATGAGGAGGTAGAAAAGTGAAGGCACTGAAGCAAAATTTTAAAAGTGAAAAGAGGGTTAAAGTAATAATTTTACAGTAAATAACAAATATTTAGTGACTGATATTTGGAAAATAATACCACAATACCTATGTTAAGATGATGAAACATAAATGTATTTTGCACATGTCTCATACAAGATAAAACGAAGCTGGAGTTTTGACTGGCACTCCCTACAATCAATTGACCATACAAATATTAATTAGTTATTATTCTATTTATTTTTGAGATAGCCAAAACTTTCTCCCAGGGAAAACCCTTTATGCTTCTGAGCCTTTTCTATCCTGTCTGACTTCACTTTCCATCCTTAATCGGTTTGAAAAAGCTAATTTGTTGTTGTGTGTAGAAGTTAACAACTATTGACAGCAAAGCTGCTGGGCAGCAAATCAAAGCACAATCACACAGTGGAGTGTAGATTGACCAACATCCATCCATACACCAATCAGACAGTATTAAATCTTACAATCAATTTAGTAGTGATTAACAGATTCATTGAATTGAAAGGAAATTAGATTAGACATTCAGTCAACTCCAAGTCAAACCTGAAGATCAATTTAAAGTTAAATTAAAAGTCCCTGTGGGCAGGTCTAAGTCAAGTAACATTTCTTCATAAGAAAACCAGAAAGTCAAGATGATTTATCAAATGCTGACCACTTTTCTATAATCCTTGATCCAAGGATCTCAGATCTTAGACCAAACCCTAGTCTTGATGACATGCAGTCACATGCAAAGTCAAATCTCACAGCAGTCAAGTCAAGTTTAAAGCTCTGTCCAATCCCCCGTGAAGACGGACTGTCAGAATTTGATTAAAATATTTTTCAATTAAACTTCACAGATCAAATTGGAGAGGAAGACTCGTGGACCCCATGAATTTGCAGCACACGGTGGTTAAGCCATACACAGTAAGACACTTTAAAAAAAAAAAACTAACTCAAAAAAGCAGCAGTGTGATTTGTCAGGAATTACCCATAATACCCCACATGTCAACTGGCTACCTTATGAGGAAACTACTTCATAAAGCAGGTTGGATTTGCCAATCAAGACTAATTCTCAATGGGCTGGGAGCACAAACAGCATCTACTTAATTCCTCCATAGCAGATAGGATCTTTCATTACCTCGCAGAAGAACATGTATGGAAAGAGGATAAAAGAGGCAAGAGGAAGAGGAAGAGTTTAAGTGGGAGAGGGAGAAAAAAAGAAGAGATAAGAAAAAAGGTAAAATAGTGGATGTGCAGTTAAAAAGAAAACTGAGAGTGAGGAGACCGTCAGTACTGGACTGAAAGTAAAAAATGAAATTATTTGAAAGTTGGTGCCTGGATAGATTAATTGAGAAAGCAAATGTTGAGCGGACTCCTAACCACAACCATATATTCTTCTTTTGGTTGCATTTTAATGCTTGTTTCATGACAGTTTTATGAAACTTTCTCTTCTTGTCACCCGTCAGCCTCAGTCAGTTTTCCTGATCTCTGGCACCAACCTTTACTTCATTTAGCTTGTCTATCTTTAACTCTGTCCTCTGTCAGAAATACCCGGAGGGTCTCCATCATTGCCCCGTCATCCTGGTGGGCACCAAACTGGATCTGAGGGATGAGAAGGAAAAGCTCTGGCAAAGAACATAGGTCAGTGACACTCATGGGTGACTCTCAGGTCTTGTATGATAGTGGACTGATGGAGGCTTTGTGGTGGTGCTTAATTGATATCAACCACTCTGTGTGTATTTAGATAAATGAGTTTGTTTTCCATGCATTGAGTTTTCCTTTTCATGTTGGATGACTGACGATGACCTTCTAGATCATATTCAACAATCATCCTCTCTGAGAGATGTACGCGGCCTATGTGATGTGATAAATTTGTCATCACATGACCTTTGAAAGAAATAACCACCTTTCAGTTTCATTAGATGAATAAAAGAGTTGTTGCTGATTCAGCCAAGACCTGCAGTTGATTTCTTTTAAAGGTGCACTTGTCAATATTTGATTATTATCACCACTGGATTAACTGATTACATTGCTACTGACAACCCCCAGTTATCTAACCAACTCTGCAGGTGTGCTCCAGGGCCAAATGCTCAAACTATGTTAGCAATAGCTTGTGAAGAAAAGTTGAGACCAAAGCAGAAAGTGGAGAAAGAGAATAAAAGTGAGTCAAATTGAAAAAAAAAACTTGTCACATGAATAGACTGACAAGACTGATAAATAAAGAACAGACAGAGTGAGCTCTGAAACTGAAAATAAAAGTTGATGTCACTAATGTCACATTTGATGTGTGGAATAAAAGTTCCTATCACAACACTTGGGTTATTATTTCCTAGACTCTTCAGGGCAGATTTCCAGTTTGCCAGGAGGAGGACAGACACATGATGTGGTGAGCTGGAAAGAAAAGAAACAATTTGACAGACAATGATCCAAGCTTCTCCACAGGAGATACATTAGCTATTCAAAAAAAAAAAAAGTTCAAAGGAAAAAAAAAGGATCCAATTCTGAGCTTGTGCCTTTTTGTTTAAATTACCATAATAATTGCAGAACTGATCACATCCCGCTGGTATTACAATATGCACACAGCACAGAGAGTATTTAAAGACACAACAAAGAAATTGTTTTTATAGAATTATATGTGCGATAATGACTCACTTCTCTGCTGAGAGGAAAAAAATCAATTTTGTTCTTCATTCTGAAGCATAAATGAAACATCCACTGCTATTTGAAAAGATAATAATGCCGGATTTTAAAGTACATTATATATGCAGCACCATTTTATTTCATTTTATTGAAATAAATCACTAAATGTTCCCACTTGAGACTTTACTATCTTTTCTATCTTCTTCACAGTAAATCACTCTGGATCTGGATTGATTGACTTATTAGAATCTAAAGTGCTAATTAAATTGCTATAAGTGCTAATTGAAGCAGTGCAGTCCTCTACCATCTGTGTGCTGTCTCTCAGTTTAGTACCATTTACCCTGATTACTTCTGGTTGATTCCTTTAACTTATGCATCAGTCTGGCAACACATAGATTCTTATGTGATGTAGACAAGCCTTAGTGCTAAGGCTTATCTACACCTGAAGGCACAGAGACACAATGCAATATCTGTGCACATTCAGGTGCAGATGAACTTATTCTCATCCACACTCCATTTGCTGGCTCAATAGAATGGATTTAGCCCAACATTCGAGCCAAGGTACTCGTTTATCTCTGACTACAACATGGTGGCCTCTGGAGGCGTCTGGCCTGGTGATTAAAAAGCTCACACCATTATTAATGAAAACACTGATAAATTGGCAGGCGGCATAGCCTGCAGAGAGAGGAGGGTGGATAAGTATCATTCACTCCTTGCCAGAAGATAAACTTGACATTCTCACAAATATCTCCATGGGATGTAATTGTTTTGTAAAAAATAGTTACCTCTCCAGCCACAGGAGCAGCTCAGTATGGAGGAGAGAAAAGAGTCAGTTGTTGCTGTCAACACACATTCAAATCATCCTGCACTTTTTTATGACTGGGGCCATATATTGATATATAATATTCATTCTCAGTGAATCATAATATAATGTTTTTTTGACGGAATTTGAACCCAACAGATCCATTTGTACTGGTATGTTTGCAGACGTATATATGTGATGTCAGTCACATTTTGATGTGTGAAACTCAAAATCAAAAGTGGAAATCATGAGTGACCCATTTTACAAGTGTTCCAGTTTAGGTCTGTAAATATAGGAAAGCCCCAAAAACCAAGAGCCTTAAATGTAATCCACCACAGTCTGGAGACCAAGTATGACTAAACACCACTGTCATCCCAAATGGATTATTTGCACCAGGAAACCTGTTGTACGATGTGTTTAAAGACCTAAACTGAACATACAAGAAGTTCTGTAAGAGAAATTAAGGATTTGTTTTCCCGTAAGAAGTAAAGGGCAACATTTTGTCTGTATAGACCAGGTTTCAGCATGTAACTAGTATACACTCGAGTGGCATGGTGATACAGTGGTTAGCCCTGTTGTCTCACAGCAAGAAGGATCTGGATTCAATTCCCAGGCCCCAAAGTGCACAGTTAGGTTAACTGGTGTACTAATTGGTGATTCTAAATTGCCCTTGGTGGTGAGTGTGAGCATGGATGGTTGTTTGTCTCAATGTGTCGGCCCTACAATAGCCCCCCTGCCCTGGGATTGGCTCCAGTGACCCTGCTGGATAAACCATATAGATAACGGATGAACGGACAGTATACACATGTGTAACCTCTGGGTTATTTTGTTTATAAAACCTTAGGATAATCCCCATGCACCCTGTGTTTATAGTTCTTTAATGTAATGTGACATGTGTTTAAATGCCTGTAGCTATTTATGAGGGGTGTGTGTAATTTACCGATGACAGTGAAGGCAGCAGATGTTCATCAGGTATAGTTAGTATAGTTATTAATTTAATTTGATTTAAATCTAGTTGTATTGTGTCTCTTTAATAGTCAGTCATGAGGCAATGTCAAGTTCTTTGGTCAATAATTGGGGGCCACAAAAAGAGGGAGATACAAGTCTGTGAGACTTCGTTAGTGTCACCGACTGGTCGTCTCGTTGTGAGGCTGGAGAGAAGCTCCACGAATGTCATTTGTGTATAAAATGCTGTTATTTTTTAAGTACACTTTTATCAGAGCAATAGCCGTGTTGTAAACGTACTGAGTTGCAGTCGCTGCCATTTTAAGTTCGATGCAGTGTTTGTAGACTGTTGAAGTTTAGTGTGTTTTCAGTTAAGCTTAAGTTAATTTTTTTACTTAATTTAATTTTTCAATGTTTCTATTCATATTTTAGTTAATACCTTCAATACTTTTCTTACCTTCTAATAATGTTAATATTTACTGTTTTTGCACCAAAAACACCAAAACTAATTCCTTGTACATTGAAAAACCTAC
>JANJOY010002148.1:0-14293 GCA_038496675.1 Rachycentron canadum
ACACACACACACACACACACACACACACCCCTCCTCCTGAGTGTTAAAACCATGACAAAGTCATGTTGTTCACATTTCAGCAGCAAAAAATGCTTCACAGCTAAAACAGGAAACAGGATGTGATGGAGATAATAGAGAAATTAAAATAGAATAAAACAGTTGGGTGTTTTGACTGAGTCATATGTTTCTACAGACACAGTTAAAGTCTTTGTTTCTTCTTCTTTTTCACTTTCTGGCACATTTTTTCTTTGACCTCATCACAACTCTTCGTCACATCTTCAGCCCAGTTTCTTTACTTCAGGTTACAGGTGTCGAGACAGGTGGGACAACTATCAACTCCCTGTGATGTCACCATCGTCTGTGAGCCGCTGTTCTGAAGCCTCCCGTTTGTCATTTGTCCGTCGGCCATCTTGGTTTTTTGAAACCATCTGTCCTCTATCCTGATTGGGTGGTTCAGTCTGTCATTCACACAGTAGCCACGCCCCCTAATCCATCCCCTGCTTTATGGTCTATTTTCCTCTAAATGGCAAGACAAGGCAAGGCAGTTTTATTTGTATAGCCCATTTTTACAAACAGTTTGTCTCCAAGTTCTTTACATAGCATCATAACAACATCCTCTGCCCTTAGACCCTCACATCGACTGAGGAAAAACTCAAAACAAAAACCTTTAACAGGGAAAAAAAGAGAAACCTCATGGTGAGAAACAGAGGATGATCCCTCACCCAGGACGGGCAGACGGGCAATAGATGTTGTAAACAGACAAGAAAAGAGGGAACAATACAGAATATACACAGATGGAAATGGTGTCAGGAGCTAATGAAGGCAGTTTAAATGGACCATCATTTAAAAAATGAACATCATGCTGTATTGAAGACTTGAAACTAGAGACTGAGACCATAAACTCATTAGGAAAACGTTTACTGAGCTAATAAATCAAGGAGAAGTAGGGACATTTTCCCATAGACTTCAATACAATCTGACTTCTTTAACAACCAGTGGAGTCGCCCCCTGATGGTCAGTAGAGAGGATCTAATCCAGTGGATTGGTACAGTGGCCCATTGATGTCGCAGTGACTTCACACCAACAACGTGGTGTAAAACTCCACGACAGTTTCATGTCTGGGCTGAATCTGAATATGACACAACAACAACATTAGAAACACAGCTGGTAAGAAGAGGTTTGGTCCAGTTGAAGCCTTTTTGAGCAGCAACCAACAAGTGGACATCGTCTTCCTGCGTCAGCTAGCGAAGCCTGCAGCTGTAACAAATAATGGATGTGGTCGCTCGTACTAACTACGGCCGACAAATGAATACTGTTCCAACCAAACAGAGATAAACTGCCACAAACACGGAGCTGAACGAATGAAGCTGAAATGTGACCATCAGTGCTGGACTTGGACGCCTCCCTTCAGAGGTACAGTTTATCAGACAGAGACACATCTCAGAAACAGCCTGAAACAGATGGAGACCGTCTTCAGACATGAACTCTCTGATCCCTCTGACCGGAGGAACATGAACAGACTGTTGTCATCCTCCATGATTGCTGCACAACGTTGAATTCAAAAAGCTGCGCATTCAACAAAACGTCCTTGTGACAGACTCAGTGTTTCATAAGAGACCAGCTCCGGACGGGAGGAGGTGATGGAGAGATGAGCACTATGTGGGTGGGTGATAATGTGATGGGGGGCTGTTACACCGAGGCAACAACACCACCTGTCAGTTTGAGCATCGTTAAGTGTTGTTGTCGACGTGTGTGTTCAGAGTTGTGTAACAGCCTGTTGACTCCTGACCCAGGAAACAGGACCTGGGTCATCCAGCAGGATTTAAACCAACAGCAGCTCCATACATTCAGGATTAGGGATTATCCATCTGTCAGAGAGGCTGCTGGGATATTCCTCAGCTGCCAAACAACAAGGTCACCTCAATGACCCCAACACAGACTCATCTGATGACAACGGTTCGTCAGCAACTAGGAAACAAAACACCACAGGTCCAGAATTCACCCAGTGTCCAGTCCCGCTTCCTGGTCTGAGCTGGGAATCTACAGACAACACCACAACTGGATGCAGAGGATTCAAACAACCAGAGAGAACCCTGAAACCCAAGACCAGAACCTGATCTGAACCTCCTCTCTAGTGGGAAGAGGAGTCAGGCTTTCAGGTGACCTTCAAACTGATTGGAGGATTCTGGGGAAAGTCTTGACCTTCTCTCTGACGCAGGCCTGAGAGCTACCCCCCAGTCCATCAGGGTGTGGCCCTTTGAAGCCATTGTAGACCAACGAGGCCGGACTGAAGTCAGACGGTTTTGTGTACCCAGCTCCTGACGCCAACCCTGTTTAGATTTAGGCCCCTTTGAGGACCACAAGGACTGAACGGAGATCAGGCGATCTGTTAGCGAGACGTTTCTGGGTTTGAACCCTGGACCTGGCCTTTCTGTGTGGAGTTGAATGTTCTCCCTGTGGGTTCCCTCCAGGTTCTCCGGGTTCCTCCCACAGTCCAAAGACCTTCCGGTTGGGTGACAGTTGCCTACGGGTGTGAGTGCTTGTTGATTGTTTTGTCTCCATTGACGGACTGGAGACCTGTCCAGGATGTTCCCGCCCTGACCCAACGTCAGTCAGGATTGGCTCCAGCCCCCAGCCGCCGTGACGCAGTCGACCTCTAAAGCTTCACTGTTTACCATGTTCACAGCGTGTTAGCATGCAAACACCTCTTAATTACCACCAAACAGTACAACTGATGCTGATGGGAATGTCATTAGCTTAGCATGTATTCAATCAAAAACCAAAGTACTGAGGTGATGCTTCTTCTTCACCTCCCCTGCTTCACTTCCTGTCACCTCCAGACAGTCATGATCAAATAAAGGTCAAAATTAATGGTTTTGGATCAAGTGAAAGACGCAGAAGTTTTCAGACCATTAACGTCTGAACAAACTGAAATCCAGTAAATACTGATTGACCTCCTCTGGCGTCCTCACACCCTCCGCCAATGTGCCGCGACGCCACAAGGTGACGTTACTGTCCAAACTGCACGGCGTTAGACAAGAACTGGTCCTGGTCTGCTGAGCTCTGAGACCTGAACACACAGGACGCAGGAGGTTTAGTGCTGTGATCCAATGTGTGTGTGTGTGTGTGTGTGTGTGTGGCAGCTAACTGACCATGTGTGTCAGTCAGTAGATCAGAGGTTTGATCTCCTTCAGCTGTTGAGTCTGAGAGTAATAACGCTGCATCAAACTGTCCAATATCTGACCTTTTTATCAGAGCATCAGTGTGTGTGTGTGTGTGTGTGTGTGTGTAATGAAGCTTTGGGAAGCTGTTGACTGTGTGACTCAGCCTGAACATTAGACTGGCGCTAATGGACCAGTTTAGACACGCATGACGGAGTAACATCCCTCTCTCCGACTCCGTCTGACTTCTCCTTCACACTCTCCGTCTCTTCGCAGCTGCAGAGTCTTTAACGTGTTCGCGTTCACCATGTTGACCCCACACATTCAAAACATCTCGTTTCCGTCACGGTGAAAGAACATGTTGCTTTTAACAGGTGCGCACTGACCAAAGTCGACCTGAGGCTTCAAATCAACCTGCACTGATGAGAGTCTGGAACTTTCTACAGGAGTTTTACCAGTTTTCTGCATAAAAAGAATCCAATTAAAAAACGGAGTGAGCTGCTCCACCGTTGCCATCTTGGCAGTGCCTGACTCCGCCCTGAGGGGCGTGTATGGAGCTCAGTGGTTTGTGTCAACCATATGTTCTGGGGCTAAAATTTTCAGGATTTGATTTGATTATTCCTCCACATGGGAAAAGAAATTTTAATGGGACATGTGGTTAGAAAACAGAAACAGGGTCATTCAAGAGCCTCCGAGAACTATTTTGTTAATCTGATGAGGAGGATTTCTGGTTTAAACAGAAAAGAGTCGGAGGAGGAGAAGATTCAACAATTTATAAACTCTCTTAAACAATCTGTTAAACAGTTGGTAACCTCAGGCAAAATTAACATAACCAGGTTAAACAGACTCCAAACCCACAGTGAAACTTCTCAACTGAATTTAAACAAACATCAGAGACACAACAAGAGAAGCTGAACCTCTTCAATGGAAACAATGAGTTTAAATAAAGGAAACAGGAGAATTAATGATAAATATCAGATCATCAGGACTGAAAACCAGATCCTCAACAGGTCTGCACAGGAAACAGGGTGTGTGTGTGTGTGTGTGTGTGTGTGTGTGTGTGTGTGTGTGTGTGTGTGTGTGTGTGTGTGCCACTCAGGTAGTAGTAGGTGTTTAAGTCCAGGTTCACTGACACTCCCTGAAACACAAATCAGTGTCTGCTGACTCACTTGAAGCCCTCACACACACACACACACACACACACACACACACACACACACACACACACACACACACACACACACACACGCACACACACACACACACACACACGCGCACACACACACCCTGCTACACTCTGTGTGTGTCTGTGTCTGTGTCTGTGTGTGTGTGTGTTTGTGTGGCGAAGCCAGCGTCAGGTCTTGACAGGCTTTGGCTCACACAGACACACATAGCTGTACACACACACAGACACACACACACACACACACACACACACACACAGACAGGTGCTGTGTGTCTTGGCTACACAGCAGCTGAGTGTGTTTGATTTTGTCAGGTTTGGTTCCAGAGACTAAAACTCAAACTGCAGATGAAGAACTAAACAGGAAGTGTCTCCTCTTCGTCTCTGAGCTGCTGGTTGGTGAATTTTTAGTCACTTCTTCAAACTAATTAATTAAAGTTCATCCAGACGAGTTTTAAATCCTCTGTTGTGATTCATATTCAGTTTAACATGTTTTCTCACATAAAAAGTGAAAAATGAAAACTGGGTCTGAACTGAGTTCATCACTGAGAATCTGGATCAGGCCTCGAGCCGCATTCTCCACTGAAGGTACAAAATATACAAAATATACAAAATATACAAAATATACAAATATAATACAATTCAATTCTGGTCAAAACAAATGTAGGTAATTTAACACTTTTAGAACTTTTTCAGTTTTTCTGTCTTTGATACAGTTGTCATTTCCAGAATAACCAAAGAAAACTTCAACACAGAAAGTTCCACACATGTGTTTGTGTTGTTCTAGAGCTGATTTGAAGTTTCTCTCTTTATCTGATCTGAGTTCTGCTCATTCTTTGGAGCAGTAATGATGAAAAATCAGCTCCAAAGCCTCTAATGCTCTAAATATCTTATTGTCCATGTCTCTCTGTCTTTATTCTAAAGCAGCAAGAGAAAAGAGCTGATTCTCTAGTTGAAGGAGAAACAAACAGCTCCATCAGCTGATGGAGGAGGAGGAGGCTCTGAAGACCTGATGGAGGAGGAGACTGTCTAAACATCATCCATCCTTTTACGTCCTCATCTAAACTCTGTCTGTCGCTGCTTCATCAATTCTTCTTCTGCCCCTTCGCTCCCACCATCCTCTTCCTCCATCTGTCCGTCTCTCCATCCATCAGCTGATGGTTTGAACCATCCTCATGCCTTTTCTGCCTCTTTTGTAGAGTTAATGACCCTCTCCCCCTCATTTCCCATGTCTGTCTCGTGTGTGTGTGTGTGTGTGTGTGTGTGTGTGTGTGTGTGTGTGTGTGTGTGTGTGGTCTGACTGATGGCCATTCTGTGTGTTGGGGCATGACAGGGTCTCTAAAGAGAGGAGGCAAAGTGAAAAGAGAGAGCAAAGAAGTGCCAAGATGGATAGAGAGCGAGGGCACAGAGCATGCTGGGATTGTGCTAGTGTGTGTGTGTGTGTGTGTGTGTGTGTGTGTGTGTGTGTGTGTGTGTGGGTTGGGGNGTGTGTGTGTGTGTGTGTGTGTGTGTGTGTGTGTGTGTGTGTGTGTGGGTTGGGGGTTGTAGGAAAGGGTCAGTCTAATTTGCAGCTCATTGAATAGAAACAAGCTTCCTCTGACGGACGGGTTGGGGGTCGACAAGTGTGTGTGTGTGTGTGTGTGTGCGTGAGTGTGTGAGTGTGTGTGTGAGTGCGTGAGTGTGTGTGTGTGAGTGAGTGAGTGTGTGTGTGTGTGTGTGTGTGCGTGAGTGTGTGTGTGTGTTGTCCAGATCCTTATTACTTCCACTCTGACTCAGAAGCAGAGACACTGAGAGTATTAACTCTTTCTGCAGATCCACATTAAAAACAAAAGAAAACCCCATAAAGCAGAGAATCTAGTGTGTGTGTGTGTTTGTGTGTGTGTGTGTGTGTGTGTGTGTGTGTGTGTGTGTGTGTGTGCACATTTTCCAACTTTGCTCTCTAAGTTTGTCGACAGCCTCAACTTTCAAAACAAAAATGCAGCAACACCTTCGACCTCAGCTGTTACTTAGCAACAGCCAACAGCTTTGGACTGTACAGCTACTGTAGCTATAACAGGAAACTGTGTGTGTGTGTGTGTGTGTGTGTGTGTGTGTGTGTGTGTGTGTGTGTGTGTGTGTGTGGTCAGAGATTTGTGTCCTCTGGGGCCTGAACAGCAGTGATGTTGGTAACTATGGCAACACAGCTGCCCAAAGTGTGTTTAAATAAATTCATAGTTGGAGGTTAATTAGCCGACTGGCAGGACTTTCACACTGTTAAACACTGACACACACACACACACACACACACACACACACAGTGAAGTTAAGTACAGAGTCTAATGGTTTATCAATATCTCTGGGCTGGAGAACTTCTCTTATCACCCCCTCTCTTCTTCTACCATCTCATCTCCTTTCTCCTTCTTTCCTCTCCTTTCTTTCATTCACTCCTCTCCTACATCCTCCTCTCTGCCTCCTTCAACACACAAAGACCCTGGACGACGTTTTTCATGTGTTCAGGTTCAGTGTGAGGCTACATTTATAAAAAATATATAAATGAATGTAAATATAAACAATTAATTGAGTCAATAAGACACTGTGGTGTTAGCATAGCTTAGCAGGCCACGCCCCTTCATTTGAATATAACTGTGAAATAAATAAATGTATGGAATTAAAAAATCTAGGTCTTGAAATAATGAATACTCGAAAAATCAAAAATGTTTTCATTAAATGTTTCTACATTTCATAGCTGCCTTTATTCATTCATTTATTTAATGTCAGAGCCCTGAACTGAGTCTCTTAGAGTCTGAGTCTGGAAAGTGAAAGAACCTGAAAGAACCAGGCAGAAAGTCAGAGGTCAAGGTGCATGATGGGAAATGTAGGCATCAGGTTTTCAGAAGGTTGAAGAATCTTTGGAATATGATAACTGATTCACTGATCCTACATTTGTCTTCTCCTCTCCTATGCCTCCTTCACTTTCATCTCTCCTCTCCTGTTTCCTCATCTCCTATACACTGCACTCCACTTTCCTTTCCTCTGTCCTCGTCTCCCCCTCCGCAGAAGGTCACAGGGGTTGACAGGAAGCATCCATCACCCTGCGCCCATATTTGGTGGTCTATTCTCCTCACCACCTCTGATGTCAGAGTGGGTTGTCATGGTGACGCTGCGTGACAGGTGGTACCTGATGCTGGTGAACAGCTGATCACAATCAGGACGCACACACAGGGTCAGTTTATAGTTGAACACTGAGTCTCCTCCTCATCAGAGCTGGACGTCAGGAGCTTCTCTCTGTTCTCAACCGCTTCATCAACAGGTCGGTTGATGAACAGCTAATTACTTCAGTCTGGATCGTTTCATTATTCATGTTAACGTTATCGTGTTTCATTCACTCGTCCAAAGAGTTTCAATAACTTTGATCTAGTTCATGCAGAACCAGCTGAGAGCTGCACGTGCTCCTTAAGTCACTGACACATAAGATCCTGAGGCCCATCATCGGGCCCTTCATCTGCCGCCGCCCGCTGAACATGCTCCTCCGCGTGGATCAGGGTCCACTTCCTGTCAACATCCAGCAGCGTCCTCCTGACACTGAAGAGGAGACATCCTCTCGCTCTTCTTCTTCTGGTGTTTCTGTCTCCTGGACTGGAGGACGACGTGATTTACCCAAACTCCTTGTACTGGAGCGTCATGGTGAAGAGGGAGTTGAACTGAAGACAAAGCTCTTGATTTCCAGTCGATCTTCCTTTCATCACCTCGGGTCATGTGTTTCCTCTGTAGGAGGTCAGGGCTCCACAGATAAGAGGAAGAAAATGGATGGATGGAGATTTAATCTGGATAAGAGACTTAAAATAACAGGCAGAAACGGAGCGGAAGTCGAACTGTGTAGGTGATTTGAAATGATGGTCCATTTAGAGGAAAATAGAGCATAAAGCAGGGGATGGATTCATTGATGGATGGTGGGTAAACTAATAACTCACTCTGATTGGACACGACTATGAAGACCCACCTCGACATGTTCAACCCACCTGTCTCCAGAGGAGGAGACTCAGGCTTGAGCTGTTGTGTTTGTCAGGTTATCAGGGTCAAAGGTGCAACGCTGCAGCTGAGATTAACATCATGTTACAGTTTGGGAACCTGTGTAAGTGAAGAGATAATTAGACAAACGCTGATGGCCTCCAGATGGGTGAACAGACGTCTGGAGGCTGATCCACAGCGTCTGCTCTGATGAGCAGGAAAATATAGACCCACTCACTGGGCTCCAGATGTTTTATATCTGCTGTTGTGCTTCCGGGTAAAAGAGGGAGCTGGGATTAAAACCAGTCCGATTATGTCTGGAACATTAGATACTATTTATAATAAAACCGCCAGCAGATGCAGGTTAATCCACAGTTCAGTTCAGTGCAGAGAACAGTGTCTGGTTTCTGTCAGGAGAGAAGATAGTGACCCTTTTTCTGCCAGAGCCACAAAAGAGGAGAGGAGAGGAAGACGAGGAGGAGGAGGAGGATGTGAAGGATTCGATTGTGTGTCTGAGAGGAAGAACAGAGGCTGAAGGAGGAGGCTGTCTGCTCTCTTTCACAGCCAAAGATGACACTTAAAGGACCCTGCTGCTGTTTCTTCTGTTCATGTTGTCGGCCTGTTTGTTCTGACTGAAGCTTCTCTTCTCCTGTTCTATGACTCCAACACTGACTCCCACATCCTCCCTGAACAGTCTGTCATTTGTCCGTCGGCCAAAGAGAAGAGAAGGAGAAGGTGGAGCTGATGAGCTGGACCAACAAGTCTGATCCATGGAGGCTCCACCTAAACTTCAGGACTTAAAGGATCTGCTGCTAATGTCTGAGTCCAGATACCACAGCTCAGCTTCAGGTCTAGAGGAGTCCAGGCCTCCAGGGTCAGGACCTGCACAGTATGAGGCAGGCGGTCATAATGTTATGGCTGATTGGTGGATGATTGTTGAGCACAGTTTAGGTTCAGTGACTAAATCGATTTGTCTGTGAGTTGGTGATGCAGTTTGACCCCAGTTGACCTTGTGTGGTGTCTTCTGGATTTTCTTCTTCTTCTTTTATGGCAGCACAAGATGAGGCCCAGAGGATTGAAGTCCAGAGGGATTCATCATCTGAGGACTGTGAAAAAAATATTTGACTTTGGACCAAAGGGTTAGAGACGGACTGACGTCAGCGTCGCTGCTGTCGGGACGAAAAACAGGACAGAAGAAGAAGAAGAGCTGAGGCACTGAAGAGTTTTATTGTGTGTCCTCCAGTCTGTAATCAGACAGGAATCTGTTTAATGGGAGACAAACACTGAAGCACTGTCTTTGACACTGTGTGTGTGTGTGTGTGTGTGTGTGTGTGTGTGTGTGTGTGTGTGTGTGTGTGTGTGTGTGTGTGTGTGTCTGTGTGTGTCTGTGTGTGCGTCTGTGTGTCTGTGTGGTGGGGAACTAATAGGAATTACAGTTAATAAAAGACACATGACTGAAATAGATGAAATAATGAAATTCCAGGCAGAGCAGAGAAAACAGGAGACAGAGGCGACAGATGATGAAGATGATGAAGAATGATGGGATGAAGCAGGAAGCAGATAGAGTGAATACAGACGGAGAGATGGAGACGATATCAGCCAACAACAGAGGAGAGAGTGAGAAAGTAGAGCTGGAGGTGACGGAGGAGAGAGGTGACCTCTGAGTATTGATCACAGTGTCCTGGTCATCAATAAGCTGATAGAGATCTGATAGGAGGCTGTCTGGACACACACACACACACACACACACACACCCCTCCTCCTGAGTGTTAAAACCATGACAAAGTCATGTTGTTCACATTTCAGCAGCAAAAAATGCTTCACAGCTAAAACAGGAAACAGGATGTGATGGAGATAATAGAGAAATTAAAATAGAATAAAACAGTTGGGTGTTTTGACTGAGTCATATGTTTCTACAGACACAGTTAAAGTCTTTGTTTCTTCTTCTTTTTCACTTTCTGGCACATTTTTTCTTTGACCTCATCACAACTCTTCGTCACATCTTCAGCCCAGTTTCTTTACTTCAGGTTACAGGTGTCGAGACAGGTGGGACAACTATCAACTCCCTGTGATGTCACCATCGTCTGTGAGCCGCTGTTCTGAAGCCTCCCGTTTGTCATTTGTCCGTCGGCCATCTTGGTTTTTTGAAACCATCTGTCCTCTATCCTGATTGGGTGGTTCAGTCTGTCATTCACACAGTAGCCACGCCCCCTAATCCATCCCCTGCTTTATGGTCTATTTTCCTCTAAATGGCAAGACAAGGCAAGGCAGTTTTATTTGTATAGCCCATTTTTACAAACAGTTTGTCTCCAAGTTCTTTACATAGCATCATAACAACATCCTCTGCCCTTAGACCCTCACATCGACTGAGGAAAAACTCAAAACAAAAACCTTTAACAGGGAAAAAAAGAGAAACCTCATGGTGAGAAACAGAGGATGATCCCTCACCCAGGACGGGCAGACGGGCAATAGATGTTGTAAACAGACAAGAAAAGAGGGAACAATACAGAATATACACAGATGGAAATGGTGTCAGGAGCTAATGAAGGCAGTTTAAATGGACCATCATTTAAAAAATGAACATCATGCTGTATTGAAGACTTGAAACTAGAGACTGAGACCATAAACTCATTAGGAAAACGTTTACTGAGCTAATAAATCAAGGAGAAGTAGGGACATTTTCCCATAGACTTCAATACAATCTGACTTCTTTAACAACCAGTGGAGTCGCCCCCTGATGGTCAGTAGAGAGGATCTAATCCAGTGGATTGGTACAGTGGCCCATTGATGTCGCAGTGACTTCACACCAACAACGTGGTGTAAAACTCCACGACAGTTTCATGTCTGGGCTGAATCTGAATATGACACAACAACAACATTAGAAACACAGCTGGTAAGAAGAGGTTTGGTCCAGTTGAAGCCTTTTTGAGCAGCAACCAACAAGTGGACATCGTCTTCCTGCGTCAGCTAGCGAAGCCTGCAGCTGTAACAAATAATGGATGTGGTCGCTCGTACTAACTACGGCCGACAAATGAATACTGTTCCAACCAAACAGAGATAAACTGCCACAAACACGGAGCTGAACGAATGAAGCTGAAATGTGACCATCAGTGCTGGACTTGGACGCCTCCCTTCAGAGGTACAGTTTATCAGACAGAGACACATCTCAGAAACAGCCTGAAACAGATGGAGACCGTCTTCAGACATGAACTCTCTGATCCCTCTGACCGGAGGAACATGAACAGACTGTTGTCATCCTCCATGATTGCTGCACAACGTTGAATTCAAAAAGCTGCGCATTCAACAAAACGTCCTTGTGACAGACTCAGTGTTTCATAAGAGACCAGCTCCGGACGGGAGGAGGTGATGGAGAGATGAGCACTATGTGGGTGGGTGATAATGTGATGGGGGGCTGTTACACCGAGGCAACAACACCACCTGTCAGTTTGAGCATCGTTAAGTGTTGTTGTCGACGTGTGTGTTCAGAGTTGTGTAACAGCCTGTTGACTCCTGACCCAGGAAACAGGACCTGGGTCATCCAGCAGGATTTAAACCAACAGCAGCTCCATACATTCAGGATTAGGGATTATCCATCTGTCAGAGAGGCTGCTGGGATATTCCTCAGCTGCCAAACAACAAGGTCACCTCAATGACCCCAACACAGACTCATCTGATGACAACGGTTCGTCAGCAACTAGGAAACAAAACACCACAGGTCCAGAATTCACCCAGTGTCCAGTCCCGCTTCCTGGTCTGAGCTGGGAATCTACAGACAACACCACAACTGGATGCAGAGGATTCAAACAACCAGAGAGAACCCTGAAACCCAAGACCAGAACCTGATCTGAACCTCCTCTCTAGTGGGAAGAGGAGTCAGGCTTTCAGGTGACCTTCAAACTGATTGGAGGATTCTGGGGAAAGTCTTGACCTTCTCTCTGACGCAGGCCTGAGAGCTACCCCCCAGTCCATCAGGGTGTGGCCCTTTGAAGCCATTGTAGACCAACGAGGCCGGACTGAAGTCAGACGGTTTTGTGTACCCAGCTCCTGACGCCAACCCTGTTTAGATTTAGGCCCCTTTGAGGACCACAAGGACTGAACGGAGATCAGGCGATCTGTTAGCGAGACGTTTCTGGGTTTGAACCCTGGACCTGGCCTTTCTGTGTGGAGTTGAATGTTCTCCCTGTGGGTTCCCTCCAGGTTCTCCGGGTTCCTCCCACAGTCCAAAGACCTTCCGGTTGGGTGACAGTTGCCTACGGGTGTGAGTGCTTGTTGATTGTTTTGTCTCCATTGACGGACTGGAGACCTGTCCAGGATGTTCCCGCCCTGACCCAACGTCAGTCAGGATTGGCTCCAGCCCCCAGCCGCCGTGACGCAGTCGACCTCTAAAGCTTCACTGTTTACCATGTTCACAGCGTGTTAGCATGCAAACACCTCTTAATTACCACCAAACAGTACAACTGATGCTGATGGGAATGTCATTAGCTTAGCATGTATTCAATCAAAAACCAAAGTACTGAGGTGATGCTTCTTCTTCACCTCCCCTGCTTCACTTCCTGTCACCTCCAGACAGTCATGATCAAATAAAGGTCAAAATTAATGGTTTTGGATCAAGTGAAAGACGCAGAAGTTTTCAGACCATTAACGTCTGAACAAACTGAAATCCAGTAAATACTGATTGACCTCCTCTGGCGTCCTCACACCCTCCGCCAATGTGCCGCGACGCCACAAGGTGACGTTACTGTCCAAACTGCACGGCGTTAGACAAGAACTGGTCCTGGTCTGCTGAGCTCTGAGACCTGAACACACAGGACGCAGGAGGTTTAGTGCTGTGATCCAATGTGTGTGTGTGTGTGTGTGTGTGTGTGGCAGCTAACTGACCATGTGTGTCAGTCAGTAGATCAGAGGTTTGATCTCCTTCAGCTGTTGAGTCTGAGAGTAATAACGCTGCATCAAACTGTCCAATATCTGACCTTTTTATCAGAGCATCAGTGTGTGTGTGTGTGTGTGTGTGTGTGTAATGAAGCTTTGGGAAGCTGTTGACTGTGTGACTCAGCCTGAACATTAGACTGGCGCTAATGGACCAGTTTAGACACGCATGACGGAGTAACATCCCTCTCTCCGACTCCGTCTGACTTCTCCTTCACACTCTCCGTCTCTTCGCAGCTGCAGAGTCTTTAACGTGTTCGCGTTCACCATGTTGACCCCACACATTCAAAACATCTCGTTTCCGTCACGGTGAAAGAACATGTTGCTTTTAACAGGTGCGCACTGACCAAAGTCGACCTGAGGCTTCAAATCAACCTGCACTGATGAGAGTCTGGAACTTTCTACAGGAGTTTTACCAGTTTTCTGCATAAAAAGAATCCAATTAAAAAACGGAGTGAGCTGCTCCACCGTTGCCATCTTGGCAGTGCCTGACTCCGCCCTGAGGGGCGTGTATGGAGCTCAGTGGTTTGTGTCAACCATATGTTCTGGGGCTAAAATTTTCAGGATTTGATTTGATTATTCCTCCACATGGGAAAAGAAATTTTAATGGGACATGTGGTTAGAAAACAGAAACAGGGTCATTCAAGAGCCTCCGAGAACTATTTTGTTAATCTGATGAGGAGGATTTCTGGTTTAAACAGAAAAGAGTCGGAGGAGGAGAAGATTCAACAATTTATAAACTCTCTTAAACAATCTGTTAAACAGTTGGTAACCTCAGGCAAAATTAACATAACCAGGTTAAACAGACTCCAAACCCACAGTGAAACTTCTCAACTGAATTTAAACAAACATCAGAGACACAACAAGAGAAGCTGAACCTCTTCAATGGAAACAATGAGTTTAAATAAAGGAAACAGGAGAATTAATGATAAATATCAGATCATCAGGACTGAAAACCAGATCCTCAACAGGTCTGCACAGGAAACAGGGTGTGTGTGTGTGTGTGTGTGTGTGTGTGTGTGTGTGTGTGTGTGTG
>JANJOY010002152.1:0-11750 GCA_038496675.1 Rachycentron canadum
AAAAAAAAAAAAAAAAAAAATCATCTTAACAATAGCGCATCTTTATCTGAAATAGAACCAGAGAATGTTTTTTCTCTATGAACAACTTAATAATCAATTACCAAAATTGCTGCCTTAACTGCCTGAAAATTATTACTTATTTTACAAAACACACTTTTTCATGCAATAACAGATACCAGACTTTGGAAATGTTAAATGTTGCCTACAAACAGAGGGAGGGAGAGAGACGTACAAAAATACAGCCTAAAATTGGCAAGATCTTCATTTAAAAAAAATAAAATAAATAAAATCTGGAAATATCTATGAAGAATATGTAAACAAGACCCTCAATATGTACCATTTGATGCCAACTTTGGGTATTTTCAATTAATTTTGTTTACTACTTAAGAAATGAATAAGACTCCGTATGTGACTCTGCTTCAGAGAAAAAAAAAAAAAGTATTTTCTTCACTCCACGGTATGGGTGGTGTTGTGGCATAATTTTTCTTGAAGTTATAAAGTTTCAGTTTCTGTAGTTGATACTCAAGACAAGTGTCTGGCGTCGAGTGGAAAAACAAAAATAACACAAAATAATAGTGTGATGTTTAAATGATTCCCACTGGGATAGAGTTGCTTTTCCTTCTCCCCGGCTCGGAGGTCAGAGGTCAGACGGAGCAGCCGTGATTCAGTAACTTTAACAGACATTATGGGGTGGATCTCAGCAGACAGAAGGGTTCAAACTCATTTGTTCAGGAAAGAAGAGTTTCTAACCACTGAGCTTTCACACCAACACCCAACAACTCTCTACACTTGCAGAACAACCCCACGCACACCCCCACCACCCCCACCAACAAAGCAAACAGGCTCTCTGTATAGACTATCACTGCGTCTACATAGGTCGCGAACAAGGAAACAACCTGAAAGGTCTCATCAAGTTGTAATAACTCTTAAACCGCCTGGATATGAAACACCTTATACAAGAGCAGGCTTTAAAAAAAGCACAAAGATGTTCTCGCTGCATCTGGTGAGAAATGATATTCCAGAAAAAGAAGGAGGGGAAAAGCTGTTAAATCCACCCAACAGACCGTCTGGACTTAGAGGGTTTCACGGCACTGGCCATGAAATCTCCAATACACTGCTGTCAGCTGGCAGGCGTCCTCACACACACACACTCTCACACACACATACAGCACTGGGATTAATCCTAAATTTGGTTGGCAGCCACCAATGGGCTCATGTAGATTCAGCTGAATATCAAAACATATTCGGAAGGGATTTTCAGGACAGGAATTAACAGCCCCAGAACGAAAAGAGCTCAGACACAAACCTTCAAAACAGAACCGAACACTCGCTCACTCACTGTGAATACGGGTGGGAAGATAGGAAATACCTCCTTTTAATGTACATACTATACATTTGCTACACAGATGGCTTCAGATGGAGGAGGAGAGGAAAAGGGAGTAAGGTGATAAGATGTGTTTTCAGTCCTGTGTTGAAGTGATTTTCTATGTCTACATTCATGTAGCCGCAGTGGTACGATTACAAAACATCTGTCCTCTAAAAAAAAAAAAAAAAACAACCTTTAAAAAGGTCCCATTTATATTTACACTTATGCAGTCTTTTATTTTGAGGGGTTGATATCCATAAGAAACTATTTGGGTGGTTTTAAGACCCAAAAACCATCTCAGTGTAGTTTTACATCTCTCTCAGGCTGAGCTCTAGCAACAACAAGTTTTGTGAGCCAATCAGAAGAGAGGCTCAGATCCTCTCTTCTGATTGGCTGACTGTTTTCTCATAAAAATATAGCAGATTTTAGGTTAAACACTCAGAGAAACTACATCCTGCAAAGTTAGACAACATCTGCCTTTAGACCGTATGGACCTTTAACATCTACCTTTAGACCGTATGGACCTTTAACATCTACCTTTAGACTGTATGGACCTTTAACATCTACCTTTAGNAACATCTACCTTTAGACTGTATGGACCTTTAACATCTACCTTTAGACCGTATGGACCTTTAACATCTACCTTTAGACTTAAGCCCTTTAAAAGAGTCACTCTCTTACTTCCAGAGATAATATAACTGATCCAGGATATGAGCACACAATAAAAAACTGAAACTGAGCCAGAACTATCCTCCCATCTGAACACACATCAGCAAAAATTCAACAGGAAACTTTACGCCATGTTTAAAAGAGTCCGACTGGGGAGAAGTTACTTTAGGATCATTCAGCAAGAGACACTTACTTTTTCTAGCTCATTCAAATCCACTAACCCTGGAAAAGACCACTGGACCGTGCATAAATACATTATGCAAAAAACTCATAACATATTCAATATGTTTGAAATATTTATTTCAGTGGTCAGAAGGAAAAAAGTAACTCTGGCTGACTGGCTTGGTTTTTTTTTTTTAAATAACCAAAGCCAGAGTTAAGTGTAAGAGTTGGAGGGTTGAATCTCTCAAGAAAGAAAATAAACACCTTTAAAATGCTTAGAGACACTTTGGCTCAAGTGTCCACCACAGTGTATAAATATCTAATCCATGAATTCACTGAGGAGTCTCTCAGACTTTGTGAGAGGCCTTTTTTTACAACAGCTGGGAAGGACACCAAACACATACCCAATATGGGGGGGGGGGCTCCATCACAACTTGGGAGTTCAACATGTCCGAACAGGCTGGCCGTCCTATTTTAAACCTTTTTTTGAATCCAGAATTACTTGTCTAAGCACATCTGCTCTTTTGATAGACTGACTGACGTCCAGGGAGTTGACGGGTGATTTCAAACAGTGGTTTTTAGAATTTCTTGTTCACATTTTTAAATTACTATTAAAGTGAAGCAAACCAAAGTGCTTTTGACTTTTCCCTAAAAGTTTTGTCTACAGTTTTCTTGGGGGGTCTGAGGGAGCAACCTTTGACCTTGAGGTTGGCTGGTGGAGGAGAGTAATAGAAGATAGAATAGAAGATACTCTCAGCTAACTATTGTTTTCATTATCAATACATTTTTCAGTTATTATCCTGATTAATCAAGGAATCATTGAGCTCACATAATGTCAAAACATTTAGCAATACTAGGCTCAGGCAATATTCAAAATGTAATATCTCAATACAGGGGTCTTATATCACGATCACTCTTTAAGACCTGGCATCATCGTGCCCTCCAGTTAACAGCTCCTTTGAAATCCTTGGCTCCACTGACTCTTTTAAAAGGTGAACCCATCTGTCAACCCACTGTGACGTCACCCGTTGGTCTGCTATTACCTCCTCTAAATCAGCCACATGTCTACTTGATCCAGTCCCGACAAGACTGCTCAAGGATGTCTTCCCCTTAGTTAACACTTCCATACTGAACCAGATCAATCTTTCCTTAGTCACAGGGTATGTGCCACAGGCCTTTAAGGTGGCAGTTATTAATCCCTTACTTAAAAAGCCTTCTCTAGATCCAGGCGTGTTAGCAAATTATAGGCCCATATCTAACCTTCCCTATATCTCCAAGATCCTTGAGAAGGTGGTTCTAAAGCAACTACATGAGCACCTGCACAGTAATGAACTGTTTGAAGCTTTCCAATCTGGATTCAGAGAACACCATAGCACTGAAACAGCACTGGTAAAAGTCTCCAACGATCTTCTTATAGCTTCTGATAGAGATCTGGTCTCTATACTGGTACTTCTGGACCTCAGTGCTGCATTTGACACCATTGACCACAGCATTCTGCTGCAGAGACTAGAACATGAAATCGGGATTAAAGGCTCTGCCCTAAAATGGTTAAAATCATACTTATCCGATAGGTTTCAGTTTGTTAGTGTTAACAATGACAATTCAGAGTACAGCAGAGTTACGTATGGCGTACCACAGGGCTCAGTTTTAGGGCCAATTCTTTTCATTCTTTACATACTTCCATTAGGCGATATAATCCGGAAACACTCAATCGACTTCCACTGTTACGCAGATGATACCCAGCTCTACGTATCGATGGAACCAGATGATAAAAGCCGCCTCACCAATCTGCAAGACTGCCTAAAAGACATCAAATCCTGGATGTCCACTAACTTCCTTCAACTAAACTCAGATAAAACAGAGGTCATTGTGTTTGGACCTAAAAATCTCAGGGACACCTTCTCTTTGCAGATTGCTTATCTAGATGGCATCACCCTGAACTCTAGTATGACCGCAAGGAACCTTGGAGTAATATTTGACCAAGACCTTTCATTCAGCTCACACATTAAACATGTGACTAGGACTGCCTTTTTTCACCTGCGCAGCATAGCCAAAATTAGGAATATCCTCTCTCAGAGTGATGCTGAGAAACTAGTACATGCATTTATCACCTCTAGGCTGGACTACTGTAACTCTCTGTTGTCAGGATGTCCGAAAAACTCTCTAAAGAGTCTGCAGTTAGTCCAGAACGCTGCAGCAAGGATATTGACAGGAGTTAGTAAAAGAGAACACATCTCTCCCACTTTAGCTTCCCTCCATTGGCTTCCTGTAGGTTATCGAGTAGACTTCAAAATCCTTCTGCTGACTTATAAAGCCCTTAATGAAAAAGCTCCATCTTATTTGAAAGACCTTATAGTCCCTTATTATCCTTCCAGAGCACTTCGCTCCCAGCATGCAGGTCTGTTAGTGACTCCCAGTATCTTTAAAAACAGACTGGGAGGTAGAGCCTTCAGTTATCGGGCTCCTTTACTATGGAACCAACTCTCTCCATGGGTCAGAGAGGCAGACACTCTTACTACATTTAAGACTAGGCTTAAAACCTTCCTCTATGACAGAGCGTTTAGTTAGGGCCGGTTCAGGTAGCTCTGAACCATTTTTATGCTGCTATAGGCTTAGACTGCTGGGGGACACATCAGGTTACATGGAGCTCTCTCCTCTCCTCTCCTCTCCCATACTTTAAATTATCATTTTCACTATCTACTGCACCTTGTTGTTTGGCCTTGGTGTCTGGCTCTCTCTCTCTTGTGTTTCCACAGATCCACTGAAGCTCCATCTCTCTCCACCAACCACCCCCTGCATCACCCCCTTCCCCTTTTACCCCTGCTGTTAAACCGACCTGCTCTTCGCTCCCAGGAACCAGTCTACCACCCATTACCCCCATTAAGCTGCCTGACTCTCCCTGCCTTCCCTCCCACCAAAAACTGCCTTCATTAACTCCTGCACACCATTTCCATCTGTGTATATTCTGTATTGTTACCTGTTTTCTTGTCTGTATACAACATCTATTGCACGTCTGCCCGTCCTGGGTGAGGGATCCCTCCTCTGTTGCTCACCATGAGGTTTCTCTTTTTTTTCCCTGTTAAAAGGGTTTTGTTTTGAGTTTTTCCTCAGTCGATGTGAGGGTCTAAGGGCAGAGGATGTTGTTATGATGCTATGTAAAGCCCTTTGAGACAAACTGTTTGTAAAAATGGGCTATACAAATAAAATTGCCTTGCCTTGCCTTGCCTTGCCTTTGTGAACTGTTTTATTTGAAGCCGGCCATCTTGGTTTTTCAAAACCTGTAGAAACCATATTTGGAGGAGAAGGTGGAGCTGAGGAGGAGTGGGGGGTGGAGCTGACCTCCTCTGTCCTCTATCCTGATTGGGTGGTACAGTCCGTCAATCACACAGTAGCCACGCCCCCTAACTCATCCCCTGCTTTCTGGTCTATTTTCCTCTAAATGGACCATCATTTAAAAAATGAATATCATGTTGTATTGAAGACTTGAAACTAGAGACTGAGACCCATATACATTAAAAATGACTGCACTTCACTGCATGAATTGCCCTAATCCTGACTGCTGATGGGGTCCATATATTTAACTTGAGAAACATCTTATTTATAATGTATCTATAAAATGTCAATAAAAATTCAGTAAATAATCTACTAAATCAAAATGTGCTAATCCATTAAAGCTTTAGCACTTACTTTGTTTTGAATAAAAACAAATGCAATAAAAAAAAAAAAAGGGGAAGCAAGTTTTATAGCAGGTTCCCTGGAGGTCGTTGATTGAAGGTCAGTAACCCTCAGTTTATTGGCTCTGAATTTATTCTGGCTGTAAATAGTTAAAACAATTTGGGGAAGTAGCACCAAGGTCTGTCAATCACACAGTAGCCACGCCCCCTAACCAATCCCCTGCCTTATGGTCCATTTCCCTCTAAATGAACCATCTTTTAAAAAATGAACAAGGCTCTTCAGCATTGGCTTCACTTTACAGACCCAGTCTACGTCCAGTGTGATCAACAGTCTATGGTTCATACAGACGTCGAGGTAACTGGCTTTGATGTGGCATGTAGTATTCTTTGGCCTTGTATACTTTATCAGCTGTTTTTACTTGCTTTTATTTGTTGTATTTCATTTTTGACCAATTCATTTCTTCATTTATTCATTTCACAATTTCTTCTTTTGATAGTGAAGCACTTTGTGACGCGTTTTTGACCAATTAGCAGTTCAAAACCCAATGACATTCAATTTACAATGATATAAAACAAATAAAAGCAGAAAATCCTCATATTTAAGAGGATGGAACCACAGAATATCTTGGCATTTTTACATAATTGTACCACAGTAAATGTCCAATAACACAAAAGGCCTTTCGCAGCAACCATCTTATGTGGTTTTACTGATACTAATCTCTTTTTCTTTTCACCTTTCTTGGAAACAAATGATTAATGGACATGTTCTTTCAAATCTCTATACTTTTGTTTCCTTAATCAGTTTATTTGATCTTTTAGCATCTTATTTTGAAGTCATTCCAGCCGAACTTTGGCAACACACCAAACAGCGTGCCGATACACATTTGGCAAGTGGGGCATCAGTGAATCCTTACAATTCAGATTCATACCACCTTAAATCATCCCTCCATCTCTTCACTCAGTCACTCATTTGAAAAGACACAGAGAAGCATAATCACAGCAAATAACCACAAAATATTTGCATGTAAGGGAAAACCAGATGTACCTTAAAAAGGCCTGGCTGCACCAGAACGCCCAGGCAGCAGCTCCAAATAAAGGAACAAAAACAACAGGAACAGAGGGATAGAAGACGGAGAGAGAAGTGCATGAAAAGACATGACTCACCTGTGCGCTCGATGTAGTCGACGCATTTCTCGATAAAGAGTGGGATGGGTCGCTCCAGGGTCACCAGGTTCTGCAGGGGAACACCAAAGTAGTTGCTCTCCCAGGTTCTCCGGGTGGGGGGGTACAGAGGCTTGGGGGGCTTGGAGGATTTCGGCTATAAGGTGGGGATGAGAGAAAAAAATAAGATGGATGAGGACAATGATTGCAAAAGAAGGGAAGGGGCAGGAGGGGTGAGGTTGGTAAGGAAAGGTGGGGGCAGAAGGGAGGAAGAGATAAGAAAACAAAAAGAGAAATGGGAACAGGCAAGGAGGGGTAGACAAAAGGAGAAGGGGAAATAAATGGGAACAAAAAGGAGGAAATAAAGAGGGATGAAAGAATGAGAAAGAAAGGAGAAGTATAAATATATAAAAAGAGGAAACAGTTTAAGGAATAGAGGATGAGGGTCAAGAAAGGGGCAGGCAGTTAAGGGGGAAAAAGTTTTACAGCAAAAGAGACAACGAGAAAGGAATGAAGGAAGAGGGAATTGAGGGAGACACGAGGGAGAGCAGAGATGGAGGAGGATAGAGGGCGAGGAGGAGGCAGAACATATCAGAGGAGAAGAAGAAGAAGAAGAAGAAGAGGAGGAGGAGGGCAATCGGGGAATAGATCAGAAAGAAAGTTAGTGGGATGAAGGGAGGGAGAGAGAGAGGGAGGTTCATATGGAGGAAGACAAAAAGACAGGAGACAACAACAGACAAAACCGTTCTTGGAGAACGAAGCTGGGACGAGTAACGAGGCGCCGGGGCTGCTTTGATTTCCCACACTCCTCTGCTCTTCAAAGTGTTGTCATGCCTACAGCGGTTCGGGCTCCTCTAATTGGCCAGGACGGCGACTAAACACCTTCCATTTTGTACCTTCTGGTTCTCCGTTCGCTCTCCCCTCTGATTATCAAAGACAGTTTGAATGTTCCAACAATGCCCTGCATTCATGACGCCCATGTAGCACCAGCGGCTGTTTCTCTACTGATTTGCACACTATTATCTGATTCGTGCCAGCGTGCTCACTTGCTAGCGTGCATGTGTGCGCTTTGTGCTCAGGCTGCAGGAAACTGACAAATAGTCATGCTGAAGACTGCAATTGCTAAATAGTGATACAGCCTGATATTTTTCTGTGTGTAATATATTTCTGAAACAGTTTGTACACTTAACCCTTTAGACCCACATTTACGTTTTAAAAACATCAGAGGCCAAAGGAATCTGGTCTTTCTCCACCACGTTTAGGTTTATTGATAATTCAATGATCAATAAAGCTGTAAAAAAAAAAAAAAAAAAAAAAAAAAATGCTTTTATATTTGTTTCTTGTGTGAAAGTGATAATCTAAATCTAAGCAAAGTAGCACATGCGTCCAAAAGCACTTTCACAGGTGCAGAATCAAAAAATATTTTAGACCCAGATAAATGTTTTTCCTTATAAAGTTGTTTTTTAAAAATGTCCCCAAGTCTCCTCATCTTCAGACTCAGATCAACCTCAGCTCATTATATCTGTGACTCAGTAAAGACTCTGTTCACTGTAATAGGGGATAGTAGCTCAGAGAACAAGAGGAGACTAAAAACACAGTGAATTTCTCCTTATTTTCTAGATAAAAACACTGTAAACCAGAATAACCAAAGAAAACTTCAACACAGAAAGTTCCACACATGTGTTTGTGTTGTTCTAGAGCTGATTTGAAGTTTCTCTCTTTATCTGATCTGATGAGTTCTGCTCATTCTTTGGAGCAGTAATGATGAAAAATCAGCTCCAAAGCCTCTAATGCTCTAAATATCTTATTGTCCATGTCTCTCTGTCTTTATTCTGTCACTACAATAAACTCAGAGCAACTTCTCCTCACTCTGAGATCAGAAAAATACAGGATTGATCCCATTGACTTTGGCTACAAGCAGCTGACAGCTAGGCCTCTGAAGGAGACACTCTGATTGGCTGTGACATCACCCACTGGAGCCAATAGGAGTATCCCATGTAGAGACCTTTCAACCACAGACTGTCTCTAATTTGTAATTGTACAAGGAGTTTGGTCTGGACCTGCTCTATATGTAAAATGCCTTGAGGTAACTTTATGATTTGGCCCGATATAAATAAAATAAATATGAATTTGAATTCAAACCTGGACCTTCAGACCAGAGCGTCTAAAGAGCCTTAAACAAAACCGGTCATTCTAATGGTCATTCTCTCTAATGACCATCAGGGGGCGACTCCACTGGTTGTTAAAGAAGTCAGATTGAATTGAAGTTTACTGGCCCTTTTCTTCAGGTCAAAGACCCACTAACTTCGGGCTTTTGTTGTTAATGGAAAACCTAACCTGGACCCATCTACCACAGTGCTCACATCAAAACAATCAGCTGCTCATGCTAACATTATCACCTCTGGTCACTAATTAACCTGCAGGAGGCAGAGAGACACCAGTTATGAGATGACGTAATAACCACGGGACCACGACTCCACCCACTGTGGTCAAGATGGTTGAAAACACAGTAATATTTTGACACCTATAGTGACAGGAGTCAGCATCACTGTGATCAGGTTGTTTCTGTTTCTCCTGGGAACCACACGTTGAGATCAGCTGCCACAGCTGTGAGGTGTGTTGTGTGTCCGTGTCATACCTTGTAGAGTTCTTCATACGTTTCCTCGTCGATCTCCACTGTGGTCACCGTCTCCTCCACGTCTCCCAGGATCATGTTCAGGTGCTGGTCGTACGCCTGGACAGACACACAAACACACACGAGTGTGACCTGAGAGGACAACATACTGAGGAGGACAACACTGGAGGCTGGGCTGACTGCTTCACACACACAGACACACACTTAGAGGTGTGTGATCGACCCTGTAACTCACGTGCAGTCTGCCGCGGAGCTCCCGGTCGTTCCTCATCTTGACGTAGATCCGCTCGTCCAGGCTGAGCCGGATCAGGTCCAGAGGCTCCTCCACCGTGTTGGTGCTCGGCTGCTGCAGCGCATGACACGGACGTTAGTGACACACAGACACACACAGACCAGTTTGTGTCCACTGAGCTAAGGACTGACACTTCCTCAATCCTCACATACGTCACCAACCACCTGAACCACTTCAACCCCAATCAGATCAGATTTGGCCTCGTTTTCAACGTAGCATCACGGGCTAACCGGGCTAATGCAGCTAGCTTGTCTGACAGGCCGCGCGGGCTGTTACCACAGCAACAACCACCAGAGTCACACAACAATCACACAACAATCACACCGACACACGAACACAACCTAGACTGTATCTGTCGAAGGTTTTCGCTCTTCTCTACACGCGGGAATCATAAAACAACAGAAAGCGCGCAGCCGCACTAACCTGCTCCACTTCGTCCGCCATGATTTTTGAGTCTGCGTCACGTCGTGTGAGCGGTGCGGGGGTTGCCAGGTCCGCAGGAAACACGCGTTTACAGATAACCTGCTCTGTTTTGTGTTTTTAAGCAGATGCTCAGTGTAACAGGTTCATAAGCTTATGATTTACTGAGAGCAGTAGACAAGAAAAACGACCTCGGAATATGTATTAACATACTTTAATTAAAAGACATAATCAGAATCTGATTCATAGGAGATTTTTGATTTATGGAAGAAATACTGGGAGTTTGGTTTCTCTGCTCAGACCAACTAATCCTCTGAGGCATAGACTGTTTATAGACATGGACCTTTAACTCAACTCACCACCTAATGATTGTGGCAACACAACGACATAATTAACCTTTTAAAATCGACCTTTAACTCTTTAAATATAGTATTCAAGTATTAATGCCCCTTTTACAACCGCACTCCACCGGACGTGTGCTGGAGAGGGATGAAGGACCAAACCTGGCAACTAGCTACGTGAAGATAAGCGGTACCACAGTCCTCCTCCTCCTCCTCCTCCTCCTCCTCTTCCTCTTCACTTTCCAGACCTTTCCATCCTCCACACGGCGCCGGAAGCTGCCGGACAGCTTCATCGGTGAGTCGATCATTTAAAATCAAACTTTCGTGTTTTTTAGATGGTTTTTCCCGCCGACAGAGCCAGAGCTCAGGCTCTCGGCCAGGTTGTGTTCAAGTTGTGTCACATGATCAGATGTTGTGTTACAAGGTCAGAGCAGGTTCAGACTGAGACTCAGCAACAGTTGGTTTAACTTCCCATAATCTTGAAACCTGTGAAACACCTGTGAAACATTAAAACACATAAACTTAACGTGCTTATGTTTTCATTTTACACATCTGCTGTGTGTCTGTGTGTGTGTGTCTATCTGTCTGTTTGTCTTTCTGTATGAGGACATTGAACTGTGTGTGTATCAGCTGAGGTTGTGTTACTGAACCCGTGTCCTTCAGTCTGGACTCAGGGATTATTGACACAAAGTTTTGCAGATTTTCAGATTAAAACTCAAATAAGATTTTAATAAAGATAATAGGAGGAATCATGAAGTGGATCAGGATCACGAGTGTCTGCTGCTTTGATCATTGATTCATCTTAAGAACAGAAACGATCAAACAAGTCATCTGTTAACAGCCTGAGAGACGATCACTGCTTCTCTTTGTCTTCGACCCTGGATATAATGAGCGTGATAGAAAACAATACAATATAATATCATGGAATGTGATGTAGTACAATTAATAATGTAGTATAATCCTGTTTGATTCTCAGTGTGTGTGTGTGTGTGTGTGTGTGTGTGCGCGCGCGTGCCTCCTCTCCCAGTGC
>JANJOY010002156.1:0-11280 GCA_038496675.1 Rachycentron canadum
CCCCCCCACCCCCCATCTTCCTCCACCTCCTCTGCTCCTCCCTGCCGGTAGCCTTTGTGGGCTAATTAGCGGTGAAATTGGTGAATTGCAGGCTCGGGCACACACACACACCCACACATACACCCACACGCACACATACAGTCGGTGAATTGCAGGCTCAGGCACAGCGGTGCAGACACTTCAGCGTAGCCAAGCGCCACTTCAGCCCTGAAAAGCCTCTGAAATGGGGCACACAACACAAAGACAGGAGTGGAGAGGAAAGAGAAGGAAATTGGGGGAGAGAAGGAGTGAAGGAGAGGAGGAGTATAAGTGGAGACAGAAGAATATATTTGCTTCGGTTTCCTTCTTACACTTGAACACACTGCTACTGTATATACTTAAAAAACTTTGAAATGAGTATCTTTTCCTTGTCGTATACTTGGGGTCTCGGCTCTGTGTGTTTGAGGGTTACCTGACACTCACCTGTGTGTCATCATCAAGGAGTCAGTGAGTGTCTCTTCCTTTGATAGAGTGAGAGTGAAAGAGAGCTCCCAGTCTCTAATGATTTCTGTGATGGACGACACTCATTCCATCATCCCTCCATCCCACCCACACCCCATAAATTACCTCTCATATTAACAGGCTGTATTAAAACCATGCAACGTGTTAGAGCTCTCATTTAAAATTAATAAGTGGTAATTATGGAGGGAGGGAATCTGATGTGGAAATAAGGGCGACTGAAAAAAAAAAAAAAAAAAAAAAAGTCCATTGCTGGGGACAGGAAAAAAAAAAAAGAGAGACAGAATCGATGAGAAGAAGGCAGTGAAAGTATTGGGAATCACAGTGCCACTTATTTTTATCTAAATATACAAAACAATCAACAAAACATGGTCAGAGGTAATTTGAGGGCGAATAGTTTCACCCCACAGATGTGTTGATTGAACGCCTCATATTACAAACACAGAGACAACATGGCTCCCCAGCTCGCCACAGGCACAGAATGAGTATCAGAGGGGACAACAAACAAATTAACGACAAAAGGCTCCACATCCTTTACCCCGCACAGTCAGCTCATTGAATACTTTGTAGATAAACCTCGATCTTTCTTCTCTTCCTGCCTTTTCCCATCAGCCCCAAACAACTAGCTAGGTCTTGGAGGATTACTTTGGGCATGGTCTCTGTCGGTAATAGGAAGAATGTACCAACTGAGATTACAGCGCTAAGAAGAAGTCCAGCAGTGGAAACTTTGTAGTTGTAAACAAACCCCCAGGTTAGTCGAACTTATTAGGAAGCCAAAAAACAAATGACAACCAAAAGCTGTTGTTTGGAAACATCCACGGTCTAAAGACCGAAACTTCTTCAACTTCCTCAACTCTGACCTGCAGTTCATATAATAACGTGGATAGATAGATAATAGATGGGTGGTTTGATTCCAGCTTCTCTCAGCTTGGATTCTGTATCTATAAAAGTGGACGTTGATGCTGTGGCTGAAAAGTGAAGCCAACGCTGAGGTGCTTTAAAACCCACATCTATCTAATGACCATCACTGGTTGTAAAAAGACGTCTGATTGTATTGAAGTCTATGTGAAAATGTTCCTACTTCTCACTTGATTTATGACCTCAATAACTTTTCCCTCACGACTTTATGGTCTGATCTGATCTGCAGGAGAAATCACAGAGCAGGTCAGATCCACCCCTGACTCCTCCTCAGCTCCACCTTCTCCTCCTCTTCTGGTTTGAAAAAAAAAAAAAAACAAACCAAGATGGCGACAGAAAAATTACAAACTGGAGGTTTCAAAACAGCAGCTCACAAACCAACGGGTGACGTCACAGTGGGTTGACACTGGAACCAAAACCAACACGTTTACACATAATCATTAAAAACATGAACCGTGCTTTAGTTTCCACAATCACCACCACCCACTGCAAGAAACCACATTGGCTATTGAAGAAAACGTACGAATAGCCTTTAACCTGTTTGGATTAATGCAGCTGTGCAGTGTGAAGCAGTTCCTGACAAAGACAGAATTGATTGACTGGACAGGTAACGGCTGAGTTCATTTCAAATTATAATATAATAATGAGTTATGACCAGTTCAGGCTCAGTGTTTTTGTAAAGACTCTCTTTGTTATTAGATGGCTTTGACAGCATTTAAGTAATCAGCCATCACCACCAAACTCACTGTGCTTGAATAAAAGCAGCAGAGCAGTGCAGTCTGCTGAACTGTCCTTCTCATCCGTCTTTGGCCCTACAGGCCCCTGGGGACACATTAGTCTCTTAATGCTTTGTCATCACCACAGGTTAATGGACCTCACAGCAGTCTGTTAAAAACAAACCTGATCAATACACAGTGTGTGCAGAACGGGATAAGATCCAAAAATAGAGTTGCTTTTTTTTTTTTTTTTTTTTTTTACAGTGACGACCTGTCAATATTAGTGACTGCTGGGTAGGAATAAGTACAAAAGGTGAAGTCTGATAATATACTGCCTTCTAATCAAACCAGATCCAGCACTGCACCATCATATGACAACAAAGACACACAGGATCTGTTATTAATACACTATTATACCTTTTATGTACAATAGTCAAGTGCAAGAGTACTGCCAACCTGTGAACACCTGTCTTGGCCGTCACGCTCACATCACCTGCTAACTTCCTGCTTGGTTCAAGGACTTGGGCAGGTTTTCTTTCTTAGATTAGAGAAGCAGGTTGCTGGTTTGAACCCCAGGCCTGGGGCTCTCCGTTTTCAAGAAATTAAAACCCAGGCCAGAAATAACAAGAAAGGCAATGAATAGATAGTAGTTGAGCTTTTTTTCAATGGTGTAATTCAGTCTTTTTTTTTATTGTTATCAAATGTTTTGACATTATTTTTCAGGGTCCCTGAGATTGTTTCATCACTGGCAGGAGATATCAAGTAGGGAGTCGTGGGGGAAATGCTATCTTTGTACTGAAGCATCTGGGTCCTAGTTAGCACTTCTGCAAAGTCAAACTCATCAAGCACAGTAAGGTTAGGGGGGGACAATCAACACAGTCCAAACAGTGAGTAAACAAGGCAACACTTACACAAGTAAGACACATGGAAAACCACTATTGCACATACTCTCTCTCTCACACACACACACACACACACACACACACACACACACACAGCTCAAGCCCTCCTTACATCATTATTTCTTTCTTCCTCTCCATCTCCATCTCCAGCAGAGAGAGTCCCTGGTCTGGCTCGGAGTGTCTGGCACCTTTTGCCCAAATCGGGCTCCAAGTGGGGGGTTGAGCCGAGGGGGTAACGTGAACTTAATAAAGAAAGGAAGGAGGGAGTGAGGAGGCAGGAAGACAAGGTGTTAACACCCTTTTCAACACCAGAGCCCCCTCGCACAAACCATGCAGAGGGAACTGTCTAATTGTAAGGTGTGTGTGTTCTTGTGTGTGTTTGTGTGTGTGTGTGTGTGTGCGTGCGTGAGCATCAAGGCTTTCTCTGGAGCTGTGAATATTTCTTTCACTTCAAGGCAAAGCGGTTTTAATGCAAGCGTTTCTTCATGGTATTAGATATTTCTTTATTATACTGCATCTAGCTGTTGAGATTCAGATTTTTTTTTTTTCCCCCTATAATTTAGTTTCTTACTTCACTCTCCAGTTGTTAAAATTTCCTTCCCTAATGTTGTGATCTGGATTTTTTCTCCCCTTCATCTTGCTAAAATAAGTTTCCTCTGACATTTTCTTCTTTGTCTGCCACCCCTCCTCCTCCTCCTACTCCTCCTCCTCCTCCTCCTCCTACTCCCTTCTTCTCTTTGTCTTTGTTTCATTCCCTTCTTTTGTGTCTGCTGGTATGCTGCTCTTTCACCTCTATCCAATATACTCAGACAATCTCTTTATTTCTCATTAGTGCGTTTTGACAGTTAATGAGTGGACTGGTGTGTGTGTGTATGTTTTGGTACAGAATGAGTGAGAAAGTGAAGGAGTGAGACAGATAGCGAGAGAGAGAGAGAGAGAGAGGGAGGGGAGAGGAAGAGATAGCGGATGGGGGTGAAATTCATGTTGATAAATCATGTGGTCAGTAGCACAGGTCTGAGCACAGGCCTATGTTTATCTCCTGCTGTCAGTGGAGTATGGGGCCAGAGATACCGCTCACACATTCAAAAACATACACACACATCAACAAGGACGGGAGAGGACTGCTGGTACCTGAGATTTCTTGCTTTTCCTCTTTTCTGCATCCCCCATCCCTCGCCCCCTCCCCCCCTTTCCTCCTCCATCAGAAGGGATGTGGAGGCCAGAGATAGACCAACCTCCCCTTCCCTCTTGCTTTGCCCCCCCCCACCTCCCTCCTCTTGAATCCCATCAGTCAGCTGTTTGTGCTGATTACCGGTTGACTAATAGACGTTAAACCTTTTCTTTCTCTCCTTTGCATTTTTTCCCCTTTAAGGACATTTATAATCAAACATAATTCCTTCAATGCACCAACAAGCCAAATTAGCATATTTTTTTTCTCCCCTAAGTTTGTCTCGTGTCAATTTTCCATGGTGCTTTGTGATTTTGTGTGTCCTTTTTTTAAAAAATGCATTGAGAAAAGAATACAGCTGCGCGGGCTTTTTATGACACTTTATAAGCTTGTAATTTGAAATTTGATGGAAACGTGATAATAGCTGCTGGCTATCACAGGTGTTGAGGATTTTGTTTCTCTGATTCTGGTTTATCAAAAAACAAAGGTCACGCTGTTACAACACATAGTTATGCATTTAAAGAAAGTCTGTAATATTGAGATGAGATGTTTTTTAGATATTTGTTTCTTTTTTTAAGTGGAAAGTTTCAGGTTCAGTCTGTGAGATACATATTATTCCTCAATATTATGTTACATAAAATGAAATCAATGACGTTAAGTGTTTTTCTTGGTGCTCTAATCTGGAACGTAAAGGTCCTGATTGGAAAAGTAAATTCCAGTCAAATGCAAATTGACTTTTGTCCATGTCTTTTTGTGAAGAATGGATTCAGGTCATAAGAGAGACTGTAGTAACTGATCCTTTTCTTCTTCTAAACATTGACTTTTATTGAAACAAGTTTTTCCTGAAACGTTCTTCCTGTGCAGCGACTGTAAAAATGTGAATCAAACCACATCTTTAAAAAAAAAAACAAAAAACTGCATGACCCATAATCAAAACAACAGATTTAAAGGTACAAGTGCATAAAATATGCCCGCTGCCATAGCAACTCTAAATACACTGGATCTGTACAGTTACTCATGCAATGTTAAAATTTCCTAAAAATATCATATTATGTAGCTGGAGCTGGAGCCAGATGGTGAAAAACAGAACAGTTTCACCACTTAAATTGGTCCTTACAAGTATATATTCATTTATGGACAATGGATTAAACAGACAGACAAGGTTAGTGAGTAAATGATTAACACAGTGGAGCATTTAACAGCTGAAGACGCAGATATGTGTTGGTGACGTTGTTGAGTCAGTGCTGGAAGAAAAATTCTTTCACCCCAAGTGTTTTGACCAAGTGTCAACCAACCATGACGTCACCGGTTGGTTTGTGAGCTGCTGTTCTGAAGCCTCCAGTTTGTAATTTGGCCGTCAGCCATCTTGGTTTTTTGAAACCAGAAGAAACCATATTTGGAGGAGAAGGTGGAGCTGAGGAGGAGTGAAATTAGGAAAACTGAGCTAATAAATCAAGGGAGAAGTAGGGACATTTTCCCATAGACTTCAACACAATCTGACTTCTTTAACAACCGGTGGAGTCGCCCCCTGATGGTCATTAGATAAAATGAAGGTTTAAAGATCTTCAGCATTGGCTTCACTTTACAGACCCAGAGTCTACGTCCACTTTTACAATCAGTCTATAGTTTTGACTGAAAGTCTCATATCACAATACTGAACATGCACTGACGGGGTCGACAACACTATAAATCACTGCTATATGTTTAACTAAACCACTGTCTGCCGCCACGTTGGCCAAGTCAACCTTGTAAACACTGAATATGTTAATGTTGTCTGTACTGGTTGTTACAATGCCCCCCAGTGGTCAAAAAATAATCTCCTGACGTCCCCTCTACTGTTGAATAAAATCAAAACTGCCCCAAAAAGCTTAAAGAATAGTTTACATACAAAACACAGGGTGACTTTATAACATAAGAGGCATTGTTACAGATTAAACTACTCGGTAAACAGTAAAAGTTGGCTCCCTGAATATGTGGATATCACTGCACAGTGTGGGAGGCTAAGTCTGCACATGCTTTCAACACATTATTCCACTGTTATAGTTCACCTGTACTCACTGATGTGTTTCACTATTTGCTCATTGTTCATGTGCCAGCTACTGCACATTATATAGAACGTGTGCATTTACATATGTGCGTGTGTGTATATGTGCGTGTGGTGACACATGTCGGCAAGTGTGTGCTTTCGCTCTCGTGTTTGACAGTTGGGAGTGTCGCTGTGACACTGTGGCCTCTGTGAAAAGACGTGAGCCACAGTGTGTGCGTGTGCGTGCTTGTGCGTGTGCGTGTGTGTGTGTGTGTGTGTGTGTGTGTGTGTGTTCTGCAACAGGCCGGTGGGAAGAGAGACAGATTGCGTTTTAACAGCCATCGCTGTCATCTCCAACAGCTGTCCTCTTCCCATTCTCTATTCAGAGAGGCTGTGTTTGCATTGTCTCCCTCATGACCTCCCTTCAAAGACCTACCGAAGAGAGAGAGAGAGAGAGAGCTAGGGAGAGAGAGAGAGAGAGAGAGGAGGGAAATTGTAAAAAAGGAAAAACTGAGACAGACCATTGGACAGTGGAGAATAAAACAGAGAAATGTGCAAATGGAGGCAAAAAAAAAAAGCAATGTAAGGCAGCGGAGTGAATGGAGAGAGGCTGATGCCACGACAAAAGGAACATTAGATGCCCCAGTGCTGTCTCCCATCTTTTCTGCCATCCCTCTCAATTTCTTCTCTCCCTCCCCTCTGCTCTCAATGCACTGTGTGCTCCCTTTCCTCTCCCTCCCTTCTTATTACAACTCCACGACCGCCACCTTTCCGCCTCCCACCACCCTTCTACCCCTTCCTCCCATCTTGTATCTTTCCTCCCGCTCTTCCTCTACCTCTCCATCACCCTCCCTCCTGCCTTCCCCACCCCTCCCTCCCTGCTGCCGCTGCCCTGTCTCTCTCCCATGTTGTCTCTTATCAGGTAGAGGAGAGATAAGGCCGCTATCTCGCCGTGCCAGGGCTTTGACATGACGCTTTAATGCATAATAAGTTCACTCATCTTTTAATCAATGCGACCAAATGATGAATTTCTGAAGGGTTAACAGTCAGACATTGGCAGGTTTTGAGCTAAAAACACAGAGATAAGGTCTGCCTCCGAATCAGATGAGAGGGTGTTGGATTTTGACGCAGACAACTATGCAAATCAGAACGTACGTATGTACAATGGCTGTCAAATTCTTAGCAGAGCTCTGAAGCATTGTCTCTGTCTCAGCAGTTTCTGAACATATCCACTAAAATTTTCCTGCTTTGCCTTAAATCTCTTATGGAGTAGCTGTTGCGATATTGTCGACAGATCTGGATGTGTTCTCCATTTAATCTCTGCTCAAGACAACATATTCATTTCCCGGTTCAGGTTTAAAATCACACATCTGAGTCTTTATTTATTTTTATTTTATTTTATTCCTCAAGCAAATTTGTCAAAATCCAAACAAATGCTTGTACTACTTTAAAAGCACCTTTAAACTCTACTATTTTTAAATGAGGTTCTGTTAGACCGAGGCTCTGTAGGCATTTCACAACAAACCTTGGCTGAATCACTGGTTGCTCCAGAGTTGTGATAATAAAATCACAAACAGACAAAGGGTAAATTTAGAGTAAAGAAAAAAGAAGTTTATATTGTATAGAATTTTTTGTCTTTCCTACTTTTATCTTTATAATTCAGAGAAAAAGTAGTCCACAGGTTGTCAGCTGGTTATTATGACCTCGTAGTTAGGTTTTGTTGCTAGGCAACATCTAGTGGTCGTAGTTATTATGACGGGAGCGAAGAGAAAAGTGCGGTGATGCCGTTGACAGAGCGCCAAAGTCCACATTGGGAGAGTGGTGTTCGATTCCCATGTGAAAGTGGCAGTTTTTGTTGTTTCTATCGTCCATGGTCATTTAACTATGTTGTTTTCATTGTAACCACGGCAACAAAGGTCGTCTTACACTGAGGAAGTAGTTATTTTGACCACGATCACCATCTTCTTCTGAACCCGCCACCAGAGGGGGCACTATTTCAGGAGACAAAAATTAAAAATAAAAACAACCTGTGTGCTTGATCAGGTGGGAGATTGGGTGAATATTTAAGTTTAGTTTATTTCCCCTCCGTCATCTTATTGTTCTAACTGCGTTCATGCTGGTTTGTTTAACTGGTACATTGTCTGTGGGGGTGGGCACCAAACAAATATCATACGTTCATATGTTTTTTGTTAATAATATAAGAAGGTTTGCTGAGTGGGCAGTGTTTGTCAGACGGACGGCTGTAGCATCATTATGGTTTATATTTACTCACACAAACAATGAGTAGAATTTGAATTTCACTCTTTAAGGCTTTAAGGTCTTAGACTAGATCTGGGTAATTCAGATGGATTTGAACTGATCCCAGACCAGGCAGCTTTCCCGGAAAAGCCCTTCTCCTTCCAAACCACCCAATCCGCCTTTCACTCTTCAAACTCTCCTCCTCCTCCACTTTTTAGCATCTCCTCCCTCCTTCCTCGTCCACTCTGCAGTCACCCAGTCAACCTCCCAGAGCCTCCTCCTCTTCCTCCTCTTGATGGTTAGTTCATGGGTCACCCCGGTGACAGGGCCTGAGTTGGGAGATAAGAGGAGGCCAGAATGGCATTACTACACCCGACACTCCGAGAGGTGACACTGGGGCGGCGGCTGGATGGAGAGATGGGATGAAATAGGGGAGCGACCAAGCAGAGGAGGTGGGGGCTAATCTGCCATCGTTTGAAGTAATAATACATTAGTGATAATCATCACTACATGCGGAGAGGGAAGAAGGACACACACATAGACATATGGGCGCTGCACACATCTTTGTGTGCAAACAGACAGCAACAACAAACAGAAATACAGAAAGAGCCTGATCCTTATTCTCTCTCCGTCTCTCACTGTAAATCACAGCTCTCTGTACTTCCACCCAGCCGCTGCCCCTCCCTCCAATCCTGTGTGGATATCAGGCTGGTGCAGAAGGGCTCAGCCCAGCTGATAGCAGGTCCTCTGGGGGTTGGGGGTGGAGTACTGAGGGGTGAGACATGGGTGGGTGGAGGTGGCGGCAGTGACAGTGAGTGTGTGTGTGTGTGTGTGGAGGGGTTTGGGAGCAGCAGCTCAGGGACTAGGTGGCTTACTCTGCTCCCTCAGATATGGAGGTCAGGGGTTAGGCGGGGCAGGACGGCCGACGTGCTGCAGAGGAATACGACTTATGTGTGTATTTGTGTGTACTTCTTACTGTCTGACTCTTTGTGTCCCGCACCGTACACCGGGATAATCACAACTTCTGAAAATCTTAAAATGTGCGTTGTGATTGACTCTTTGCAGGGTTGTGTGTGGATACAGCTTCGGCCGGCGCGCAGCGGTTAGCCCGGTAGACGTGTGTGCGCAGGTGTAACATCTCATAAAGAGAAATTGTCCTCTTTTCTTCTTTTTCCCAGAGTGATTGTAGAAATATAATCAATTCGGGGGGACTCTTCATCTTGTAGCAAAATGGCAATTTGACCCCTGCAGAGAGCAGGTCTGATGTGAGAGTGAGTGCTGCATTGTCACAGCTGCAGAAATGCTTCTGAAGCCACATGCCAGCATTAAAAAGAAAGAAAGCAATTTCCTTTGTTTGGTGTCCACTCGCTTTTTCCTCTTGCTGGGATTTGATGACACTGGGCTGAAGTTTCCCAAAGATTAATGAAGATTTGTCCTGTGATTCTCCTTCTGGGTGCAACACGTAGTTAATTTCTAATAACTTGTTTGTCCTCATAATTTCTGCTGTTTTTAAATAACAACTCCAAATTAAACAACAAAACACACTTTCTTACATTCCCCCCCTACGTGTAAGCTTTTTTCGGTGCCCCCATTGGCAGGACAACATCTTTGCCAGTGTCTTTCAAAGCCATTACAAATCACAGCTGCAGAGATAAAACTAAATAAAAAACATACTATATATGAGTTCTCTGATCTGACGCCAGTGTCGATGAGGTCTGGTCAGGTTTAGGCCTAAAAAAGCAACTTGGTGAGGAACATCCTGGTTTGGGTTAAAATTAGGCTGGAGACTGATGAGGTCGTGGTTAAAAGGAACCGACATTGACTGTCAGATGAAAACAGGAGATGAGCTCCCAACATTTATTTGACCTATCAGTGCAACTCAACCTTCTACCTCTGCAGACTTTGTGAAGCATAAAGCCACCTCTAGACCAAAGCCAATACTGAACTGATCCTATACTAACAAGTATTGTCTGTGTCTGTTTGGAGACAGAGCTGATGTAGCTCATTCCTCTTTCCTATAGATCTGCAATGTTGAAAAACATCATCATTGAGGCACATTGTTTTTTTAAATTCTTGCTATGCTTTTTAACTCCCGAATGGTCAACGTTAGTGAAATATTCTGGTTATGCAGCATAAACTATGGTGATGATTTGATAAGACAACAAATAAACTTGTTTATGTTCTGGGAAAGATCGTGGTTCAGGTTAATAGTTAGTAAACTCTGGTCTCCTGCATGACTTCACCTTTTTCTGTGTCTAAAGCACACTGCTACCTGTGTTGGCACATTACACCCATATGTTCACCAACCCTTCACTTTAAGTGACTGCGCCCTCAGTTATGCAGAACTTGAAGCGTTTATAAAATCTAAATGGGTGAGTTGTGAAGGGGGAGTTTAGCTAAACTGTTGTTAAATTCAACGTGGGAGTCTCTGGGGATTTGGAGCCAACCTCAAGTGGCCATTTGAGGAACTGCAGTTTTTAGCATTTCTGTGTTGGCATCATTTTCAGCCCCAGATGTTGCAGCATGTTGTTACTCGCAGCGTATTAATCCACAGCTAGAAAATAGTCCCTGACAAATGCAGCACGTCCTCCTGTTTGAAGCATGTTTTCAAAAAACTACAATGCCCAAATGTTTTAAGAAATTACTATTTTAATTATAAACTATATATTCGTGAGCTGTTCATTCTGTTATTTTTTGAGTTTTCAGTAGGAACCAATGGGCTTGAGGCCACAGACATGGGAGGGAAGTAACGCACTGTTGATTTTGTCCTTTCAGGGATTTCTTGAGTAAGAAATATATATATATATATTATAT
>JANJOY010002186.1:0-11734 GCA_038496675.1 Rachycentron canadum
CACACACACACACACACACACACACACACACACACACACACACACACGAACATGCTGGTGTGTGTGGTGAGCAGGAAATACATCTTCAGTGAACAGGAAGCAGCTGAGGAGCCTCTGAGCAACACAATGTCATTTAGACGACGTCCACACACATTCAGAGACACATCAGTCCATCATTGTGTGTGTGTTTGTGTGTGTGTGTGTGTGTGTGTGTGTGTGTGTGTTCAGTCTATTACAGCTTCATATTGCAGCTGCTGCCTCACTGCATTAAAACGTCTGTTGGAAGTGAATTTATGTCACAGGGCTCCCATTAGCTCAGATATATGACCCCCCCACACACACACACACCAAGTCAGACTCCTCTAGGATGTGAATTGAACAGAACTTGGTTTAGTCTGAGGACCTGGTCTAGTCTGAGGACTACTGGATGGCAGTGAGTCGGTGGGGGTCTGTGATTGGCTGAGAAGCAAGAGGGAGTGAAGGAGACACACACACAAATGAAAAACACAACTAAAGAAAACAATCACAAAACAACACAAACATCACATGGCATCATGTGACCATCATGTGCTGCAGGTACAAGCCTCAGTGCCTGCTGTGCTTCCGGATGATGTCAGCAAGGAATCAATGAAGGAGTGACATCAGACTATCATCTAGGTGTGTTCATGTCAAGCCAAGGCTGCACTGTGATTGGACAGGACATGAAGTGACACCCAATGGGAGCTTAGAGCTGCTGTGGAGTCTGAGACGTTAATGAAGCACAGAAGACAAAAAGCAGAAAACTATTCTGTGGGGGGGTGACCTTTGTGACCCACCTGTCTTTACATTGTTCTGCTTCAGTAATTACCATGGTAACACCATTGTCATCATCAACGCTGCCCAGTGTGTTTTAACCAATTATCACCCAACAATGTCAGACATACACACACACACATACACATACACACACATACAGACACACACATACACACACATACACATACACAGACACACACATACACACATGTAATTACACACACAGACACACAGACACACAGACACACACACATACAGACATACAGACACACACACATACACACACAGACACACACAGACACACACATACACACATGTAATTACACACACATACACATACATACACATACACATACATACAGACACATACACACATGCATTCACACATGCACACATAGACACATACACACAGATACACACACACATACAGACACACACACACTAAGAGACAGAGACATCATAATCATCATCATCACATAATCATCATCATCATTGTCATCATCACATCATCATCTTTACATCATCGTCATCATCGCATAATATAATAATAAAGACAATATGCTCTCACACTGAAAGACCTGGAACAAAGAAAGGTGGTTGTTGTTGTTGTTGTTGTTGTTGCTGAGGTTGTAGAAGTTGTTGCTGAGGTTGTTGTTGTTGCTGAGATTGTTGTTGTAGAAGTTGTTGTTGCTGAGGTTGTTGTTGCTGAAGTTGTTGTTGTTGCTGAGGTTGTTTTTGTAGAAGTTGTTGGTGAGGCTGTTGTTGTAGAAGGTGTGTTGAGGTAGTTGTTGCTGAGGTTGTTGTTGCTAAGGTTGTTACTGTTGCTGAGGTGGTTGTTGTTGCTGAGGTGGTTGTTGTTGTTGCTGAGGTTGTAGAAGCTGTTGCTGAGGTTGTTGTTGTTGTTGCTGAGGTTGTAGAAGTGGTTGCTGAGGTTGCTGTTGTTGTAGAAGTTGTTGGTGAGATTGCTGTTGTAGAATGTGTGTTGAGGTTGTTGTTGCTGACGTTGTTTCTGCCGTTGATGTTTCTCTGCTTTGTGTGTTTATTAGTCACTGATCAGCTCAGATCAATAAATTAATACAATGATGATAATCAATCATTGGTCGAGTGGAAGTCTGTTCATGTAACAAACCACAGCAAACTGCAAACAAAAGGACTGCTGCTGTCTGAGCCTCTTTTTTTTTGGGGGGGGGGGGCTGCTAACAGAGTGGAGAAGTGAGAGAAGAAGAAATGGAGGAAGAGTCTTTTTTTTCCTAAGTGTGAGAGCTGAAAGTGTGTGTGTGTGTGTGTGTGTGTGTGTGTGAGAGAGAGAGCGAGAGAGAGAGCGAGAGAGAGAGAGAGAGAGAGAGAGAGCAAGAGAGCGAGAGAGGGGCAGAAAAGGTCCAGAGCTCCCCCTGGTGTTCAGTAAAAGAACTAGACCTCAGGAGAACACACACTGTACAAACTGTGGTAATGATGATGCAGATGGTACCTAGCTTGTTACCTGTTTGTTACCTGTTAATTACCTATTTATTACCTGGTTTGTTACCTGTTTATTACCTGGTTTGTAATTCACAGGTAACACTGTTGGTTACCTGGTTGTTGCCTTTGTGTTTGCTGTTGTGTAATTTCCTCCCGTTGTGGTCAGTCTCTGATGTCATTTGTGAGTTTGCAAAGTGTGGTTGTTGATATTTGTTCTAATCTGTGTTTGGTCTGACTACAGGAGCCCAGAAGGTTCACATCTGTTGTTGCAGTGACTTGAGGTCAGTGGAGCTTTTGTTTTGAAATGCAGTGACACCTGAGGAGAACAGCAGAGAGCAGGAGGTTAAAGACAGAGCAGAGCAATGTAAGCGAACAAAGCTCTGATTAGCTCCATTGTCTCGGCCACAAAGCTTCCTGCTGCTAATTAACAAGCACAGTCTTATCACACACACACACACACACACACACACACACACACACACACACACACACACACACACNACACACACACACACACACACACACACACACACACACACACACACACAGGAGTCATTCAGGATTGTGGATCCATCACTGATTTAAAGTTTGACTACTTTAAGTGGACTGGTTCTGGTTCTGATCCTGATCCTGATTTGATCCTGACTTTGAGCAGTGTGGAGTCACGCTCCTGTTGCCGTGGTGATTTGAGGTACCTGTCTCTGAAGAGCTGATGGGTTTGTTTGTTGACAGGTTGGCACTATGGCAACAAAAAGTTTGGAGAGAAAATGAGAATGACATGTCTCTGCTCCACTGCTCCATCGATCGTCAATATGTGTTTTCTTCTTCTGTGGTTTGTTGTTTGTTTGCTCACCCGTCTGTAACACGTCACACACTGAGTGTGTGGACTTTTTTCTGGGATAATAATTTTTTCCTGTACAGTTTGCTGATTCATTATTTCTATTTGTTTCTTGCTATTCTCAATTAAATAAACAAATAAAACAATTAGATAACAATTAACAATAATTGCTTTTTATGTTTTGTTTTTATGTTGTCTCAGTAGTTTTTTTTATTTTAAAGAGAAATATATTTTCAAAGTTAATGAGTGAAAACAATGATATTCATCTAGAGGAGAGTCACTTACAACTGAATGTTTATACAATAACATATAATAACACATAATAATATATATTATAATAAATAAGACAATAATACAAGATATAATAATATATAAGACAGTAACAGCTCTATCTATGTTTCCTTTACAAATTAACTCACTTTAAATTTCCAGTTTCTCAGTTTATGTGAAGATAATTAAGTTTCTGTTCACTTCCTCTATAGAAACACTGATGTTATTGGCACATGTCACAACACACATACACGCACACACACACACACACACACAGTGTTTTGCTGTGTGAGCAGTTTGTTGCTTCATAAATATGATTCCCTGTTTTCTCCTGATTGGCTTTTCTACAGCGGCAACAAGGGAATTATTGATTGATTTACTCACTGCCTCAAAAATAATTGTACACACACACACACACACAGAAATGGACATTAGCATTTAAAGAGGGAAAGTTTCCATGTTTAATAACTACACTGATCAATGAACAATTAGAGCTAAAACACTGTAAATACACACACTCTGATGATGGATGGAAGGTGTGTGTTTGTGTTTGTGTGTTCACGGTAATTGCCTGAATACATGAAGAACATCTCAAACAGCAGCAGTTCAGACTGACGGTGCATCATCATTAAAACAAAGTGAGCTCATCTGTTCACACTGTACAGGCTCATTGGATCAGGTCCAGTGAGAATATGGAGAATGTGGCAGGTCAGAGGTCAGAGAGTTTGGTGCCTTGCTCGAGGACACTTCAGCAGCAATGATGGTTCTTTATAAAGAAAATAAGAGTCAATATAAACACACAAAGCCCAGACTCACTGATTCTTGACATCACACACACACACTCACACACTCACACAGACACACACTTTATCTTCCATTTGTCTGAGTGATGTAGAAACTGCCGTCTCAGCAGAAAATTACTGCTCTTTAACACCTCTGCTGATTTAAACCTCACCTCCCTCTTCCCTTCCTCCTCCCCCTCCCCCTTTATTTCTCAGTCTATCTGCCCCCCCCCCCTTCCCCTTTATCTCCCTCTCTAAAATGACTCTTAAAGACTTCCCACTCGACTAAATCTCTCTCTCTTCGCTGCCGGCGCGTCATTGGTCGGCTGCTGACATTTTGTTAGACGTCGTTAAGGCCGGCGGCTCCATAAAGCACCCGAGGGTGACACCTTCCACCCTGTGAGAGAGAGAGAGTTATAGTTCTTATTTAAGGTCTCGATTAACCTTCTTTTCTGTACGACTAATCAATTTTCATGATATGAGCTCCATAAAGTCCTGTTAATACCACACACACACGCACACACAAACATGTAGAGATATGTCTGTGAAGAGCAAAGGTGGACGACCAACTCAAACCCTTTACTCAGGTGAGTAAAGTATCAGCAGCACAGGACAATAAAGAGCTTTTATTTTTATTCAGACAATCAGGTCTCGATCAGTCCAGTTTATCTCCATACTGAAGAACCTAGAACCCCCTCAGTGACACTTAGAACCCCCTCAGTGACTCCTAGAACCTTCTCAGTGACTCTTAGAACCCCCTCAGTGACACTTAGAACCTTCTTACTGACTCTTAGAATCCCCTCACTGACTCCTAGAACCTTCTCCGTGACACTTAGAACCTTCTCAGTGACACTTAGAACCCCCTCAGTGACACTTAGAACCACCTCACTGACTCCTAGAACCTTCTCAGTGACACTTAGAACCACCTCACTGACTCCTAGAACCTTCTCAGTGACACTTAGAACCCCCTCAGTGACACTTAGAACCCCCTCACTGACTCTTAGAACCTCTTCAGTTACGCCTAGAACCCCCTCACTGACTCTTAGAACCTCTTCAGTTACACCTAGAACCCCCTCACTGACACTTAGAACCTTCTCAGTGACACTTAGAACCCCCTCAGTTACACTTAGAACCCCCTCACTGACTCTTAGAACCTCTTCAGTTACACCTAGAACCCCCTCACTGACTCTTAGAACCTCTTCAGTTACGCCTAGAACCCCCTCACTGACTCTTAGAACCTTCTCGGTGACTCTTAGAACCCACTCAGTGACAAGGTCCAACCATGGTTACCACCTGAGCTGACATGTTTGTGTTTGAGTTGTCAAACAGTCGAAGGTTAAAGTTGTATGCCTGTTGTGAAAGTTTGTGAACTGAACATCAGTAAAAACAGCCTTTGATCGTTCTGGTCTTTTTTCTACTCAGTTCCCCTTAGAGAGTTTCCCATCATGCCTTTCTGCAGGCTGTCGACCTCGACCTTCAGCGGCCTCGGAGGACGAAGGCGTCGTTGGAGGGAACGTCTGGGGGCAGACAGACGGAGATGGACGGGAGTGAAGCAGAATCCATTCAGAGACGTTAATAAAATCAAAGAGCCTGATATGATCAAGCATGAAGTACATTACAAAGGTAATGTGAATTTAAGCCCAGATCCTTTCATTATCAAAAACAGTGAGCCGGCGCCCGCCGCCGTGCACGCCGCCGATTTATGAGGCCAACTCGCTCAATCTAATAGAAGGATTCAGGTGTTACTAATGGACAAGAGAGGGAGGTAATAGAGGAGAGAGAGAGCTAATATGGAGTGATGGAGGCGGGCGAGAGACACCACTGGAGAGTAGGAGAGAGAGAGATGAAGACAGATGAGGAATGAAAGAATAAAAAGTTGGAGGCAGAGAGAGAGAACAAAGAGAGGAAGACGATGATGAAGTCGACAAAGAACAAAATTTGGTTTAAAAGACAAAGTTCGGTTTGTTTTTACTGAAATATGATTGAAAAGCTAAATATGATTTAAATAGATTAAAAATATTTAAAAGAATTGAAATAGATTTAAACATATGAGAGAGATTAATATTTAATAAGATTTAAAGAGATTTGATGTGGAATTCGTTATTCTGTGAGAAGATTTCACTAATTTCTCTGAATAAAAATGAACCTGATGATTGATTATAGATGATTTATCATTAATCCCGATGAAATGATTTCACTGATGACGCCACAACCCAACCTAAAAAACGGGGTCTGTGAAACTACAGACTCTGACTCCTTGTGGGGCTCCTTCTTCGGTCAGAACCAGGTGAGTGTTTTCTTCTCTTGATCCCAGACTAGTTTCCCTCCTCTGGCGAGTTGAAATCCCAGCTCCTCCTCTTCCTGTGGTTTGTCCCTTTTTCCTGCTCAAGTGGAATTCTGGGTAATTTCTTGATCTAATTCAAGGCTCTGATCCAGTGACAGAGGGGGCCTTTGTTGGTAAAAACCTGTCTGAGTATTGTTACACAACAGATGCTGTGATGTCATTGTGATGTCACTGTTTCACTGTGATGCTGTGTCTCAACGAAGCCTAGGGCTTTTTTATGTGGAGGGACATCAGAGACGTTATCCACAGGAAGTGAAGTCACTGGATCAGATCAACATGTGGTTCAGGTCTGTGATTCCAGGATTTACAGGAAGTGTTGTTGCCTGGACAGATGATTAGGACTGAAGGGTCCACACTGGACCTGGACCTGGTCATCATATAAATCAGATCAGACTGCTGCTGTTTGTTGACACTGTTTTGTCCCATAAGCACAAAATGAAATTGATTTAACCTGGGTTAATTTCCCAGCTGTGTGTGTGTATTGAATTAAATTAGTTGTTGTGTTTTTGCAGAAGGCAGCAAACATTGATAGTTTTACAAGCTGATCACTCAACTAAAACTACATCACTAATTAAAACCCTGCTGTATGTGTGTGTGTGTGTGTGTGTGTGTGTGTGTGTGTGTGTGTGTTTGTGTGTGTTTGTGTGTGTGTGTGTGTGTGTGTGTGTGTGTGTGTGTGTTTGGCAGCCATTTTCTGGGTGTCAGTCTGATGTTGAACTCTGGTGGAGGAAGGAGACGGGTCAACACACTCACACTTTCCTGATTTTCCATTTCACCATTTCTCCTGTCACACTGTCTGTCACCCCCCCCCCCCCCCCCACACACACACACACACACACACTCAGCTTCTCTCTCTCTCTCTCTCTCCTTCTCTGTCTCTCTCTCTCTCGCTTGCTGTAGCTGTCAATCACTCAGTTACTCAACCGACACATTACTAGTTTCCAGACACACACACACACACACACAGCTGACCATCATTACCAGGCTGCAGTGAAGCAGAAAAGCTCAGTAATAGCAGGTCACCGCCCTCTGAGTGTGTCAGCTACATTGTGTGTGTATGTGTGTGTATGTGTGCATATGTGTGTGTGTGTGTGTGTGTTGACCAGTTGGCAGTCTATTAGTGTGATGTGATGGACTGTGTTTGGCCAGAGTGTGTGTGTCTGTATGTGTGGTGGCGATCTGTGTGGTTTGTTGCAGCTCATTTGGCACCAGAGTCAAAACTTAAGAAATTTGATCTGAAATGTATTTTTAAGTTTAAGTGACATTATGATGAGTTTTTCATGTCACATGACAGTAAGATGCTGATTTAAGAATCCTTACATGTGATGTACAGTGTGACAGTGTGATGTACAGTTTGATGCAAAGCGTGGTGTATAGTTTGATGTAAAGTTTGATGTAAAGTTTGACATACAGTGTGGTATAGAGTGTGATGTGAAGTTTGATGTACAGTGTGATGTAAAGCTTGAGGTAAAGTGTGATGGAAAGTTTGATATAAAGTGTGACGTAAAGTTTAACATACAATATGGTGTAAAGTTTGATGTAAAGTTTTGTGTAAAATTTGATGTAAAACATGACATGCAGTGTGATGTACAGTGTGATGTAAATTGTATATTGTGTCCATCAGTGTCTTGTGTAGCAGCAGTGTGTTGTGTGTCTGGATGTGTCTCCTCTGTTCCAGCAGATGAACCAGTGATGCAGATCAGAGCAGAGGTCTACTTTAATATTTCATGTCACGGCTGGATAATTCATGCTCACACACACACATGCACACTGTGCACTCTCACGTGCATGTCTCTTGGCTCCTTACTGCTGAAAAATTCACTGTTAACATCAAAGTTTAACAAGGATTTTCTCTCTCTGTCTTAATGAATCTGAGTCCATTTGTTCACATTTAAATAACCAACGAGGGCAAGCAATTAGCATAACACACTCACACACACACACACACACACATAGATTGCAGTTTAAAAAGGTTTTGTTCAGTGTGTTCTAGAACGTGTGTCTTTTCTGTGTCACACACTCTTCTGTCCAGTCAGTAAAACATGTGTGTGTGTGTGTGATAGTTTATTTATGTGTGTTAGCGTTGGTTGAAACAGGAAACCTCTAATCTCTGTTTAGCTGCAGGCTGAACACTGTCCGACCCATAACCCCCTGCTCTGTGTGTGTGTGTGTGTGTGCTAGCTGCAGGCGTTGACCTCTGATCATTGTGTGTTTTCCTGTGTGAGACAGTGAAGAAACAGGTGTCCTCAGTGGTGAAATCCGTAGCACCCTCACTACCTGCTGCCTGTTCAACATCTTGACCTCAGCTGTTTAAGACTTTAGGTGCGCTTGATTTGACCGTGGCTTCGTCCCGCTCAGTTATTCAGACGATTATTTGACTCATTTCTTCTTAATACTGAGTCCAAACAGGGCTGATTGGAGTTTGAGCTGCCTAATGGACTGAAATAGGCTGGAGGCTCAACAGCTGGAAATGACTCCTCTCGCTGAGGCCACTTAAGGAGGATGTGCTGCAGCCCCGGCCCTGCTGAATATTTAACCCACTAAGTGCTTTTTAAGGCGGACTGAACAGTTTTTAACAGTGTTTAAATAACTAACGCTGCCTCCTGGCTCCATTAGAGAGGACTGAATTAAACATGGCTGCACATAGTCATTGCCTGTAGTCAGTCAGCCAATCAGGAGTGAGGCTGGTTCACTCTGAGAGCTGTGATTGGACCAGACAAAAGTCCTTCTCTTGAGACAGGTGGAGGTGTGTGTGTGTGTGTGTCTGCATGTGTCTCTGATCTTGGTCTGTGATGATCGTGGTCTCAAATGATCCTGGTCTGTGATGGACGTGGTCTCAAATGATCTTGGTCTCCATTAAACGTTTTTCAAGCTTCTTCACATTTTAAAGGAAATTTAAGGTTCTGGAGCTGTTTGACTGACAGGTGGGAATTGACCAATCAGAGGCCGACCTGAGAACATGAAGGAGAGTTAACGACACACAGAGACAGACTCAGACACACACACACAGACACACACAGACAGACACACACACAGACAGACACACACACAGACAGACACAGACACACAGACATAGACACACACACAGACAGACTCAGACACACACATACAGACTCAGACACACACACACACACAGACAGACTCAGACACACACAGACAGACTCAGACACACACAGACAGACACACACACAGACAGACTCAGACACACACACACACACACACAGACACACACAGACAGACAGACAGACAGACACAGACACACACAGACAGACACAGACACACACAGAGACACACACAGACACACAGACAGACACACACAGACACTGTCCCTGATCTGTAATAATAGTTTTGGTGATGATGATGATGATGATGTCAGTCTGACTTTGACAGTGACTGATTGTGTTTCCATGGTGACCACAGAGTTGCTTGGTGACGGACACAGACACCAACAAAACGATTAATTTAGGTTTAATTACCTGAAATGGAAACTGGCGTCTGACATCACCTTTCTGTGTGTGTCTGTCCTTGTGTTACTGTGTGTTGTGTTACTTTGTGTTATTGTGTGTCCTTGTGTTACTGTGTGTTGTGTGTTCTTGTGTTACTGTGTGTCCTTGTGTTACTGTGTGTTGTGTGTCCTTGTGTTATTGTGTGTCCTTGCGCTACTGTGTGTTGTGTTACTTTGTGTTACTGTGTGTCCTTGTGTTATTGTGTGTCCTTGTGCTACTGTGTGTTGTGTTACTTTGTGTTACTGTGTGTCCTTGTGTTACTGTGTGTCCTTGTGTTACTGTGTGCTGTGTTACTTTGTGTTATTGTGTGTCTTTGTGTTACTGTGTCTTGTGTGTCCTTGTGTTACTGTGTGTCTTTGTGTTACTGTGTGTTGTGTGTCCTTGTGTTATTGTGTGTTGTGTTACTTTGTGTTACTGTGTGTCCTTGTGTTACTGTATGTTGTGTGTCCTTGTGTTACTGTGTGTTGTGTTACTTTGTGTTATTGTGTGTCTTTGTGTTACTGTGTCTTGTGTGTCCTTGTGTTACTGTGTCTTTGTGTTACTGTGTGTTGTGTGTCCTTGTGTTATTGTGTGTCCTTGCGTTACTGTGTGGTGTGTGCACTGACATTTCTGAGCATCAGGACTCTAACTGTGTTCAAAGCTGCATCGAGTCATCATCTCACCAACAGAAGATCTTTGCAGGCAGCACAGCTGGATCCAGGTCAACCTGAGCCTCACTGACATTTCAGAGGTCAGAGGTCAGAGGTCAGGGAGGTGCTTCATCTGAATGTACACATTTTATTTAGATCAGTCAAATAATGTGAAGGACTGTGTGTGTGTGTGTGTGTGTGTGTGTGTGTGTGTGTGCGTGTTTTGAAGACTAACCCTCCACGCAGACCTTATGGGGACTGTGTGTGTCTGTTGCTCACCCTTGTTCTTTACTGGTCTTTATTCTGGTAGGAGGTGGTGATGTTTCACTAACGACATACTCAGTGTGTGATTGTGTATGCTGCCTCGTTAGTGGTGTGGATTCACATTTAATTAGTTTACAATGTGCGCTCATTAGCTTCGAGGGCCTGAACAAGGAGCTGGCCTTGAGTCTGAGTGCAACACTAAGGATTTAATTACTCAGAACCAATATCAACTCGTTAGCATGAAAGTGTCCTAACGAGCTGCTAAGTGTTTACTGGAACCTTTTTTACTCTAGTTGTTTAATTGTTTGTTTTGAATGTGTAAACAATGTCTGGGCTGAAAGGCCATTAAAAAGGTCCTGCCTCTTTAATTAATGTCTCAATGTTTCATTGTCTCAGCATCTCTGTGTTTCTCATTGTCTCATTGTTCCAGTGTCTCATCTTCTCATTTTCTTAATGTTTTTCATTGTCTCACAGTCCCAGTTTTTCTCAATTGTTTCATTTTCCTCTCTCCTCCCTCTCTCCTCTGTCTCTCCTCTCCCTCTCTCTCCTCCCTCTCTCTCTCCTCATTCTCCTCTCTCTGCTCCCTCTCTCTCTTCTCTCTATCTCCTCCCTCTCTCCTCTGTCTCTCCTCTCCCTCGCTCTCCTCCCTCTCTCTCCTCTCTCTCCTCCCTCTCTCCTCTCCTCTCTCTCTCCTCCCTCTCTCCTCCCTCTCTCCTCTCTTCTCTCTCTCCTCCCTCTCTCTCTCCTCATTCTCCTCTCTCTCCTCCCTCTCTCCTCTCCTCTCTCCTCTCCTCCCTCTCTCTCCTCCCTCTCTCTCTCCTCATTCTCCTCTCTCTGCTCCCTCTCTC
>JANJOY010002193.1:0-14123 GCA_038496675.1 Rachycentron canadum
CTGCAGCCCAGGAACATCCCACAGAGCTGCAGTGTTGGAGAAGCTCTGACCAGTCGTCTCATCACAGTTTGGACAAAGTCAAAGTCCCTCTCATCCTCACACTTGACCATTTTTCCTGCTTCAACACGTCAACTTCAGGACTAAATGTTCAGATGCTGCCTGATGTATCCACCACTGACAGGTAACCATGGTAACCAGGTGATCAGTGTTATCGCTTAACTTGTCGGTGTCGTAATGTTATGGCTGATTGATGGATATTCACATTAAATGATTTTTGTGTGATTTTTCATCTCAAAGTAAATACGTCAAAAATAAATACCTGGTTGCTTCTTTAACACTGACAGACTCAAACAAGAGTGATTCAACCTGTTCATGGTCTCATTTCTTAAATACACTTAGTTAAGACAAAAGGCAAAGAGAACAGCACCTACAGGAAAGTCAACATTCATCAGGACAGAAAATACAAAACACACAATGGTTGTCACTGAGGATGCAGATAAAACCAGAAATATTCAGTCATACTGTTGGCAGGAATCCACTCATTTCAGGGAAAAGTGCTACATGAAAGAATAATCGTATTTTCAGTTTGTTGATTCAGCCAGGCTTCGTGTGAAACCCACTATCCTCTCATTCATTTGACTATTCGTGTTTTCGGTTTATCACATAACCTCATTCTTCTACTTTGACATGACGCTGGAAATATCTTACTGTGACACTGTGTCAATGTGAAACACCATGTTCTACCTGAATCCAGAAATTACTGAATCAAATCTTCCGTACAGAGTTTTAATCATGATAAGAAACATTATAGAAATTAAATGTATTAAAGTAGAAAAGTAAGAGTCTGTGATGTCACAGTTATTGTCTGTGCTGTTTTCCCCCATGTGTTTGCAATGGGCTGATCAACCAGTATATTTATTATTCCCCCTTTGTCTCATTTTGTTGTGTTGGTGGTACTTTTGTCTGTTTAACTAACCTCTTTTAAAGGACCAAAAACAATGTATTTTGCATTTTGGTTGAACTAAAACCACAGACTGTTTCTAAAAGTGGCTGTAGACCCGTGTCTTAAACCCTCATTCTATCTAATGACCATCAGGGGGCGACTCCATTGGTTGTTAAAAGAGGTCAGATTGTATTGTCTATGTGAAAATGTCCCTATTTCTCCCTTGATTGAGCTCAGTAAATGAGTTTATGGTCTCAATTTTAGGTCTTCAATACAACATGATGTTCATTTAGAGGAAAATAGACCATAAAGCAGGGGATGGTTGGGGGTGGGCTACTGTGTGATTGACAGACTGTACCACCCAATCAGGATAGAGTACAGAGCAGGTCAGATACACCCCTCACTCCTCCTCAGCTCCACCTTCTCCTTCAAATGTGGTTTCTTCTGGTTTAAAAAAAACAAGATGGCCGACGGACAAATTCCAAATTGGAGGCTTCAGAACATCAGTTTACAAATCAATGGGAGACGACACGGTGGGTTGCCGCTTGACTAAAATACTATCTGGAGAAGTAAACATGTGCTGTCTTGTCTTGTCTTTGGCTGCTGGGCCTCAAACAGTGAAACTATTCCTATCATAAAAAAAGTCCATGTTCAGAGTCAGACTCACTTCATCCTTCACTATGAATCATGACTATTCATTAGTGAAGAACAGTAGGTCTTTATATCCACTCTGTGCATTATCATACGACGCTGCCAGTGTAAGTATTTCTACATGTACAGGAGCCTGTTGCTGTCCTTCCTCGCCGACTGAAAATTCATATTTTAACCCCAAAGCTGATTTGCGTTACATTTATTCTTAATAAGATGCACAATGGAAGGTCTCTAGAGAATTAAAGGCCATAAATACAGATAAAATCAGAGCAACATATTTGTCTTTTTACTGTAGCTGACCTTCTCTAAGAAAAACAAATTGTTGGATGATCCACATTCCTTGCACATTTTTATGGCAAGAGAGGGTTTTATACCAGGGTAGGTAGGTCACTGAGGAAGTGCTGTTAATGCATGTCTCTGGAAACATATTTAAGATTTAAATGAATTTTTATAAACAATATATCATGAACAAATCAGTTGGGATACCCTCCTTATTATCACTGTCCACATGTAAGATAGTGGAGGAGCCCATCTGTGTCTTATTGGTAGTTTTTCCTCTTCTGTTGATTGCAGACGAAGCCTTCTGGCCACACCATCGCTATTCAAATTCAAACTAACCACTGCCATTGGGAAGCTCTGAGTTTACATAAGCTCACCTTGTTTGTGTGTGTGTGTTTGTGGGTCAAAACTATGTGTTGGGAACATTTGTATACCCCCCATATTACACGTCTATTCATATAAAGCGTGTGCTTTCCAGGGTTAATTTGCATGTGTGTGACATCCACACGTTGAAATCATGATCAATGGCAGTGTTGATCCATTCCACAGATGGGGGTGGGAGGGGTAAGAGGTGGGAGGTGGGGGTGGGGGGGGTGAGCCTCTGAAAAGACTGCCTCATTGTGTGTCCCACTGTGTCTAACACATGCAGACTGACTCCACTGGCAGATGGACCAACTTTGATCTCCCACGCTGACCTTTCTTGGGGGGCAAAGGTTGCTGTATAACCATGCAAGCTGATTGTCACACACAGTCGTTGTGGACAAGAGATATGTTATTGAATGAAAATGGTATTTTTCCAGCTCTGCCCTGACCTTGTAGAGTAAATGTCATTCATAAACATTCCCAAAGGGATACTCATCACGTGTGTCTTGTCTAAGAACCAATGAAACCAATGACGTTTCTGTCACAGGACGACGTGTGCGTCCTTTTTTTCCGCCAAGGCTCGGCTACCATTGATTTCCTTTGTGGGTGACAGTGCGAGGACCTGGCGAGCGCAGAGGAGATATTTTCTTGGAGGAGAGCAGCACCAGCCCTCCAGCTTCTCTACCTGCTGCTGCTCAATACTTAATTCACTGCACCCAAGCAGCTACAGGAAGGACTGACAAAAGAAAGCTTCGTTTCTTGTTTTTTTTTTTCTCTAAAACCAACAGTGACACTGAACCTATAGGCACAGTATAGGCATATTGGGCATATTGGGTTTATCATCTATTCTAGCTTATATGTCAGTTTACACTCATCCTTTTCAGTTATTATCAGTTCAACACATTCAAATGAGTTAAAAATGGATGAAAATAAAAATTTGTATCCTGTAACCTGTAATTTGAAAGTGGGATCTCTAGTCACGTGTCCAAGAAATAAATGTATTTATACAGTATCGCTTTATATGTATCACTGTATAAATAAATTCAATACAAGATCATTTATGTATATAAAAATACACCAAAGCACATCAACCTCTGTGAGCCTCCGTCTGTTTAAGTTAAAAATAGGTCTACTTCCTCTGCTCAGAGTGAACTGAGGTCATGAATTAATAATTTTCTCCAGTTGAGGTGAAAAAATGGCCTGATTGTGTTCAGGCTATGAACGACTGAGCCGCCTGCATGGGTCAGGGTTAAAATATGGACTGCAGACTAATACATTCGGGACCCTCAAACCCTGTCAGGCAGAGGCGGCTCTGACACTTGACCTCTTTGTTTTGGGCTGCTTTTAATGTATAAACATATTTATTAGTATCAGGCATATGTGTTACAGTCAGACCCAGAGTGAAGGTGTGATGGTCAAAATGACATGTTACTCGCTGAAAGAAACTTAATTTGTGGCATTCAACAATGATTTAAAGATAATTTTAGTAATATTTGTTGTCAAAATAAACAAATAAACATAAAAAGACCAAAACCACCAGAAGATCCTATTAAGACATATTAGGCCTACCTGTGAAGCAAAAGCCTGACACACCTAATATCAGTTGCTTATTTAAAAGCAGATTAATGAGTCATAGGTTTGCACCGGTCAACATTTTTCCTCATTAAAATACATGTAGTGAAGTTTAATTTGAGTCATACCCAGATACACTGCCCTGCTGCTGGAAACACTCAATAGTGCATCAATCGGTGTAGTAGTGTAGTAAACCACTACATTAAAGTGTCTAATTGTCCCAGACAATTAAATACGGATGGAGTGACATTTGCTAAAAACTACAGTATCCATCCGTTATAAGAGAGAGAAACATCAGAAAATATACATCTGTGACCTGTTTTTGAAGATTTATGTTGTCAGGAGGAATGAATGGACTAATTTGATGACAATTTAAAAATTATACAATATTACATTTTGAATAAAAATACTTACCCTTTAGTTTAGTGGTTTTAAACTTTTAGGAGTTTTTTTTTTTTATTTTTTTACCTTTTCTCAAAATTGACAACTGTTTTCACTTTGCAGGCTCTTGTCTTCCTCCAATAATTTCTCAGATCAAACAGCCTGAAAAGTGGAAAGTATTTGTTCACTGAACTGCAGCTCACCACTCTGCATACGCGGCGTGTGACAGGGGCTCACAAGTATGCAGGTCTTGTTTTATGGAGTCGCAGGCTATAAAGACAAACAATACCGGCAGTGGTCAGCAGCCTCAGTGCAAAAGTGCTGATATTGTTGCTGTCAAAACGTATGACTTCCTTGTGGTCAATAATTTCTACTTCATTTGAAATGTCTGTGTGTAGAGGCAGGAGAGATGGGGGTAAAGGGATAGGGTGCCTCCAGGCAACATGCACCTCAAGTTGTAAATCAGCTGCAGACACATGGTACATGCATCTGCCTGCTGAGGATTGATTTCCAGTTAGTCCGATTTAAATGGGTCCAACTTAGCCATGTCTTTGACCTGTTTACCCACTTCCCCTCTCAGCATGCAAAACGCCATTTAAACTATCAAACACACTGATCACTAAACACTGTACCTTCAAATCACAGAGTTCTACCGTGCATAGGAAAATAATCAATCCGTGTATCTGCAGAGAGAAGAAAAAAGATGAGGTAACACTTGTTGTGTTTATCTCTGTTATCCAGCTGTTACGATGACAATACACGGTACTAATGGCCTTGTGCAAAACCAAGTCTTTCTCTAAAGCAAACAAATTCGTCCTTTTCTATATCTCCATGACTCATGTGCAGGCTGAGTGGTTTGGCTATGTGTGGTACTATTTTGACAGAGTACAAGTGCAAAACAGAGGTGGCCATGGAAACTGACGGCATCCAATGGGAGAGTAGTGTATGGGTGTGGCTGGCTGATGGACAAGTGTTACTGTCCCGCTCCAGTTCCTTCAGCCTAGTCAATTAATAACTTTTTTCGGCAGGGAGCAAGAGAGAGAGAAAGAGAGAATTCACTGGAAGTTTCTAGATAAAGATAAAACTGTCACATGACACGGGGCCTCAAAAAGACTCAGATGAAGGAAACTATATACATGGGATAAAAAGAAAAAACATCACTCATGAAGAACTGACTCAAGCTCAGAAATTTTACTTGCAACTGTTTAGTATTTCACTTATATTCATTTTAGACAAGTGTGAGTGTCAATGAATCTCAACCCTGTAGGTTGATTAAAGTTCATTTTTCCAAGTGTTTAAAAGTGCCTTTTTACAATATTATTGCTCTATGAGGCTTTGGGTGTTTCTTATGTGTGTAAGTTCATTCAGGTGAAAGTCCCTGATTAATGCTCTTCACTCACTCCTTATCTGTGGTTCATATACTGTTGAAAGTCAAAGTGCTTAAACCGTGTTTGTTCCTCTACACCTGCACCCAGGTGTGAAAGTGTGCAATAAACTAATAAAAAAAAAAACAAAACAGGATATTTTGAAGAGGACAGAAAATAGCTGTGTTCCCCAAATAATAATTAAAAAAAAAAAAACACTGCAGGTTTTTAGAAACACATTAGACAAAGTATTTTACAGCCTCTCAGTTCTGTCTTTGTATTCTGCTAATTTCACAGTTAGCACACACTGATGAGAGGAGAGGAGGGAGACTTCATAAAATAAGTCATGTGGTCACCTTTTTAACGGTTTCCATGGAGTCAACACAAACACAGATACATACAGTACGTAGGGCGCTGGTGGTTTGAGACCAACCTTCCTGTAGGTTTGATTTCACAACAGACAAATGCACTTATGTGCCCTATACTCAAGTGCCTTTGAGCAAGTTGCTGTACATGCTCTTTTACAAGTTTAACCGGCTCATCAATAGCGGCTGTCACAATTATGGACTTTATGTAGAACAGCACATACCAAGATCCTGTTTGTGCCTCAGTATACGACATAGTTTTTCTGTGGTGCTGGTACCATCCCCATGGGAATGCATATCTTTTCATTATTCTTTTCATTATTTCAAAGAGGCCTTACAAATCTTAGTTATTTACGAGTTAGGTAACACTTGGTTTGATGTACATGAAGACTATGAATTCCAATAATATATCCCAGTCTAAAAGTGTGGGTAAGTCACAGGGAGGAAATGACTGAGTAAATGATGTATGACATTCTGGAGAGTAAACTATGCTTAATACGTAAACGTATACACATATATGGAAACGCAGTGTCTCTTTGCAACGCAACACTGATGGCAGCCCCAGAGAATTTCACACATTATGAGTTGTTCTTTTATTACTATGACAGTAGTTTCATCATGGCCATGTTTGAGATTTAAACTAAATTACAACAGAATTTCTTATTGTCCAAAGACACTTAGGCCATGTGATTGGCCTCATTGGCCTGAAAAGGTGCGTGATTGCCTCACTGTGCTTTTCCTTGAAATGACCTGCTGACCTTTTTTTGAGCAATTTCGGTACATGATGGATTGACCCTAAAAACGCTGACATGTCAGGTGAAAGGAAAACAATCCACCATAGATGATAATAATTTGGCTTCGACTGGTGATTGTGTCCTCCAATGAACAATTTGCTGATGAGACTGACCTGTTGTTAACACATCTACATCCTAATCCAAGAACTAGAAAAAACTGCATTGTGACGTGAAGCTGTTGTAAATGACCTGTGATTTGGTGCCTAATGTGACTCATGGGGTAAAAGTGAATTGCGTCCTACTTTACATAGCTTACACTGAAATACATATAAGCGATGACCAAAATCTGTTTTGCTTAAATAAAACTGTTTTGACAGGTTTAACCTCAACAAAATTAAAATGACCTAAAGAAAAAAATTAAAAATGTGCAAGTTGGAAACAAACCTTTGATGCACTGGAGGGAAGAAAAAAGAAAAAAAAAAAAAGTCTGTCTTGCTTATTGCAATCGTAATCAATGATGTATTCCTCCGCGCCATAGTATATTACGCAATGAGGCAGCGAGGCGAACAACGACCTAGGCGGAGTGATTTAGTGAGGACTACACCCTGTACAAGCCTGTCGGATTGCAGCGGCTTCTCTTCATTGCCTACACCAGAAGAAAGCCGGGACATAACGGAGCCGGGGGGGTTTTGCTTGCTGGAGGCCCGTTAAAACCACCGACAAATACAGCTTCCTCGCAGTGTCTTCGTCGCTCGAGAGACGTTTGTGATCCAACTTGACCCATCGTACTTTTTTCATCTTAGAACTAATTTCACAAACATGTCCTGGCAAAGCTACGTGGACAACCTGATGGCTGATGGCAGCTGCCAGGACGCGGCCATTGTTGGGTACACGGACGCCAAATACGTCTGGGCATCGTTTGTCGGCGGTACCTTTGCCAACATAACGGTTAGTATGCTTCGTTTGTCCACATCGATGGTTATAGCGGAGTAAAATGTACGATTCGCGTGTCGGCGCGTTTGTCTGCAGAGCCAGGCCTTGTTGAATGGGGATAAGGCGGACGGTGGGGTACACATGGTATCCGATGGTCGCACTCAAGATGCATTGGCACGTATGCACCGCTGCTTTAAAAATCTATCTTCTGCCTGGCGGGGTTTGGGTTTTTGTTTTTTTTTCACCCCTTTCTAGTAACTTAAATACAATCAATGGCCTCATTTCTTTTTTTTTTTTTTTTTTAATATAGAAATAACCACCGGGGGTGGTCGGCGATAACCCAATCCAGCGACTGTACCGCGAACTCGAGCTAAAACGGCTAACTTTAGCATCGCTAGCAAGGCAAGCTAGCGTTAACGAGCCGTGTTTGCTCGTGATACCTGCGAGAAATCAGTGCCAATTTCTAGAAACCGGTCTGAGCCAATGCCATTTTTAAAAAAAAAATATATATATATTTCACCCTGCAGTCATACATTGTGATATTTTTTTATTTTATACCAAGAAGATGCTTCGTAATGTCTGATGTGGGCAGACAACACCGACTGACCGCACCGCAGCTCGACGTTAACATTGATTAGCACACTACAGCTGGCGGTTAGCTCAAATCAGGCCGGTCATCCCCGCTGGACAATCGTTATTAGCTAACGCTAATAGCGCAGAGTTAGCGGTGCTCGCACGCGCTCCTAGCGTGGTGTCGTGCCGTTGGTTTGCCTCGATTTTCCCCTATTCGGCTTCTGTGAATCACACTGCCGCTACCGCCCCTTATTTTCCAAGATGGCGGCTACACTCCCAGTTTCTTATTCATTTTGTTCATGGATGCTAATCGAGCCGTTTGGTAGAGAGAAAGAGAGAGAGAGGGGAGGGGGGAAAAAAAGTGCACCAACGGCCCGGATTCACGCACTTTCCACACTTATCACGCGTTAAAGCGACCGCACGTAAACCCGAAACCACTGCAGCATTTGCGAGAGCGTAACGTGGCTTAAACAATCGTCTTCGGCGCTTCCCCCCAGCCTCCATTTTGTCTGTTAAATAAATTATTGGGCAGCAATTTCAACATTTGTGTGAACGTCGATGCGCGGAGCCGGGACGTTAGCTTAGCAAACCCGTAGACATTTTGACGACGAAATGGTCGAAAAATGCTAAAGCTTAATGCTATGAAGCGCGACCGAGTGAGCCGATGGTGGCTAACGTTACTTGGGAGTGTCCTCTCGGGGCTTAGGGCTGTCGCTGCCCCCCGAAGAAACAAATGAACATTGGCTTTTATTTTCATGTGTGTGGTGGTGGTGGGCGGCGGCGGGGGGGGGGCAAACGATATTGATCCACAAACTAAGCGCCTGATTTTATTAGCGTTAGCCAGCTTGGTTTGATTCAAACCCGGTGTCCCAACATTTTTTTTTTTTCCTCCTCTCTCTCTCTCGGTTTTCAATGGAGTGCAGCAAGTTAACGCCGGTAATATGGAGCCGCACTGCAAGTTTCATCTGGGAATAGAGGATTGGATCCCGATAGGGGAAAACAGTTGGTGTAATTAATTAGCCAACCGGGCCCCGACATGTAGCTAGCCGGCATGCTAACGTTATCCGAGCCTGTTTGAGTTTCCCGTTTCTTTTTTTTTCTTTTTTTTTTTTTTTTGTCTGAATGGCTTCGTCTGTGCCATGACTGTGCAGTTCTGGAGTTGAGGGGCGACGCCTTTTGTTCTGCAGACTGATTCAAAGAGAAAAACCGAATCCGGTTTAATAAGCATGTTTTTTTCACCAAAAAAAAAAAAACAAAAACCGGTGGTTAAATACATTTCGTACACGTTTTGGGGATCAAAAGTGAAATGTTAGCAGTGGCCATGTCCCTAAAGGAAATTTCTGAGGATGATGGGTTTTTGCCTCTGAGATTTCAGGACCTGCTATTGATGCTATAATAAAGGCATTTATGTCTTCAAGTAGACATGGGACTATTTATTTTCACAATATTTGTAGTATAATCAACGGTTCTTACAATTGGAAATTAAATTTTGATAAGATTTGATTCTTTTATCAGTTAATGTGAAGTTGTAGATGACATTCTTTAGGGAAACGTGTGTATTTAAGAACTTTGGACTTGGAAAATGAAAATTCAACTTTTCTAAAGAACTGACAAGCCCCAAGCATTAAATAAAGTATTCATTGACTTTGGCCCTTAATTATACACGCAGCCTCATTGCTAATTGGCTTTCATTATAACTGTACTTACATTTTTGCAGAAAGAATCTCTGACTGACTCAAGTACCCAGTCCAACTAAAAAGATATTTATCCTGTTTATTTGGTTTGTGCAAACACCAACTTTCCAAACATGAAAATTCGACTTTTGTATTTTAAATGTCTTCGGTTATTTAGTTAGTTTAGTTGGTTTTTAAATTGGATAATTGCCTGTTCTGGTGTTCCAGTTTAAATGTATATGATGCACACATTAAAGTTTAACATTTGGCTGCTTCCCTAGTGTCGGGTGTTGTAGACAGGTGCAGCGGTGGAACATGCTTTGAGCCCTAGATTACCAAAATTACATGCAACTAGTTTAAGGAGAGGGAAGTTCAAAGTTGGCCTACAAGTATTACTGACACTAGAGGCTGTCTGAAGCATCAGTTTACACCTTAATTATTCTGCCAGCATGCATGAACTCAGATGCTGCTGGTCTCAAGACTTCACTAAGAGATCATCTCTAAAGTTTGTTTTAAAATAAAGGGAAGCATAATTATTTTTAAAATGCACATAGATTTGCCCACAAAGCCATCTGCAGTTAAACGCTAGGGTTCATCCTCAGTCATCATTTTCTGATGCTCCACCATGTGGACACCAGACCAGACGGTATCTAACCTAATGTTTATTAGAGCCACACAGCAGGGGCGCAGGTGATTTGTCTGGTGCTCTGTGGTGTTATGGTCTTGTACGTTGTAAGATTAATGAAGGGAAAACTTTGATCACCCTTTTCCTTGTCTAAGAAGGTTTGTTGCATGATAATGGCATTTGCAAACAGTCAGATTTGTTTGTCAAAATTACCACTGCTTAAAGAGTTTCACTGCTTCTGATTATTTAAGTACTAATTCTACATGAATATACACAAGTTATCGGTAATTTAGCAGGAAAAATGTTGTTGCCTAATGAACTATCCAGGAACTTTGAATGCTGTTATTGCTTGTGAAGTGAGAGGTAAAATTGGCAGGTGAGACAAGTGGCTGACTTAAATGTTTTAGTTTAGCACCTAATGAGTCTCAAAACACCCACGTTTGGAGTAATGAGAGAATTGGGTTCAACAAGACTGAGGGGAAATAGACCCACAAATGACCTGAGGTGAAATGGAAGTGTTTTAACCTGAATGAATTGATAAGGCAGACAGATGTAGATATAACTGACCTCCTGTATTTATGATTTTGTTCTAGCCCGAAGAAATCGACGTGTTAGTAGGAAAGGACCGGGAGGGATTCTTCACCAGTGGGCTGACCTTAGGCAATAAAAAGTGCTCCGTAATCAGAGACAGCCTCCAAATTGACGGTGACTGGACAATGGACATCCGGACAAAGAGTCAAGGAGGAGAGCCAACATACAACGTTTCTGTAGGCAGAGCTGGCAAAGGTGAGCATGACATTCAGAGCTTTTATTGTTAGACGCATACATCTTAGTGCTACAGTGACACAGTAACCTGCTTTGCTATAGTGCCAGTAGTTAAGCTATTTTTATAACTTATCTGTTGCCCATGCATGTGGGATAGATCTTCAAAGCACCTTTCCTCAATATATGACACATGCAGGTGTTAAACTCTCAGAATATCAGCTGATTTATGAGGGGGAACAAGTGTATCATCTAAATGATCTGTAGAAATAAGTACAGGGTTTTTTTTTTTTTTTTAAGCAGGAGGGCATGTTCATATCAAGCTCATTGGACCAGGATAGAGGTTAGGGATTGAAGTCTGTCTGTTATGGGTCATTTACATTTTGTTAAACATTTTTAGGGATGACGTGACATCTTGTAGGTTGACAAATCAAACTAAAGACAAATGATTACTTCTCCCTCTTTAGTATCTAATGTCTAGATTTACTATCTCCTCAGACATATGGAGCCCTTCTTATCCAATTCCATTTGTTCATATTTTTCTACTTAACTCGCCCCTTACAACTTGATTACCACACATTGCAACAAGAAATGATAATTTACATGTTTCTAAACCAACAGCAAAAACTGAGTCAAATGTTAGTTTTCTGTAACTTCCAGTCTAGATGCTTTTCAGGCAGAAGAACAAAGTGGGCACATGATCTGAGCCCTGCATAGCTGAAACACTTCACCACAGAGGTCACAACTCATGAAACTCACGAATTACCATTTAAAGACATAGATCTCTAATAGTGCCTAAAGCAAATATAAAAAACATTAATGGACTTATTGTATGTTCTGTGCTTTCTTTATATAAGATCTGATTTATTTATATATTGAGATTTAAAATTATATATTTGCAGCTTTATCTGACAGGCTTTAAATACACCTAGCTGTTTATAATAACGTGACATTTTGATGGTAACGGCTGTTTTTACAGCAGGAAGAATGAATTCTGTTTGTATCGGACAAGAATTGGTACCAAGTTAAAGTGAAGTCCCTCTGAGGGACCTGCCTGAGAGTTGTGCCGTTTCATGTTGCCTGTATGGGCCCCAATGCCCCGTCCTCCTCACTTTTCCCAGACACGACTAAAACGTCCAGGTGAGAGTGTAACTGGTTACTGGCCTCGCTCACCGGGGACGGGGGCAGGATTTTCTAAACTTCCTGAACTGCATGCATCTTTCTCCTCCCTGGTTAACACTCCCCCTCCCCTTACCCACAAAGAATGAATCTGTCCCCTGCTCACATGCTTCCACTCTGTTTCTGGTAAAATACGTATTGAGGCACTTCAGGGCTTTTACATGTATTGAGGAGAGGTACCATAAGCATGCTGCTGTATCCGCATGTGTGCTGCGTTAGTGACGTTGTTAGTCGTCAGAAGCTTCACTTTCTTATTCTTTGCTGCTGGCACGGTGCATATTGGTTACAGATGAAGCAATAAAGACTAGTGTCCTCATGTGGAGTGAAGTAAACTCGCACTCTACACCTCCAGCCTCTTAAGACAAGCCCAGCTATTGTTTGGTGTTAATGCAACACAGAAGGCTGAAGTGTCTGATTTGGCGGCCATGTTGGCTAGTTCAGACTTAACATGTTTGTATATAAACATGACCTCCTTTAAACTTTCTGTAGTGCCCTGTCAGACGGACTGTGATTCGGCTCGGTGGTGAGTCTCACTGCGAGGCCAGTGCGTGCTGACATGGAAACGTGGTTCAGTTTCAACAGTGAATAAAATCTCAAACCTTAACTTTACTTTAACATCTACTGGTTTCCAGTTGAAGTAGACTTAGACGTGTGCGCACTGAAAAACAGCTTTGCATGCACCCTTTACATTTATCCTCCTGCTGTACTCGTTCTGTCTTCCTTATTGTAATGTGACCTGTCTCTCGTGGTTTCAACACCAGCAGCACTGATAAGAAAATGACTGTTTAGGCTCGACGCAGCCGTCAGACCAAGGGCGCTGCTGTCGTGCCATTGTTGTCCTCCTTCATAGCTGTCTCGTCTGCCTGCTGCTTTTGGCTCTGTGCTCTTCTCTTTTCACTTGTGTGATCTCCACACCTTCTCTAAATGTCCTTTCTGTCTCTTTTCTTTCAGTCTTGGTCTTGGTAATGGGCAAAGAAGGGGTCCATGGAGGCGGATTGAATAAGAAGGCATACTCGATGGCAAAATACTTGAGGGATTCAGGGTTTTAGTTTAGTTTTGACGTAGCTTATGTGGCGTAGTTGAGGGAGAGAGGAAAAAACAAACAAAGGCAAACAAAAAACACAAAACTTGAAAAACAGACAAAAAAACAAAACAAATTACTGTCAAGTCCATTTTTCTCCCCTGAACAGTCCCCTTAAACACAATCCTGGGAGCATTTCTAACAGCGCAGGGTTGAGACTCTGTTCTCAACAATGTAGCTCCACATTTAGCAAGGTGACAATAAAAATAAAAAAAAACAAAAAAAAAACCGAACAAACAAAAAAAACTTAACTTTTTCAGCCCTGCTATCACCATGTCGATTCATTTATTTTGTTTTTTTTTTTTTTCCTTTGTGTACTCCAGCATTGGTTTTTGTCATGGGGAAGGAAGGTGTCCATGGAGGGCAGCTGAACAAGAAAGCATTTCAGATGGCTGAGTACCTGAGGAAGTCCGGATACTAAAGCAGCCTGTACCCAGCCACCTAGCAGCTCACCCTTACCACCCTGTTGCATTTCACACTTCCAGTCCTAGTTGGTAGTTTTTGGTTTTTTGTTTTTTTTTTTTTTTTCTGCCTTCTCTCCTCCCCATTTCTTATCCCTCTTTTTTTTTTTTGTTGTCATCTTTCCCTAACTCTTCCCTCTCCCCTCAACACACTTGCGCTGTGTAATCTTTACACCCCCCCCCC
>JANJOY010002205.1:0-14403 GCA_038496675.1 Rachycentron canadum
CGCTTGGCGCCTCCTTTGCCGAGTCCTTTCCCACCTTTGCCTCTTCCGCTCATGTTGTTTGAGTTCCTTGCGATAGAACAGATTCTGGCCGGCCGCCTTCAGACGGCAGATTATATGTGTCATATGCGGACGTAAGGGAAGACAGTAGGGGCAGCCTGGTGGGCGGGGCCTATGAGCCGGCCTCCATCCTTCGGCTGCGGCTCAGACTCATCTTCCTGTTGTGAGAAGGAGTTGACACCGTTTCCGTAGTGTAGTGGTTATCACGTTCGCCTCACACGCGAAAGGTCCCCGGTTCGAAACCGGGCGGAAACATTGGTCTGTTTTTTTTGGTTTTTCTTCCATTGTCGCTTGATTCCCAGCTTTTCTACAGTGTCTATGTAGAAACACTGCACTCCATGTTGATACTGAGTGTCTTTGGATTCAAATGTCTGCTGAAGGAGTCCATGTAAATATAGATTCACCTAATTTACACATTACATTAATGTAAATACATGTTTCTCTTTTTTCATTTGAAAATACTAAATAAATCGACTCATCTCTTGTTGATTTTTTTAATGACCATGTCTGTAGCCTGTTTTTATGGTTTCTTTCTACTCAGTCTTGTAAAGGGGTAAAGTNGAGCATATGTGAGAGAGAGAGAGAGAGTGTGTGTGTGTGTGTGTGTGTGTGTGTGTGTGTGTGTGTGTGTGTGTGTGTGTGTGTGTTACCCCTGAGCTGTGACTTGCCGATGCTGAACTCCTCATTCAGGCCAATTCGCATCTCTGGTGAATGAGAACATGAGAGAGTCAAACTGAATTCAATGATCTGGGAGAAAGAAGAAGAAGAAGAAGAAGAAGAAGAAAAAGGAAGAAGAGGAAGAAGAGGAAGAGGAAAAACCTAATCCAGAAAGACTGTTGAGAAAAGTATAATTGACTTTAAGTTTCTGTTGCTCCCCCAGATCCCCCTGTCCTCACAACCCCCAACCTAATGCACTGGACCCTAGACCCTATGTTGACATCTGTGTTCACGCACCACCAGTCTGCTGCAGCACTGTGAGTGAGGGGAGGGGGCGGGGCCTGAAACTCACCTGAGCAGGTGGGCATGTAGCACTTCACCTTGATTTCCCCCTCGACATCCGCCTTCATCAGGACTCCCTGAAGAACAAAGAGCTTTAACATCCGGAAACAAGAGTCAAGATCCAGACCTGAGAGTCCTCAGACCTGAGAGTCCACAGACCTAAGAGTCCTCAGACCTGAGAGTCCTAAGACCTGAGAGTCCTCAGACCTGAGAGTCCTCAGACCTGAGAGTCCTAAGACCTGAGAGTCCTCAGACCTGAGAGTCCACAGACCTGAGAGTCCACAGACATGAGACTCCTCAGACATGAGACTCCTCAGACCTCATGGATCAGATCACCCTGAGAACTGACTGGTGTCCTCACATCGTCATTACTCACGTTGGAGCCGATGACGACTGACATCCTCTCAATCACGTCCACAAAGATCTCACTCTTTCCTCCCTGGAAACACACACACACACACACACACACACACACACACACACACACACACACACACACACACACACACAGTGAGGCCTGTCCCTCATGATCACAGTGGTCAGTTATTTTCAGAGTAACAACTGATAACAATCCTGTCACCAACAAATCAATAAAAATAAATGATTTAAAAGCAAACTTTAGTTTTGTGTGATGTTAGGATGATGTCACTATGACATCAGCAGGTCTGAGTCCACTCCAACATGTTACCATGGGAACTAAAGTGAAAACCAAGATGTGTTTGTGTAATTTCTGCTCCGGAAACAAGAGACAAAAACTGAGGTTTCTTTGAATGCAGTGTCACATATGTCTGTATGTATTGTGTATCTTGTAGTGTGCATTGTCTTCCATTGTGTACCTGGTCTCTGCTGGACTGGATGGGTCTGGTTGCTGCAGAACTAGGAGCCACTTTGCTCTGCTGGGTCTCTGCTCCAAACTGCAGCCAACAAACAAAGCACAAATGTCACAGCTGTGACCCCTGACCTCTGAACCCTGACCTCTGGTCTGAAAGTGGAGTGAACGCACCAGGCCCACATTGCTGAGGTCAAACAGGCTGAAGGGTCTGGAGGAGACCGCTTCAGTCTGGATGAAGTTTTTCAGGACGTCAGAGGACGTGGTCTGGATGTAGCCATAGTCCTGGAGAGAGAGAGAGAGAGACAGAGAGAGAGAGAGAGAGAGAGACAGAGAGAGAGAGAGAGAGAGAGACAGAGAGAGAGAGAGAGAGAGAGACAGAGAGAGAGACAGAGAGACAGAGAGAGAGAGAGAGAGAGAGAGAGACAGAGAGACAGAGAGAGAGAGAGAGACAGACAGAGAGAGAGAGAGGGAGAGACAGAGAGAGAGAGACAGAGACAGAGAGAGAGAGACAGAGAGAGAGACAGAGAGAGAGAGAGAGACAGAGAGACAGAGAGAGAGAGACAGAGAGAGACAGAGACAGAGAGAGAGAGAGAGACACAGAGAGACAGAGAGAGAGAGAGAGTGTGAGAGAGAGAGAGAGAGAGACAGAGAGAGAGACAGACAGAGAGAGACAGAGAGAGACAGAGACAGAGAGAGAGACACAGAGAGACAGAGAGAGACAGAGAGAGTGAGAGAGAGAGAGAGAGACAGACAGAGAGAGAGAGAGACAGAGAGAGACAGAGTGAGAGAGAGAGAGAGAGACAGGCAGAGAGAGAGAGAGACAGAGAGAGGCATATCACTACAACAGTCCTGTGGTCAGTCTGACACCAGTTGTCAGGAAGCTGCAGCATCACCGACACTCAATCAAAACCCAGTCTGAGAGTTTTTAGGCCCAAGTCCACCCAGAGTCCTGCTGAGTCAGGGAGACTCACCACCACCTCGTCCAGCAGCTCATAGATGAGGGCGAAGTTCATCTGCACTGACCTCTCTGACAGGCTGCCACAGTAATCTTTAACCAGAGCTGTTAACCTACACACACACACACACACACACACACACACACACACACACACACACACACACACACACACACACACACACACACACACACACACACACTCACACACACACACACTTTCCTCAGAGTCAGTGTGTGTATGTTGGTGTCAGTGTTGTTTATTTCTGTAGTTTCTGTCAGGACAAACACACCTGTTGAGGAACTCGATGATGGTGAAGGGCGACGAGTCAGCCGTTGTCGTGGCAACCCAATACAGTCCTCCCTGCCTGACGTGGACGAAGTGGACGTCTTTGTGACTCTGCAGAAAAACACAAGTGATTGTGTTGTTTTCTTCACACAGTCACAGCGCAGCAGGAAACAGGAACCTCTCACAGGACTCCAGACCTGGACCCGTCAGTGGAACCAGACTGGAGGTTTGGGTTAGCGACACCCCAACATCAGCTGATGTGAACAAGCACTAACCTGGACAAAAAGTGCTAGAACATTTTTGAGATGATTGACTAACAACTCCTTAACACACACAGACAAGCAGACAGATGTGGTGTTACCATGACGACTGGAGGCTGGTCACCGGTCAGTGCTGTGACCTTCTCGTAGAAAAGATTAACAACATCACTTCCTGCCTCTCCACGGACTGGTGGTCAGGTTAAGAAACACAGACTACTTGTTGGTAATTAATCTGTCATGTGACTGATAAACAGATCTTCAGGCTTCTTTCTGGCTTCACAGCTGCAGAAACAAACAGTGTCTAAACTCAGGTGAAACTGTGGTTTTCTGTCCATTTGTCGCCATGTAACTGAACCAGCTGTTCAATATGTTTGGCTTTAACTTGTCTTCTGTAGGAGATAGTCTGACCTCCTCTGGGTAAAGTCATGTTTATGTTTGGCTGATTTTTGAAGTGAAGTGAATTCAACCTCTTAAGTAACTTAGTGTCCAAGTTTATTCATCAACAGACTTTAAAGCTCAGGGCCACATTAGAAAAACATAGATCAGGGGACAGAAACAAATGCATGTGTTTGCTCAGTTGTTTGTGGCTGTGGGAGGTGAGGATACAGTCTTTGTAGATGAGGTGGTCGCCCTTCGAGGACAAGATGAAGACCTGAGAGATCATCCTGATGGAGACATGAAAAAAAGACAGTAGAGAGGGACAGAGACACAAATCAATCAACTGCAACTCACATTGATAAAAGAAACAAAACACACCTGGTTTTTGGTTCAAAAATGGCACCAAAATCACCCTGGAGAGACTTAACTGTGGTGCAGATGCTCCCCCTGCTGGTGACACTCTATAGAATCACGTATGCTCCTTTGTAACTAACATTTTAAAATGTCTCCAATGTGCAGTCACTGTGTATGACTAGCAGGCAGCTAATAAGACCTGCCTATAACGCTGTGTCTATTTTGGAGAACAGCTGCAACCAAACTCGATTCAATATTCTGCTAATTTAAAGTGGACGAGTGGGTGAACAAAACTACTTGATGTAGTGATTTCCCAACTCTTTTTCAACATCCTCGTGTGACGCAGGTACATTTTACACAAATGAACTACACTACGAAGTTGGCCTTTGATTCACACTCCAGTTTTAATTAAAATGTCCAATCGGGGACGAGCAGAGGGGCAAGTGAACCTAATGACCCAGTCCAAATAATAAGTCAAATAAGTAAATAATTAATCACAGAAATATCTGATTGAACTTAAGCCGAATTCATCATTAGTTGTAGAAGATTTAAACAAAAATCTTATGATAGCGTATAACGTTTTATCATGCACGTTTGATTTGAAGATTGTGTTAAATTAAATAAAATTGTACTCGAGTGTGGATTTTAACTGTGAGAATGTGACACTGACTTGGACAGCTATATATTTCCAGCACTTTATTACTTACCCGCAGTAGGGTTGCCGTAAAACGGGTAAATCAGTTTAAAAGTCAGTTTATTAATCAATAAATAGCAGTGAAAACGATTTTCTTGGTGCTAACGCTGGCCAAGCTAAAGTAGCTATCGTTGCGTATTTAAACCTGTAAAAATCCACATGAGCGCCCTGAGGTCAACACTGAAAAGGTTTAATAGAAGCGATAATTAACTACACTATTAACATATCAACTAAAATCCAAGTTAAAGGTGTTATTTCAGTTTGCAGCCCGGGTCTCTTCTGAGCTGAAGACTGCTGTTTACAAACCGGCTCGGCAGATGGCGGTTTACCGCACAGCGCCACCTGATGTACAGGCGGTTAAATTACACACAGCTAGTGCGGTTAGGTTAAAATGTGTACTTTTTGGAAAATAATACTGGACTTATAAGACGTGTATACCGTTTTATATACATTTAAAACTGTGGCTGTTTAGTTATTTCGTTTTCTGTAGCTTGTAGTTAAGGCCCCCAAACGTCAGGGGGCAGCAGAAGCAGTTATTCTTCAGGAAATGCATCAAATCGGCAAAGTAAACGGTTTCCTCATTAGCAGCGGCTCCTCTTCTCTGTAGTTCACCATGAAGTAAGTTAACTTTATTTTAAACTGATTGTTTGGTTCGGACTCTGTTCGCTAACTTGTCAGCTAGTGCTAACGGCTGGCAAACGTTGTTGCTAAGTACAGCTAACAACCGCGCTCATTCTTGCTGTACCGAACCAGGTTAAAAAATCACTCAATTTAACGATTCTCTTTCACTCGGGGGTCCACGTGGTTAATGAACCATAACTTCTAACGTCCTTATAAACCTCTGACAGCAGTTTTTAATTCGGCCCACACTAATCATTTCACGTTGTATATATATTCAAGTTTTTGCAAAAAGTCCAGCAGTGTGTTTGTCTGTGTAATGGCGCTGCACGGTCGGTTTGGGTGAGGGTAAACCGTTTGCTAATTATTCTACGTCAGTTGATTCATACATCTTAATAATGACTCATAAATTTTTATTAGGTGTTTTGAAATTGTACAAAACGCCTAAACGTGCGCGTTTGTTGCTACACGGGAACATAAAATTGATCGTCATCTGAATGGAGTCTGGTCTGGCGGTTCCTCTACGCTTAACATCAGAATGAGAATCTGACTCCGAGGTCCATTAGTTTTAGATGTGCATATGGTTGTTGTTGGTGCACATATAAATCTATGTAAAAACGATATACAAAGTCAGTCATCTTATATAAGTACAGCAGGTATGAGTAAAGACCAACAACAAAAAGTCATAACTTGTATTATTGTGGTCAGGCTCTCATCCTCAACTCATTAAAGTAGAAATCGGAGAGTTTAGGAGACTTCAAGTTACAGACAGACAGAGGGAGGGAAATGGGACAGGCTCTATAACGCCTGATATTAAGCCATGCTTTACTTCAACACATGATGGACAAATGGTCGATAGTGAACCAGATCAGAGGTAAATACAGAAGAATGATCACCATCTACTTGGAGATTTACTGCAGAGAAACAGCCAGTAAAACAACAACTAAAGGTTTTCTCTGTCTGCTGCTTTCAGTCCACTAACGAAGGTGAAGCTGATCAACGAGCTGAATGAGCGGGAGGCTGACCTTGGGATGAACGAGTCTGTTTCCTGGCACACTGAGTACAAAGACAGCGCCTGGATCTTTGTGGGTAAGTCTGATAAGTCAGGAGATGAGCTTTATCACTCTGAGGGCCTGGGTACAGGATTAGATGCATCACTTCTACAAAACCACATCACGTGGATAAAGTAGTTTTGTTGTTTCCTGCAGGAGGATTTCCATACGAGCTGACTGAGGGCGACATCATCTGTGTCTTCTCTCAGTACGTACTTCCACACTTTGTCTTGTCCTCTCTCAACACAACAACCAATCACAACCGTATGTGACAATTTACTCTCTCTCTCCATTTGCACCAAAACAAACCTGTCAGGTATGGAGAGGTCGTCAACATCAACCTGGTGCGTGACAAGAAGACGGGGAAGTCCAAAGGTTTCTGCTTCATCTGCTACGAGGACCAGAGGAGCACCATCCTGGCTGTGGACAACTTCAACGGCATCAAGGTGACACAGCTGTTACTTTGAACAAATGTTTGTACAGGGCCAGGCCAGCTGTTTGCCTCTGTTTCCAGTCTTTATGCTAAGATAAACCAAGATAACTAGCTTCCTCTGTGTCCTCAGATTAAAGGTCGGACCATTCGTGTGGATCATGTTAAAGACTACCGTCCCCCTAAAGACTCCGAGGACATTGATGATGTGACTAAACAACTGAGGGAGGATGGCTGTGCTCCCAAAGCCCTTGGGTCCTCCTCCTCTTCCTCAGAGGAAGACGAGCAGCACAGCGTCCCTGTGAAGAAATCCAAGAAAGGTGAGGTCACTTCCTGTTGTCTTTGGTAAACCTGATGCAAGATTCGAGGGTTCATATTCCTCCTCTCTTCTGTCTCAGACAAGAAAGAGAAGAAGAAAAAGAAGAAGGAAAAGAAGGAGAAGAAGAAGGCAGAGAAGGAGAAGAAGAGTCGGGCGCCTTCCCCTTCCTCACCTTCCACTCCTCCTCCTCGTCCTCCTCCCACTGTCAGAGTCAAGGAGGAGAAGGAGGACGCAGCCTATGACAAGTACAACCAGAGATGGGCACCGCTGGGAGGACAAGAGACCGCCCAGAGAGCGAGGGAGAACGAGAGACTCCGGGGGGAGGAGGAGGATGGGAGGACAGATGAAGACAGGAGGAGGAATCGAGACGGAGACAGGAGAAGAGAGACAGATCGAGACAACGATAGAAGACGAGAGACAGACAGAGACAACAGAAGAAGAGAGACAGACAAGGATGACAGTAGAAGAAGAGAATCAGACAGAGACGACTGCAGAAGAAGAGAGACAGACAGGGATGATGAGAAAAGAAGAAGAGAGACAGACAGAGATGACAATAGAAGAAGAGAGACAGACAGAGACGACAATAGAAGAAGAGAGACAGACAGAGATGACAATAGAAGAAGAGAGACAGACAGAGACGACAATAGAAGAAGAGAGACAGACAGAGACGACGGTAGACGAAGACGAGGGACAGACAGAGACATTGACAGAAGAAGAGAGACGGACAGGGATAGAGACAGCAATAGAAGAAGATAGACCACAGAGACATGACAGAAATAAGTCAGTGTCCATAGGAGGACATGTCCAATGTCCCCCTGTACAAAGTGAAATGTTTGATTTAATTTTGTAATAAAACAGAAATGCGTTGACCTCTGACACCAGTGTGGGTGTTGATGTAGCCTGAGCTCTTGATATTCAGAGAAAAGTTTTAAAACATTGAATTAGAAATGGAGTCTGGTCATGAGCAGCAGCCGCTGCTGTCCGCTTCGCTGTGATTGGCTCAGCTGTCTCAGGTACAGTACAGTATGTACCTACAGTCAGCAGCTGGTCTGGTTAGCTTAGCTTAGCATAGAGACTGGAAACAGCTAGCCTGGGTCAAACGCCTTTAAAGCGCGGTGATATAAACCTGTTGACCATCCTGTAACTTCTGACTCTATAAAAGTAGAAAACAAACAGATCAGAATCGTAGTTGCATCCATTTATTCTAGAAACATCCACAACAAAGTTTCACTGAGAACAAAGTCGGCCCAGGACGTCCTGACTGGATCCAGACACTCTGCAGCTTCCTGTTTGTTTCAGTAGATTTTTATTGTCCTGCTGCTGTGACAGAAACAATCTGGTCATGTGACAAACTCTAATGATGATGATTATCTTAATTCAATTATTAGGCTGACACCTCGGTGCTTCAGACATGTTGTGGTAGCACCTTATTTTATACGACTTTAAATCAGGTCTGGGTCATTTTCTGCTAATTTAAGGGGAAATACAACTCCCCTTAAGACCAAGAGAATATGTGGCTAATTTATTATATATATTGAATTCTGTTTGTAGACAAATTAGATTTTAAAACATTGAGCACCAGCAATCAATTAAAATTAATTGAACACTGTCTCCATAACAAAAATTCAAAACAAGTTCAAACTACTGGTCAGCGTTGGCAGAACTAAATCTACAAGAAGTTTGTAAATTAAATGTAAAAATACCTGGACAGATCCAAGGAAACATTAAAAAAACACATTTATGCTTTAAACTCTACCTGTGTACAAAGCCGGACTGTTACTATGGAAACATTCATCATTAAAGGTTCATGGAGCAGAATGTGAAGCTGTGGTTGTAGTTAACTAAGTTTGAACCAGAGAAGATCAGATGTTCCACACTGACTGAACAGATGTGAACAGTGGTTGTCTTTAGTATCAGTGCAGATGTTGTTAGACGACAGCAGCAGAACAACAAGAGTCAGTTTAGAAAATTACCTGGGAAATCTCTGTAGAGCTGCAAACGCTAACGCAAAACATGTCACAGGATAAATCTGTTTGAGAAAATATAGGGCCACAGCTACGGCTTCATTTACAGTAAAAACATCTGGGAGAAAGTCGCCGCCCAGGAGAGGAAGTGATTATCAGAGAGAGACAGACATCTCTGCTGTCTCTTCAGCTATGATGATGATGATGGTGATGTTCATGATGATGATCGCCAGCTTGTTCATGGTGTTATCATCCTTTAGAGCCTCATTCAGTCTTTTCTGTTTTTTCATCTCTGTCTTTTTCCTTCTAAAGTCGTCCTTTTTCAAATGTCTCCAAGTCTCCTCATCTTCAGACTCAGCTCAACCTCAGCTCATTATATCTGAGACTCAGTAAAGACTCTGTTCACTGTAATAGGGGATAGTAGCTCAGAGAACAAGAGGAAACTAAAAACACAGTGAATTTCTCCTTATTTTCTAGATAAAAACACTGTAAACCAGAATAACCAAAGAAAACTTCAACACAGGAAGTTCCACACATGTGTTTGTGTTGTTCTAGAGCTGATTTGAAGTTTCTCTCTTTATCTGATCTGAGTTCTGCTCATTCTTTGGAGCAGTAATGATGAAAAATCAGCTCCAAAGCCTCTAATGCTCTAAATATCTTATTGTCCATGTCTCTCTGTCTTTATTCTGTCACTACAATAAACTCAGAGCAACTTCTCCTCACTCTGAGATCAGAAAAATACAGGATTGATCCCATTGACTTTGGCTACAAGCAGCTGACAGCTAGGCCTCTGAAGGAGACACTCTGATTGGCTGTGACATCACCCACTGGAGCCAATAGGAGTGTCCCATGTAGAGAGGTGACTCTAGACGTCTCTATCAAAGATGGAGGATGAGAATGGATGGATAAACACACAGAAGTAAAGCAGCAATGCTCCAGTCAAAGGCTCAGACTGATCCAGATCTGAACTAACTTCCTTCATGAGTTTATCACTGAAGTCAGTGTCACACAGGACAAATCAGGGCTTGTTAGAAAGAGCTGATTCTCTAGTTGAAGGAGAAACAAACAGCTCAGAGCATCAGGAGAACGAGGCTCTGAGGACCTGATGGTTGGAAGTGATGACACATCTGTTTAACCTTTAGAATCAGCACATACACATTTAATAAGTGTTTATAACACTATGCGTTGTGGTTGTGATCAGATCTGTTGATGGATGTCTTTAAAGTGGAGGCACAGAGGAAACGGCGCTGAGGTCTGAGGAGTCTGTGGTTCAGTCACGTGTGGTGGTCAGAGGTATCTGCTGAGGTTGACTTCCTGCTCAGCTGCTACAAAGGAGACGATGACCTTCAGTTGTGTTTCCCTGGGCGGGTTTTCAGTAAGAAAACACAAAAACAAAGTCACATCAGGTGAAGCACATCAGCACCAGGAGGAGGAAGAGGAGGAGGATGGTGGTGGTAGAAAAGTAAGGCGCTGGCGGCTCACTGCAGAGGAGGGATGGAGGGTCACTCCACTTTCACTGCTTTTATCTGAGGCTAAAGTTTAACTGAGGTCAAAACACCAACCTTTGAACGGAGAAACGAGTGTACTGTCAGAACGCCGCCGCCGCCACTGACCCCAGACTGCTGGTTATTATTGATCATTTATTGAAGCTGATTATTTGCCATAAACTCCAAACATCAGAGCTGATTTGTCATTTTCTGCCACCAAAGATAAAGAAAACCAGAAAATCGTCAAATTTAAAATCTGAAAATTGAGCTTAAAATAAGATGAACTATTTTAACCTTCAGTCGATGACTCATCGACCAGTCAACCAATCGTTGCAGAGTCTGGGCTCAGCTGACTGACGTTAAGGTTTTTTTTATTCTGTTTTTGTCTGATGACTCAACATGAGGTCATGACAAGATCTGAGGTCACGTGGACGAGTCCATTAATCAGAGAAATGATCAGTTAATTGTCTTTTCAGGTGAACTTTGACCTTCACGTGTTTCATTTCTGTCGTCAGTGTTGAGATGAGGAGGAGGAGAAGTTAATGACCTATAGTGACCCCGTCAGAGGCAGGACGCCTGTCAATCAAACGTGTCGTCATGTTTTAACACTCCAGACCCTGACAGGAAGTCAGACGAACCCTGACTGTAGTTTGTCTCTCTCTGACTCAGGACCAGCAGCAGGTTCGACCTTTTCTCCAGACACATGATGCTTTTTACAGGTGGAGACCTTCTTCACTTGGACACTTCCTGTCCCATCACTCGACATCAGACGGGGCGGAGCCTGCGTCCTGCATCTGAAAGGTGTAGTTCAGCTTTACAAACAGCAGCTGTTTCACCATCAGTGCAGGCGGTGACAGGACTTCCTGAGTACAGAGGACAAGAGGTGAAGGCCACACCCCCTGACCCTGCGTTGTGATGTCAGTCTGTGGCTGCCAATCACACCTCTCTGCTCCTCAGCACATGGAGATGGTGACGTTGATGCCCAGGTTGCCATTGTCAGCGAACAGATGGGCAATGGAGGTATCGAACACGAGACAATCACTGTTCATGATGGCGGCCGCCACCCCGTCATGAATGGAGCGCGGCGTGGCCTCCCAGGTGAGCCGGCGGCGATTGCCGTTGAGCTCCAGGCGGTAGGCAAAGTTCTCGGCCTGCTTGCGTGTGCCGATGAGCAACACGACAGCGAAGAACTGCTGGTGGCCCTCGTACTTCTCCTGCTTCTCCAGGACCAGCATGAAGTGGTGGCTGAAACACGACTGCATCATCACCCAGTCCACGGCGCCGGGCAGGTTGATGTCGGTTGCCAGGAAGACGATGTCCTCGCCCTGAAGACGGAAAAAGACAATGAGACATTTCTCTGACAACAGACTCACTTCTTCTGTGTAGATGCTGTTTTGGGACAAACAAACATGACCCAGGTCCAGAGTCTGGGTGCTGACCTGCAGTGTGGTGATGGACTTGTGCGCATGCATCAGATGCGGCATGACGGCCTCCAGGGACCCGTGCCACTTGCAGGTGGCCCCAGGACACGGACAAGTGTACGGCCTGAACTCACAAACCTCCTCGTGATCGGGCTTCTCACTGTGGTGGAGGGACAGCAGACAGCCGGCCAACGAGTACTGGAGGGAGGACGAGGGAGGAAGGAGCATTAAAAGGCTGCTCTGGGTGTGATGACATCACGTTTTATATCAGACATTTATTCTTCAAACATCAACAGAAAACCAGACAGAGCAGCCTGAGATTTGGACCTTTAACATCGACCTTTAGACTGTATGGACCTTTAACATCTACCTTCAGACTGTATGGACCTTTAACCTCTACCTTTAGACTGTATGGACCTTTAACATCTACCTTTAGACTGTATGGACCTTTAACATCTACCTTTAGACCTACCTACCCTTATTAATAATAATAATTATTGTGATAGAGGTGCCCCTTTATTTCCCCTGACCACCTGCCCCCTGTAAATGTCTGTGCACAGCCCTGTTATCGCTGTATCTGTGGAGTCTCAATAAACCTGCCTCTTTTTTCTGGGAAATGAAGAATGACTGTTACACAATATTTTTCTATAAATAACCTCATGTGGAAGCTGTAACACCCTTACATAAGCTGCTCACTCTGTTATTATAATGGATGAAACACAGGCTTGGTCCATTGTAATAATTATCCTGCCTCCAGCATCATCCAACAAAAGATCATGTGATCACATTTACAGTAACATGTCAGTCAATGACACATGTAACAGGCTTCAAATGACAAGACAAAAACAACTCACAATCAAAGGTCCGGATTTAATCAACCTGGTCCATGTCCTGTCACTCCACCATGTTCAGTAATACACAGGCACCCTCCCATTATTAATAGTATTATTATTAAAATAAAATTAAATGAATATATTATTAAAATTACTAACATATTTATTCATTTCGATGGTCATACACAAACAGATATAAATACTAAAAAAAAAAAAAAAAAAAAAAAAAAATTTGAAGTCAATAGGACTCAAACTGACCCTCAGTTATGGCGCCACCATGGGTCCGACTGAGTAATGACTGACTAATTTCTAGCTATTCTGCCAGTTTTCATGGGTCATTCCAGTTCTGTAACTTGTTACAAAACATGTTTATTTTTGCAGTTATTGATGAATAGGCCATGCCCACTTTAATCAATTTGGTGTAATTATTATAAGTTTTATAATGATTGTTCAAAGAGTTAACGAGTTACAGCAAACGATTTGCTAAGCGCCGGCCTGCGGCCATATTTTGTGACCAATTAAAATGTGTGTTTGAGTCCCCAGAGGCTGTGTACCAAATTTAGTGTTGCTGAAGTAAAAAGTCAAAAGGTTCAAGTTCCTTTTTGGAGGTAACTCATCGTTATCTCTTGGTTTGACTTGGCATCAGAACAAATCTGATCTGAGGCCTCCAGTTTGTCATTTGTCTGTCGGCCATCTTGGTTTTTTTAAAGCAGAATAAACCATCTTTGGAGGAGAAGGTGGAGCTGAGGAGGAGTGAGGGGTGGAGCTGACCTGCTCTGTACTCTATTTGTCCAGCCAATCAGAAAACAGCACTTTAACAGATAATCTCAAAGTAATCACCTTCACATCAACACACACAGTGTTGAGTCTATTGTGTATCTGTGTGTTTCCTCCTCACACTGTCGCTGCTGCAGCTGAGGGAACAACCTGCATATTAATTATCTTCTGATTTCAATGATCCAGATGAAGTGAGGCATGCTGGGATGAAAATACAGCCTCAGAGTGTGTGTGTGTGTGTGTGTGTGTGTGTGTATACGTTGATTAAAGTGTAATGGCTGCAGCTTTCTCCTCAATTTTCTGAGATGCTGAAGGTCACAGTGATGTGATCCTCCCTCCTCCTCCTCCTCTCTCATGTTGAACAACAGCTCCTATAGAAAGACCAGGAGCCTATAGTGGGGGGGGGGGGGCATGATGAGAAGAGTAAATGAGGTATGAAACAGATATGAGGAGCTCAGGAAGACAGAGAGGCAGGCAGCATCATTAGTGTTAGAGAGAGAGAGACAGAGAGAGAGAGACAGAGAGAGAGAGAGAGGGGGACACAGAGAGAGAGAGAGAGAGGGAGAGAGAGAGAGAGAGAGACAGAGAGAGAGAGAGGGGGACACAGAGAGAGAGACAGAGAGAGAGAGACAGAGAGAGACAGAGAGAGAGAGAGAGGGAGAGAGAGAGAGAGAGACAGAGAGA
>JANJOY010002223.1:0-10399 GCA_038496675.1 Rachycentron canadum
ACCTGGACCCCAGAGACCTGGACCACATAGACCTGGACCACATAGACCTGGACCACCCAGACCTGGACCCCAGAGACCTTGACCACATAGACCTGGACCACCCAGACCTGGACCACCCAGACCTGGACCACCCAGACCTGGAACACATAGACCTGGGCCCACACCTGGACCCAGACCTGGACCACAAAGATCTAGACCCAGACCTGTACACAGACCTGGACCCAGACACCTTCAGGATGTTGAGGTGATGAATAAAAATTAACATCTGCTTCCTGTTGTAGGAGCTGGAGTTCCAGGCTCGTCTCCATGGACTCTCCTCCCCCACCTCCTCCTCCTCTTCTCTGGACCCCCAGACCCTGCTCTCCCCCACACTGCCTCACCCGTTCTCCCCCGCCTCCTCCCTGGTGACTCCCTCCCTGGGTCTGGATGCCCTGACCTTCGTTGACCTGGACGAGCCTCAGGGAGCATCCACCGTCTTCTCCCCAGACTTGATGTCTGACGTGGGGCTGACGGAGCTCCACGGCCTGGGAGACATCCTGATGGAGGAGGGGCAAGGGGGGAGGGGGGGGGAGGTGTCCAACCCCCTGCTGTCCTGTGGAGCCTCAAAGACCAGCAGCCGGAGGAGCAGCTTCAGCATGGATGAGGACCTCTGATGACATCATCACTCATGCAGGATCTGATTGGCCAGAGCTGGGAATGGGGCTCTGACCAGCTGAGAGTTTTTTTATTGTTTAAGAGAAATATTTTAACAATAACATCAAACAAAAAGTCACAAAAATGCCACCGGGAGCAAACGTGTCCTCCAATGTAACCATGGTAACGGCTTAGTCGTCACTTGTAACCGAGGCAACTATTTTGTTCTGTCGTGTAAACATTTGTTTACATGGTAACTGTTCTGTCTCTGTGTGTAACCATGGTAACCACTGTACGTTCTCCAGTGTTACCATAGTGACTACAATGTGTCATTTAGTTTACCCATGGTAACCGACATAACTACTACTGGGCGTTCCAGTGTTCCCATAGTAACCAGTATGTGTTCTCCAGTGTTGTCACAACAACAGATGTGTTGTCTCATCCTTGTCAACATCAAGAAGAACAGCATAGAAGCTGATCAATAACTGTTGATCAGTGAAATCCTCTGATTGGCTGAAAGCTGTGTCCTGGTCCTGGTTGGTCCTGGTTCCAGTGTGGACCACAGGAAGTGATTTAAGGAGGATCTGGTACTGAGGGATTTAAGGTTTAGTTTGTTGCCTCTTTAAAAAGCTGCAGTGATGCTGAGCTTGATCTGATCCTGTGGAGAGAAGGTCTCACCTCAGACCAGAGCCATACCTGGCCACGCCTCCATCTATGATGTCACCAACAGGTCACAGCAAGTTTGTTTCACTTGTGAGCAGGTGACTGAGCTCAAACCGTTCACCATCATCATCACCATCATTGTCATCATCATCATTGTCATGTTTCAGGACTGAGAACAACAAACAGCCTCAGTGTTTGGTTGTGTTCCAGGTTTGACCAATTAGAGCCCAGAATCCACCCACGCCTGTGAATTTAACAGGAAGTTGTTTGGATCATCATATTTTCATATCTTCACTTTTGTTCATTAATCCTTTGTAAGAATGAATCAGCTGATCAGCAGTGATTGATCAGCTGATCAGCTCCTGTTTCAGTGATGTCAGCATGATGTCACTGCTTCACTGTAACACTGAAGGAAACTTAAAAACAGGAGGATTCTTCATGGAGTTCTGCTGCCTCTGTTTCTCTGAAGCTTTACTGTGAAGGGATGTCAGGGACTATACATCCAGGAAGTGATGTCACACTGGATCAGATCAACATATGGTACACCTGATTTGATCACCTGTACACACCTGGCTGAGACCTGGATCCACCGCAAGAAGCCATAAACCCGGCAGTCACATGATATCAGAGTTGTGGCTGGTTACCGCAGCAACAGCAGCCGTCAGGATCAGATAAAGGGATCTGTGTCTGTTCCTTCAGTTTTTATAGATTCAAACTTTTCTTTAGAAATAAAGTCTCTAAAATCAGCTGATGTCTTCTTACCTTTTGTTTCCATGGTAACCATCACACTGTTTGTGTTAAATAAAACTCAGACTTTAATGAGCTAATAAGATCTTTAATGAGACTAATTCAAGGACAAATTAGATGGATTTACATCAATAATAAATCAAGATATTTATTTATTGATCACTGTAAAAAGTTCATGTTGGATTGTGATGATGTCCAGTCCCAGGTGAGGTCATCAGTGATGTCAGAGCTCAGAGTGATGTCACAAACCGAGAGGGTCCAGGTCTCAAGGAGGGTCAGTTACTCAGTCTGAGCAGCAGGGGGCAGTAAATTTAACTTCATGTTAATTATTAACATTTAAACAGACAAATCTGAATAAATTAAGAAAACTGTTGGTACAAAGAGCTTCTCTGGGTCAGACCCACCACTCCTCAGTGATGACTACTGCCTTTACTCTGTGTGTTTTTAATAATCAGTCAAAGATCAGACGGAAACGTCTGAGAGGAAGAAGATGATGATGTCACGACCTCTCAGAGTCATCCAATGACCCTCCCACAGGGCCTGAACCACATGTTTGAACCTCTGTCGGGACTGTGTGTGTGTGTGTGTATGCGTATGTCTCTTTGATGTCAGGCGTCCCAGAGGTCAGAAATCAGGTGGCGTTTTCATTCCAGTGATTTCCTATTTCCTGTTTGGATGTCCTGGCACACTGCTTTAACAAACACACACTTCCTGTACTTGCAGGAGAAACTTCCTGTCATGCCCAGCCCACCCCCTCCTGAGCTGTCAATCACAGACACAAAAGAGGTTGAACGAGGCGTTTGTGGAGCATCAGAATCAGAAAGTTTCCTCTGAAGTGAGGGGTCCTTTAAAGTCCAATGACCAGAGAGGGGGACAGATGAGCCACCTCAGGTCCTGGTAACGACAGTCTGGTTTTTTAGCTGATCCTCCATGTGCTGGATCTACAGGGGGGTCTGATCTGGTCTGATGCTTGTTGCTCCAAAGAGGATAAACCACAGAGGCCTCTGAGTCTGGGTTCTTTACCTGTGATGTCATCCTGCAGTCCCTCCCTGATTGGCTGTTCTAAGAGGGGAAGCAGATGGAGCAGCACTCCAGACAGACCTCCAAGCAGTCGGACGAGCCGCAGCAGTCCTCCAGTATCCCACAATCCAACATGGCCTGACACGCCTCCTCTGTGCAGGCTGCCTCCCCTGCTGCTTCCATACAGCAGCAGCAGCCAGCTGTGGCATCGCAACACCCGGCCCCACCCACTCCACAGGCCAGACAGTCCCCCACCGCCGAGCACATGGACAGCAGCTCGCAGAACAGACACGCCAGGAGACAGTGAACGCAACAGTCTGTAAAGACAACAGAAGAGGAGACAGTGAATGCAACAGTCTGTAGATAATCAGAGAACCAGATGGAGAGACCGACTCTGATCTGCCCCTCCACCATCCCTCTGTGGGGCTTCAGGGTGGAGGGACCTGGAACCTGGGAGGGGCCACAGAGTGGGTGTTCAGATGAGATAAGCAGAGCTCTGTGAGTGTGTGGAGCTGATAAATGAGAGAAAACGATGACTCTGAGGGTCATGAGCACATCATGTCTCTGTTTCAGTCACATGACAGAAACTGGAGAAGTACAGGTTCAGTGTCAGATGAGAAATGAACCTTTATGCTGATGATTCTCTTTTCTATCAGTCTTTATCTATTGTCAAGTCTGACCCCATGACCCCTTGACCCCATGACCCCATGACCTTTCCTCAGCACAAACTTTAGTAGTTTCCAGACATCAAAGGTGATTGGCTCACCATCTCCAGCGACCTCTTTGATGTGGGCAGCATCAGTCTTGAAGGAGGCGTGGCTTTTAGTGGAGGAGAGACGCTTCTGATTGGTGTTCTGATGATGATGATGTGGAGGAGGAGGAGGAAGGCTGCAGCTGTGTCTGTTACAGTTGGACGACCGAGAAGGAGGAGGAGGATGAGAAAAGGAGGAAGGAGGAGTACAGACAGGGGGAGGAGACACTGACAAGCTGTCCACACCTGATAGACAGAGAGATGACATCACAGATGACATCACAGATGACATCATGGATCAGGCCCATGTGGGTAGATTAGATCAGCTGTTACCTTTCTGTTTTCTGAGTGCAGAGGCAGGCTGGGAGGGGAGGAGTCGGCTGATGTCATTGGTGGAGGAGCTGCCCATCAAAGAGTCATCACTGTTGTCACTGTCCTCTGACCTCGCTGAGAGAGGGGGTGGAGCCTCGTCTACAAAACATGATTTAAAGACACTGAACCGAACTGAGGTCAGAGTTCTACCGTGTGATGTCATCAGAATCACAACCTCAGGTTTTCTGTCTTACCTATGTTGTGATGCAGTAGCGTCCCATTGGCTGTTGGCTGACTCGAGATGCATTCTGATTGGTTTGAGATTTCATTGGCTCCACTCTCTGTGATGTCAGAGCTGTTGCAGTGTGATGTCACATCCATCCTGGTGATTTCTTGTGAATAAATCATTGATGTAAATTCAGACTGGACTCACATTTATCTTCATACACAACAATAATAATCAATAATTATCAGTAATAATCAATATTAATCAGTAAGTACATTTACTGCAGTCCCAAGCTTCTGTACTTCCTCCCTCCTCTTCCTCATCTTCCTCCTTCAGATTCACTGAACTGATGTTTCATAGACTCAACCTGCTGCAGCATGACATCATCAGGTGTTCATCAGTGACATCATTATCCTCACCCTTTATCTGTCTTTAAACTTATTCTGATCGTCCTTTAACTTTAACTTTATTTTGAAGGTCCTTTAACTTTATTCTGAAGGTCCTTTAACTTTAATTTTATTCAGATGATCCTCTAACTTTATTCTGATAGTGTTTCAACTTTATTCTGAAGGTCCTTTAACTTTATTCTGAAGGTCCTTTAACTTTAACAGTTTAACTCTGTAACAATAAATGTTTAGTCAAGAAACTGAATCCTGGTCAAAGTCATTCATTAATTATCTCACATCATTAAACAGAAAAGTTTCTTACCTGCAGCTTCTCACACTCCTTTCTTTCCTTTTTCTTTCTTTCTTTTTTCCTTTTTTTTCTTCTTTCTTTCTTTCTTTCTTTCTTTCTTTCTTTCTTTCTTTCTTTCTTTCTTTCTTTCTCCTGGTNTCTTTCTTTCTTTCTTTCTTTCTTTCTTTCTTTCTTTCTTTCTTTCTCCTGGTTCCAAACTTCTCTTCAATAAACACTTTGCTGTTTTTATCTGTAGTGCACAGGCTACAGGCTCCTCCTCCACTTCCTTTAAAGAGACACACACAGGGACGACGTTCGTGTTTCATGTTGAATAAAGAATATAGAATGGAAAGAAGATGAAAGAAGAAGACGATGATGATGATGACTTGGTAAAGATGAAGACTGAGGTGAGGGCAGAGCTGTGATGAGAACTAATTCTTCTTCTACTGTGTGTGAACAGGAGAAGAAGGTTTCACAGCTGAATAGAGAACAGATCAATAAGTTGATCCTGGTCCTGGTCCTGGTCCTGGCCCTGGTCCTGGCCCTGCTCCTGGCCCAGGTCCTGCTCCTGCTCCTGCTCCTGCTCCTGGTCCTGGTCCTGGTCCTGGCCCTGGTCCTGGCCCTGCTCCTGGCCCAGGTCCTGCTCCTGCTCCTGCTCCTGCTCCTGCTCCTGCTCCTGGTCCTGGTCCTGGTCCTGGCCCAGGTCCTGGTCCTGGTCCTGGTCCTGGTACAAAAGCAGTGAACAACAACAACTTTGACCTTTTATTAAAATATAAAACCTTGTTGATGATGTGAACATATGAAAGCATCAATACTTAATCAATAATCAGAATATCCGCTCTGAGTGTCGTCATGTTTCTGACGTCATCGGTCCCACCTGTGGCTCAGCCTCCGTCCTGCAGGTGTCGTTGCAGCAGCGGCTCCTCCCTTTGGTTCCCGCACAGCAGAAGAAGAAGAGGAGGAGGAGGAGGAGGAGGGGGATGAAGATGAAGCCGACACAAAGAGATTTCTACAGGTTTTAGTTCAAATGAAGAAGTGAGAGCGGGGCTGTGATGAGGACCGAGCTGGAGGACTGATTCTTCTTCTACTGTGTGTCAACCGCAGAGGGCTGGTGATGGTGAGTTCACGGGCAGATGTTCAGACGAATACAGAGAATAACGGAGCAGCTGGACTCACCGTGAAACGAGCTGCAGCATCTCTCTCTCTCTCTCTCTCTCTCTCTCTCACACACACACACACACACACACACACACACACACACACACACACAAAACACGGGGTTTATAATGTGCAGAAAAGTGAACGGAGTTTGGTTTGACGGTGGAAAAACGCGCGGACAAACCAGACTTTAGTCGCCATTTTTCTGTTTTTAGAAAAACAAAGACAGAAGACTCGGTCTGATGCAGATGCAGTTTGTCCAGGTCTCGGGTCTGTGTCCGTGCGTGCGTGCGTGTGTGATAATCTGCTCCTGGACCTTTACGCTGAGGGTCTGGTTCATCTTCATCATCCTCCTCCTCTCAGCTGCTGGACCAGACTGTTTGAACCTGTGTCCTTGTGTGTTGGTCTGTTGTGTGTCAGTCTGAGGAGGTGGCAGGAGCAGAGCAGGGCCCGGAGGAGGAAGAGCAGGGAGGAAAAGAGGGAGTTGAAGACGAGAGTGAAGATGGAGGAGGAGGACTGGTTGCCATGGAAATCCCCAACGCTCCCGTTTACTGTGTGTGCAGGAAACCAGACATCAACTGTTTTATGATGTAAATAAACCTGATCTTGATCTCAGAGAAGACCAGGTCTCAGGATCCAGCAGGACACAGTAACCTGTCTGTCTCTCTACCTGTCTGTCTGTCAGAGGCTGTGACAGCTGCACTGAATGGTTTCATGGAGACTGTATTGGAGTTTCAGAGAAAGCAGCTAAAGCCATCAGAGTGTGGTACTGTCCGTCCTGCAGAGGTCAGTGTCAGACTCACAACAACACCAAGTGCTAATGATGCTATCGACACACACACACACACACACACACACACCTGCCCTGCTGCCACAAACACTCACTACACCACCAGATGTGGATTAATCCACTGTTAAAAATAGTCCCCAACAGAGTCATTGTTTCCTGAGCTGATCATCTGATCAGGAAAAACTTCATGTTTGTTGTTTACATGAACAACTATTACATCATCAGCAGAAACATCAGCTGAGAGCTGAGAGTCACAGACAGGAAGTGTGTGTTTGTTGTGTGTTAGCCATTAGCTGTGTTAGCTGTGAGCTGTGTTATGTTTACAGACAGAGACTCATCTCTGGAGATTAAATACCGTCCGAAGAAAACCAAGGAGAAGGAGGAGAAAGACATGGCGTCAGAGAGAGATGACAAACCTGACAGAGAAGGAAGCTCCACCCCCCAGACCAAGACTGACAAGAGGCGTGGCTCACAGGTAACCAAGCAACCAGACTGGTAGAAGTGGGGTCAGTCAGGGGCTTGTTCAGCCCTGTTTGTCTCAGAGGACATGGTCTGAACCACTGAGGTGCAGTCTCAGTCCTGGACCCTGGAAAGATAGATTCTCATGTGGTTCAGCTTCAACTGAGGACCAAGGATGGGGGACAGTCAGAGGACAGTCAGGGGACAGTCAGGGGACAGTCAGAGGACAGTCAGGGGACAGTCAGGGGACAGTCAGAGGATAGTTAGGGGACGGTCAGAGGACAGTCAGAGGATAGTCAGGGGACAGTCAGAGGACAGTCAGGGGACAGTCAGAGGATAGTCAGGGGACAGTCAGGGGACAGTCAGAGGATAGTCAGGGGACAGTCAGGGGACAGTCAGAGGATAGTCAGGGGACAGTCAGAGGACAGTCAGAGGATAGTCAGGGGACAGTGAGAGGACAGTCAGGGGACAGTCAGAGGATAGTCAGGGGACAGTGAGAGGACAGTGAGAGGATAGTCAGGGGACAGTCAGAGGACAGTGAGAGGATAGTCAGAGGACAGTCAGAGGACAGTCAGGGGACAGTCAGAGGATAGTCAGGGGACAGTGAGAGGATAGTCAGGGGACAGTCAGAGGACAGTGAGAGGATAGTCAGAGGACAGTCAGAGGACAGTCAGGGGACAGTGAGAGGACAGCCAGAGGATAGTCAGGGGACAGTCAGAGGACAGTCAGACAAGAGTCAGGGGACAGTGAGAGGACAGTTAGGAGAGTCAGGGGACAGTGAGAGGATAGTCAGAGGACAGTGAGAGGATAGTCAGGGGACAGTCAGAGGATAGTCAGGGGACAGTGAGAGGACAGCCAGAGGATAGTCAGGGGACAGTCAGAGGACAGTCAGACAAGAGTCAGGGGACAGTCAGAGGACAGTTAGGAGAGTCAGGGGACAGTGAGAGGTCAGTCAGTAGAGTCGAGGGACATTGAGAGGACAGTGAGGCAGTTGACAGTCGTCCTCAGAACCTGCTGTGTCATGTTTCAGATCAAACGCTCAGCCAGGATGTGTGGAGAGTGTGACGCCTGTCTGAGGACGGAGGACTGTGCACAGTGCGACTTCTGCAAAGACATGAAGAAGTTTGGAGGACCGAACAAAATCAGACAGAAGTGTCGACTGAGGCAGTGTGAAGTCCGAGCCCGGGTGAGTGACTCTGGGTGGTGGTACAGCAGGTCCAGGTCTACCTGCTTTATAGCAGGGGTAGTACAGATGTTGTTCAGGTGTAGTACAGGCGTAGTATAGGTGTAGTACAGATGTTCAGGTGGTGTACTGGTGTAGTGCAGGTGTTTTCAAGGTGTAGTTCAGGTGTAGTTCAAGTGTTGTACAGGTGTAGCACAGGTGTTGTACAGGTGTAGTTCAGGTGTAGTACAGGTGTTCAGGTGTAGTACAGGTGTAGTTCAGGTGTAGTAGAGTTTTCCCTAATAAAGTGCTGATGAACGTGACGTCATGTTTTGGATGATTTCCTTGTCTATGAGCAGAAGATGCTTCGGGTGAGAGATGAGGAGATGAGTCGGAGTGGTGTCCGGGGGCGGAGCCTACCAAGGAAAGGGGTGGGGCACCAAACAGAGGAAGAGGAGGAAGAAGAGGAGGAAGAAGGGTTCAGTGAGAGCGAGCTGGAGCTGTACGAGCAGTATAAAGCTGCCGGATACAGAGACCTGGTAAGTGACCGTTTCCAACCAATCAGCTGTCAGAAGAGACACTTCCTGGTTGTGGTGTGACATGTCATCCTGTTGCAGGTATGGCACAGCGAGGAAGAGGATACTCAGTCAGACTCTCTGAGGAAGAAGGCAGTGAAGGTGAAACATGTGAAGAGACGGGAGAAGAAGACAGAGAAGAAGGTGAGGACAGTGTCTATTAGAGGACTGATGATGTCACTGATGATGTCATCTAACACACCTGCTCTTTTCTGTAGAAGTCTGTGTCCATTCCTAAAGAGGAAGCGAAGCCTCGACGTCACAAAGCGAAGCAGCGTCACAGGGAGCGCGTGCGGCACAGCGAGCGAGCGGGGGAGAGTGGGGTCAAAGAGGTGGGTGGGGCTCTGCGCCAGTGTCTGGGTCCTGGATGCGTCGAACCAGCAAGAACCAACTCCAAATACTGCTCTGAGGACTGCGGCATGAAGCTCGCCGCCAAGTAAGTGTGTGAAACACACCTGAACAACATCAGTACAACACCAGTGAAGACGCAGTCGGCGACACCAAGGGAAACATTGTGTCTCCTCAGTGAACTACAGCCTGTCTGTCTCTGTTTCAGTCGTATCTATGAGATCCTACCTCAGAGGATCCAGCAGTGGCAACAGAGTCCCTGCGTTGCTGAGGAGATGGGGCGGAGACAGCTGGAGCGAATCAGAAAAGAGCAGCAGGCAGCGAGGCTCCGCCTCACACTTATGGAGAAACGCTTTCATGAGCTTGAAGGAATCATTGCCAACGCCAAACTACAGCAGGTCCAACAGCATGAGGAGGTACGAGACACTGGGACACTAAGAGACACTGAGAGACCCTGAGACACTGAGAGACTGACAGACTGAGAGACACTGAGAGACACTGAAAGACACTGACAGACTGAGAGACACTGACAGACACTGAGAGACACTGAGAGACACTGACAGACACTGACAGACACTGACAGACACTGAGAGACTGACAGACTGAGAGACACTGAGAGACTGAGACACTGACAGACTGAGAGACACTGAGAGACTGAGAGACACTGAGAGACTGAGAGACACTGAAAGACACTGAAAGACACTGAGAGACTGAGACACTGACAGACTGAGAGACACTGAAAGACACTGAGAGACCCTGAGAGACTGACCGACTGACCGACTGAGAGACACTGAGAGACTGAGAGACACTGAAAGACACCGAGAGACTGAGACACTGACAGACTGAGAGACACTGAAAGACACTGACAGACTGAGAGACA
>JANJOY010002228.1:0-10589 GCA_038496675.1 Rachycentron canadum
GGTCACGTCAGGGTCACGTCAAGGTCACGTCAGGGTCACGGCCATGCAGCTGTAAACTGATTTAAGGAACAGAAGCTGAATGACAGTAAAACACAGAGGAAATAATCTAAAATATGTGGTACTACTACTGTTAGAAAGCTGTTATCACATGTTTGTCCTCTGGTTATAGTTTAAACTGAGTCAGGCAGTGATAAAATCAGTGATCTGGACTCAAAGTTATGACATGAGGAGGATTTACAGATGTGAGTCTGGACGTCTCAGTAACTCCTGATACAGAGGTAAATATTTTAGTGTTTATGACTCCATTTGACCAGAATCTCTGTAAGTTGCTGCTTCTCTTCACTTTCAGGAAGGAATTTATTCATTGGCTGAAAAGTTCATTTAAACATTTTCAGTTATTTAAATAGTCCATAAATATAAATCCTCCTGTTGTTTGTTCATTTTACATTCTTAAAAAGGTTAAAAAGCTCAGTGTTTTGTTTATTGTACAGTAAAATATGATGAGGTTTGATTTAGTTTATTCCGAGGAGCTGGATGATGTAACGGGACCAGAATCGAGATCCAGACCGCGCCCCTGACTCTGATTCACGAGTGTGGGAGGTTTATGGTTGACATGTTTGACACTTTAATCACACTTGACTCTTGACAGCTGATGTCACCTCACATCTGAGACTCATCTGGTCTGCCCCCCCCCCGACAGTCATGGGATCAGGTGGAGGGGCAGCAGCTGTGGACACAGATGTTGTTATTGTTGCAGGTTCACAGCTGTATGTGTTTTGTAGCTCTGACCCACCCATTTATCTTTGTTCATGAGGCCTGTGAGAAGCCCGCTAAGATAATTAGGCAAAAATCAGGAGATTAATAAAAGGTGTTGTCTCACAGTCGTCATCAGATGCAGCAGTTTTCACAACAGCCACGACATGAGAGACGCCCAGATTACTCAACACTGTTATTAACAATGATTGGTTAAAGTCCAGATGCCAGTTTGAGTTCATTCATTTAGCTGAAGTGTCTCTGATGACGAAGAACATGGACATCAACCAACCAATCAGTCAATCATAAGATATAAAGGAGACTAATCAGCTGTCACAGCCAATCAGAGTGTCTCCTTCAGAGGCCTAGCTGTCAGCTGCTTGTAGCCAAAGTCAATGGGATCAATCCTGTATTTTTCTGATCTCAGAGTGAGGAGAAGTTGCTCTGAGTTTATTGTAGTGACAGAATAAAGACAGAAAGACATGGACAATAAGATATTTAGAGCATTAGATGCTTTGGAGCTGATTTTTCATCATTACTGCTCCAAAGAATGAGCAGAACTCAGATCAGATAAAGAGAGAAACTTCAAATCAGCTCTAGAACAACACAAACACATGTGTGGAACTTCCTGTGTTGAAGTTTTCTTTGGTTATTCTGGTTTACAGTGTTTTTATCTAGAAAATAAGGAGAAATTCACTGTGTTTTTAGTTTCCTCTTGTTCTCTGAGCTACTATCCCCTATTACAGTGAACAGAGTCTTTACTGAGTCTCAGATATAATGAGCTGAGGTTGAGCTGAGTCTGAAGATGAGGAGACTTGGGGACATTTTTAAACAGGACGACTTTATAAGACAAAAAAACCCCAGAAAAGACTGAATGTGGCTCTAAAGGGTTCATTTAAATCCCCAGGCTTCATGTTGTGGGGCCTGTAGGTCGTTGGTTGTTGAGATATTTTGTTGTTGGTTGGACGTTGGACAGTGCGTCCATTTACAGAAACAACAACACAAATGACCACACAGGTCAACGTGTGGTCACTGTTCAGGTCTAAAGCAGCAGATATTTTGATTTAAGGTCAGTCTACTATATCTTCATTATTACTTTTATAAAGATGGAAACATCTTCACCTGCCTCCACTGAGGCTCAGCTGTGAGTTGTTGGATGAATTAAGTGCCTCCTCTAATCCTGTGAGTTGGACAGACTCTGACTGTTGTCCTGTTGTCGTCCTGCAGGGTGCACCAGGAACACCTGGAGGTCCGGGATTAGCTGGACGGCGTGGAGGTAACGGACAGAAGGTCAGTAATATAATATAATATAATATTTTTTACATTTTATTGACCAAACAACGTATCAATTGATCAGGAAAATAAATACATTTTAAATAGATTTGTTGTGTTGTGTTGTCATGACATGGAAATAAAAACTGTCTTGTTGTTGTTGTTGTTATTGTTGTTGTTGTTGTTGAAGGGCCAACCAGGGGATCCAGGTGATCAAGGTGCTCCAGGACCTGTGGGACCCAGAGGAATGCCTGTGAGTAGATGATCTGGTTTGTGTGTTTACTGAGTCATATAAATTGTGTATCTAATGTTAAACCCTCTGCTCTGTTTCAGGGTCAGGACGGTAAAGACGGTTATGGACCTGCAGGACCTAAAGGAGTCAAGGTAAAAAGGATCTTAACCAGGTTGAAAAACCAGGTTTTTGTTGAGAAAAAAAACCCTCCTCTTCCTCTGAGGAAGACAGAAATCTGATAATCTGATAATTCACTGTCTCTTTGCAGGGAGATCCTGGTTTCCCCGGTTATCCTGGTCTCCTGGTGAGTCTGTCCACACACCAGATCAGATACAACCCAAACTGGTCTGGATCAAGGGTCAACCCTCTGTGACGTCACCCATTGGTTTGTGAGATGCTGTGTCATTTGTCTGTCGGCCATCTTGGTTTTTTGAAACCAGTAGAAACCATCTTTGGAGGAGAAGGTGGAGCTGAGGAGGAGTGAGGGGTGGAGCTGACCTGCTCTGTACTCTATCCTGATTGGGTGATACAGTCTGTCAATCACACAGTAGCCACACCCCCCAATTCATCCCCTGCTTTATGGTCTATTTTCCTCTAAATGGACCATCATTTAAAAAATATGGTCTGGATGGTCTGGATGATGGTCTAGATGGTCTGGATGATGGTCTGGATGATGGTCTAGATTGTCTAGATGATGGTCTGGATGATGGTCTAGATGGTCTGGATGATGGTCTGGCTGGAGGTCTAGATGGTCTAGATGATAGTCTAGATGGTCTAGATGATAGTCTAGATGGTCTAGATGATGGTCTGGGTGAAGGTCTAGATGGTCTAGATGATGGTCTGGGTGAAGGTCTAGATGGTCTAGATGATGGTCTGGATGAAGGTCTAGATGGTCTAGATGATAGTCTAGATGGTCTAGATGATGGTCTGGATGAAGGTCTAGATAGTCTGGATGAAGGTCTAGATGAAGGTCTAGATGATAGTCTAGATGGTCTAGATGATGGTCTGGGTGAAGGTCTAGATGGTCTAGATGATGGTCTGGCATTTATACACTTTTCATTCTGAGAGCCGACCTCGAGCTCACAGGGCTTTTAATGTGAAACATCAGCAGGAAGTTCTGTGTTTCACTGACTGATCATCACCTGTTTTCTTTGTTCCTCAGGGTGAGGATGGTCTGCAGGGACCCAAAGGACATCCAGGACCTAAAGGGAACCAAGGCAGAGGGGTGAGAAACAACAAAACACATGGTTTGATTTAATGAGTTTCTGCTTCAGCGGTGACTTTTGTTTCTGGTCTGTTTGACGCAGGGAAACTCAGGCCCGTCCGGAAAATCAGGAGTGCCCGGAGAACCGGGATATCCAGGACACAGAGTGAGTGGGGGAGGGAGAGTATCACCATCATCATCATCAAAGACACCACAACAGGAACAATAGCTTCACCTTAACAATGACATTACCACATACCGCCTTAACAACCTGACACCTAGTGGATACATGAAAATCAGGGATAAGTCGTTTGTTTAGAAACAGCTGCCTGGGTGGAGAGTTTACTGGCGACGATGATGATGATGATGATGAAGAGCGAGGACATAAAGGCTCTTTTTTTCCCCCCTCTCAGGGTCCCAGAGGTCCACCTGGAGGCAAAGACATGACTGTGAGTCCACCTTAAACTGAGCTTCACCCGCCAATGTTGACAGAAACATGAAAACCTGTGAAGATGTGTTATTTTTACATGATGTCTTGTTTATGTCCTCAGGAGTGTCAGCTAATCACCTACATCAGAGACAACTGTGGTAAGAGATCTCTTTTTATGGACTCACCTCATTCAGTGTCTTCAGCCAATCATCCTCAAATAGATTTAAATTACTTCATTTTAGCTGTGTCCCAGTTCAGGGGCTACATCCTTCAGAGGACATTGTCCACGAAGGTGGACGAAGGCTGAAACGGAGGATTTTCACTTTGTGTCACCAGCTGTCGCCGACCTTGACTTGAGGTTTCAAGGCCTTTGGTCTGAACAGTTGTACCATTTGCTGTTGAATTAAACTGAAACACAATTTCTATCCATCCATTTTTTCCCATCCATTTCTTTCCTCTGCTGCCACCAGCAGAGGGTAGACGAGGTCTACCCGAGGGTCTCCTCCCTAGTTGGACAGGCCAAAAGTCTCCAGAGAAGGGAGCCCAGGAGGCATCATCCTTATCAGATGCCTGAACCACCTCAATTATCTCGACATGAAGGAGTTACCCACTGGTGTCAGAGCTTCTCATTCTGTCTCTAAGGATGAGTCCAGTCACCCTACAGAGGAAACACAATTCAGCCACTTGCCTCCACGATCTTGTTCCTTCTGACGTGACCCGGAGCTCATGGCCACAAGTGATGGTGGGAACAAAGATCGACTGGTCAATCAAGAGCTTTGCTTCTGGCTCAGCTCCCTCTTCTATACAACAGTCTGGTACAAGGTCCACATTTCTGCTGATGATGCACCGATCGGTCCATCAGCTTACCTTTGCTCCTGAAAAAGACCCCAAGACACTTGAACTCCTTTACTTAGGGCAGTAGCTCACCCCCGACCCAAAGGGAGCAGTCAGGCCATGGTTCAGAAAACACAATACTTAGATTTAAAAGTGTAACAGGCTCCACAGGCTCAGTGTTCAGTGAATATTGGGATAGGTTGGGCCACAAAGGATCCACTTGTTCAGGAAAAGGATGTTAGATTTCTCAGCGGGATCTGAAGAAACCTTTGAAATGGGACAGTCTAGTCTTGCACTGGTCTTCTGATGCAGCCTCTGGAGGGTGAAACCCCTGAACTGAGACACAGCTTTTCTAATCAGAGAGTTCACACATCATTAATCTCTGAAATGGTTTCAATGAATTAATTGCTATCTTTCTCTCCCCCATACAGCTTGTTCCATTGGTACGTATCAGCAGTTAAACAATCAAACAATCTGCACACTGAGGTCTTCACTGGGAGAAAGCTCCCGTTACAGCCTCGTCAGTTTCTTTGGCATCAGAATGTGTTGATGTTGAACAAAGGTCAGCAGTTACATCTTCTTCCTCTCACAATATGACTTATTGTGTTTGTCCATCTGGCTCTTTGGTCCAGACTGAAATATCAGAAACTCCTCGATGGACTGTGGATTGTTCACACATTCATGGTCTCCAGAGGATGAATCCTGGACTATTATTTCCACAGGGTTCACATTTGGAGTATAGATTGGCTGAAGTCATCATGTCACCGTGAGCACATGGACTTGGTCTGGTTTGAAAATGAAACCGTAAACCCAGATATGTACAAGCAGAACCTTATGTCCTTATCTTATCTGGACCAACTATGTTCTAAATAATAAAGGCTGGCGTCTTATCATTGTTGGTCATTAGAGATTTTAAGGAAGGGTCTGGTGTGTCCTCACCCATGGTTCTCCAGAGATCCCTTCCCGGTCCTCGTTCCTCAAAGCTTTGGGACCGCCTCCAAGATGGAGGACCATAGCAATGTCCTTGTGGAGTGAGGAGTGATCAAATGTGGGAAATGGGATCTGCCACAAGTCTGGTTGGAAATGTTAAGAAAACTAATTAGAGCTTAGTATGAGGTCCTCTTCTCTCCAATTTATGCTTTCTTGTTGAATCTTCTCAACATAAAGTCTTGTATGTTGGTTTTCAGATCGGTCAGAGTGCCCGGCCTTCCCCACCGAGCTGGTGTTTGCTCTGGACATGTCCGAGGACGTGACCCAGGCCGCCTTTGAGAGGCAGCTCAACGCGCTCACCTCCTTGCTGAAGAACATCGCCATCAGCGAGAGTAACTGTCCGACGGGCGCCCGTGTCGCTGTTGTGGGATACAGCTCCCAAACCAAGTACCTGATCCGCTTCCATGACTACCACAACATGAAGCAACTGAACGAATCTGTGAAGAACATCGCCCTGGAGAGGACAGCTAACCGACGCCATCTAGCAGCTGCCATGCGATTTGTGGGTCAAAACGTCTTCAAACGTGTCCGAGCGGGATTGACGATGAGGAAGGTGGCGGTCTTCTTTTCGAGTGGGCCTTCACAGGATGTCGATGACATTCTTACCGCTGTGATGGAGTACCGGGCCCTCAACATCGTCCCAGCTGTCATCTCTCTGAGGAACGCTCCCGCTATTAATCGAGCCATGGAGGTGGGTTAGAGACTGAGGCAGGCCTCACTTCAGTTCTTCAAAGTGTCCAAGCAAAGTGACAGATTGTTTTAAGCATCAACATCTATCCTGAACATCTTTCAGAACTTATATCTCAATTGTTCAAGACTAGTGATTCAAATATAACAGTATTTGAGGTGTTTTCATACTCGACTTCATAGCCTCCTGTGTGACTGTGGTTTTGGCAATGTCACGAGTCAACACAGGTCCTAAAAGGTCCAGATCTCAGAGCCACCAACAGAGACTTATTCAAATTCCTTAAATCCAGCTCAGTAAAGGCAGAAGTCTGAGTTTTCCCTCCGTCTGATTCAAATTAATAAGGGCAAACTGACAAACTAACTGCTTTGACACACAGTAAGTGAATTACAAAACAAGCTCAGCTTTCACCATTGTCTTCATCAACGCATCAACAGATGTTTGTGTCAGTGTTAAGAAGCTGCAGCCTCAAATCAAACCACTTTGGGAGAAGAACAACGTTTGATCCTGGAGTTCAATGAGATGTATTTGTCATGTGATTATCATCTGCTGTTTCAGGCCGACGACTCAGGAAACTCCATCTTCACAGTGCTGGGGAGGGACATGGCTGCTGACTTGAGGAAGGTCAAGAACTGTGCAATCTGTTATGGTGAGTAGCGGGGGTCATGTTTACATCTGTTTGTCTGTCGATGTCATGTGAAGGTGGCTCACACTTATTGTGAGTGTTTTACACAGTTATTATTATTAAATATACATCAGTGTCTGGGTGATGTTTTTTGTCTCTTCAGACCCCTGTAAGCGTTCAGAGCAGTGCACCTTCATCCAGGTCTCCCAAAGTCCTCAGGCCATCAACATGGACCTGGTCATGGTGGTGGACAGCTCCAGGGAGATGCAGGCTGACGAGTACGCTGGCGCTCAGCAGCTGCTGGGTTCTGTGGTGGAGCAGCTGGACGTGACCCCACAATCTCCCCAAGACAGGTCCAAGCCCCGGGTGGCTGTAGTCCAGCAGAGCGGCACCCAGACCCCCAAGGTGGAGTTCGGCCTACAGACCTACCAGAACCACAACAGGATGAGGACGCACCTGATCCAGACCATGCAGCAGCAGGGCGGCTCCTCTGCACTGGGACACACGCTGGAGTTCAGCCTGAACGAGGTGCTCCTGAAGGCCCCCCAGCCCCGGAGGAAGAAGGCGCTCCTGGTCGTGGTGGGCACCGAGACAGCTTACTCAGACAGGGACAAGCTGCGGTTCATCTCCCAGAAGGCCAAGTGTGAAGGGGTGGCGCTGTTTGTGGTGACAGTTGGTGATCGCTACAGCCGGAAACAGGTGGAGGAGCTGGCCAGTCTGCCTGTCCAGCAGCACCTGATCCACCTGGACAGACTGAAGGCCAACGAGCAGAGCTACGCCCAGCGCTTCTTCAGAGTCTTCCTCTCTGCCCTCAACAGTACGACACTGACTTAATGTTCAGTGAAGTAACTTCTCCTTCTGATGCTGCATGAACATATTTGTCTTATTTTTTTCAGGGGGAATGAACCTGTATCCACCTCCATCATTAAAACAAATCTGCAGCCAGCTGACTGAGCAGGTCTTCATCACTGGGTGAGTCACACAGACCACATACACAGATGATGATAATACATACAAACACACACACAAAAACTATTAGTTATAATTGTTAAAAGCAAAAATCAAAAGGAATGAACTGGTTTTAGTTAATGTGATTTTTTGCTGTGTTTCTAACTTTTCTCTGATGGTAAAATACTTCTGGTTGGTTGTCACTGTGGGCTCTGAGAAGCTGTGACTGGAATTTTAAGGAGCAATTGTATGAAATAGTTAGTTGCAGCTGTAAAAGAGAAATGAAGTGGAACCTGCAGTTTAAGCAGCAACAGAGCAGAAACACTGATGGGACCGAGGGACTGTGAATGATCTGTTTTCTGCTGTGTGTCCAGTCAGGGGCCCACAGAGCAGGAGGAGGAAGGGAGGGATGGCTTTCAGGAGCAGACGAGGGGTCAGACTCAGACCGGCCAGCTGGACGTCATCGAGACCCTGAGCATAAGAGACGGCCAGACGCTTGTCTCAGCAGCTGACCTCAATGGTAGCCCACACACACACACACACAGCTCTTCATGTAGTCTTTGTGAGTGTGTCTGTGTGTGTGTGTGTCTGTGTGTGGGCTAAGAAAATTTCTAATAAGAAGGACAGAGTTACTGGAATCTCTTTAACTCTTTCACTTGCAGAAAAGAGCAGCAAAGAGCCAAAACATGACAACAACACACTGCAGAAAGTACAGCTCTTGACTGCAGCCTATCAGTCAAACAAGTTACGCCCCATTGGTGGTTTGACAACAACAATAATATGGAGACTAGATAGAAAGAGGAGTGAGTTATGTGACTTCCCAGGCAGGTGCAGCTTCTCTCAGGGAGTGTTTTCTCTCATGATGTCCCCTCGTGAGAGCACAGAGAAGCACAGGGTCACCACATTCTTTCAGCTTGGTTGTTTAACTGTTTAACTCAGTGTTAGTGTGTGTGAGAATGATTTTATACATGAAACACGACAGAGAAACACAATGACTTTCCACAGAGATTCACTCTGATTTAATCTTACAACCGTGAAATGAAAAATGACGTTTCCAAATTCTCATCCCGTCTACGGAAGCCCAGAGGGCCAGTGAGATGATCCTTTGTCAGGACATTTTTTTTAACAAATCATTGTTCACTTTTGCCTCTCAGAGCCTCTGTACATTTCCCTGTGTTAATCATTAAATTATGCCTTAGAACCTGATTAATATTGAAGTGGAAGGTGAGTGCAATTGAACTGAATTATTATAATTATTGCCAAGATATTTGTCTAAGTCCGTTCACTCTGATTTTACTTTCAATTCAAATTTTACATAGAATCACCTAATGTTAAAAACACCAATAAAAACGTTCTCATCCCACCTATGGAAGCCCAGAAATGCATATATATATATATATATATATGTTGACTTATTCTGTTGCAGATCCACTGAGTTTAGTTTTTTATACAAATATACAGCAACACAATGTTTTAACGAGATGTTAATGAAGATCAGAAAATTAACACAAAAGCACAAACATTGCTTTTGCTTAAAAATGAAACTCATGAAAAAGGTTCAAAGCCGCAGTTTTTGGTTTTTCCAGATAATTGAAGAAGCTGCAGCTTCAGAACGATTCAGATTTCTGCTGATCATCTTGGTTAAATGTCATTTGTCACTTTATTTTTCAGTAACAGTGTCTTTGTTTGTATCACACACTAAGACTGAACTAAACCTGTGTGTTATGTGATGTGTTCATCAGACTGCATGTTGGCTTGGCTGATATCCAACCCGTCATATCCCGACACAGTATGATATTATCTCGGGTTATAAAAAGGAAAATACAACTATATTGCAATATTAATGATCAAATATCAGCTGAGACTTCTGCATGTGTTCTTCAGCAGCAGCATGAAACATTTCCATGTTAAATTACTAATAAATTCATTTTAAGATCAAATATCTTGATCTCATTAAACTGTTCAGGATCATTTTATTCAATGATCAGAGTGAATGTTCAGATGCTGCAGAGCTGCTGCCTCGGAGGATTTGTCAGCGTTAGTGTGTTGTGTTAGTAAATGTGTGTGTTCTGTTTTCAGCCCAGTGTCAGCTCGATGCTGATACTGGTATCCAGTGTGAGGACTATGTCCAAGCATGGTACTATGACAAACACATCGGTGCATGCTCTCCCTTCTGGTATGCCGGTTGCGGCGGCAACGCCAACCGCTTTAACACGGAAAATGAATGTTTCCAGACATGTGGCATCAATAGTAAGTCCTGACTGCACACAATGTCACTGACTGACTCTTTAACTCGTGGTCAGGTTGTCTGTCATTAACATTGTCTCGTCTTCTCTGTTGTTTCTTGTTGTTGCTCTGTCTTTGTCGTCATCACATCATCAGAGAAATGAAAATAGAAACCAACCAGATCAGTGGAGTAGAATTTCAATTAGTATTAAAACACACAGATCCTCACAGAAGATTTATGGCTCTAACATTTGATTCTTGTACAATTACTAGCAGGTTTTTACTGGGTCATTACATTATTATTATTAATAAATAATAATAATAATAATAATAATATTCATTCAATATCTGACCTGTTAGATATTAACTTTAAAGGTCCATACAGTCTAA
>JANJOY010002255.1:0-5000 GCA_038496675.1 Rachycentron canadum
ACACACACACACACACACACACACACACACACACACACACACACACAAACGCACCTGCAATGACCCACAGCAGTACAGAGCCCAGACAGTGAAAGCGCTGCAACACTAAGCCAACGCACAATAACATTGTCTGCTCACATTAAAGGACAATGACACTGTTTTATCTGGGCTTTGTTTGCTCTGATGCTGCGTTTAGACACACACACAGACACACACACAGACTGTGTTCTTTAACACAGTGGTTCCCAACCTGTGGCCCGGGGCCTGCTGCTGGGCCATGAAGGTACTGCAAGTGAACTAACAAACCATTTTCTAACACTACATACTATACTTTACTATATATATATATATATATCAAACAATTTACAAAGTCTAAAGAGAGAAAACTTTTCTGTTGTTGCCAACTGAAGCACATTTATCCCTGTTTGTTTGTTTTCTTAAACGATGACAACATGACAACAGTGGGTCGTGAGTTGGAAACGGTTGAGAACCACTAATTTAACCCATCAATGGTTTATAGACTGAATCAATTAATATTCACTCTGGAGCACAAGAATAAAGTCAACACAACTAAATAAACCAAGAACATAGATTGTCATTGGAGCCAACACTACACAGTTCTGTGGGCTATGATGAAGCAGGTGAAGTGAGAAGCTCCATCTCTTTTCAGCCTGAAGGGGGCGTCACACGTGCTGTATCTCACGGACGATGCTGGTCTGACTCATCAGCTCTGGATCAGAGCTACTTCCTGTCTGGTGACCAGATCCTCAGATTTCTATGAACACTCACTGATAAACCACTGCATGTCAGATCTGAATCAGCAACTACACAGCTGCTTCCTACCCAGAATGCAACAGTGCCTGTTAAACGGTTGTGTGTGTGTGTCTGTGTGTGTGTACCTGATGTTTAAGGAGGTGAGCGACTGCAGGCTGATGATGCTGTCTGGGATGGTCCTGATGCAGTTATGATACAGGTTCAGCGTTTCCAAGGCGACCAGGTTGCAGACCTCTGAGGGGACGTCGGTCAGTCGGTTCTTCGACAGATCTGCAGACAGGTCAGAGGTCGGAGGTCAGATTATTATAATTATGTGATCAACACAGACACAAAATCCATGTTTCCCTTGAGGCAATGACAGGAAATCAGTGATTTACTGATCAGTGCAGAGTCAACAACAAAGAACACAACATCATCAGTGAGTCACACACAGACTCTCCAGGTCAGACGTGACTCTGACACCAGTGACAGTGACTTTGAAAATACTGTAGGTTTCACAGTGGAAAATGACAGGAAATGGGAAGAGAGGGGGATTGACATGCAGTAAATGGTCATGTTCCGGCTGAGGTGCTCAGTGCGGCCGTGTGGTACTCTGTAACCACGCAGCCACCAGAACGTAGGACGTGTTTAAGTCTGCAGAAAGTTCCAGAAAAACTAAACTGCACCAACAGAAGGAGCCGTATCACTTTCATCTTTCAGTTTTTAGACAGTGATGAAGTTTGGTCGTCGTAAAAAAATGAACCAGAGATCTGGTCCTGGTCCTCTTCTTCATCAAACATAATACTACTAGTACAGATACTATAAATATACTTAAGTACAGTACAAGTAACTGTACTTCGTTACTGTCCAGCCTGTTCATCAGTACCAATGAGGCTGTGACATCACTGTCAGGTGTTCCTAATAAACTGACCACTGTGTGTGTCTGTGTGTGGAGACCAGAGGTCTGTGGTCAGACAGTGGGAAGTGAGTGTTTATCTGAGGGGCAGAGGTCACATGCTGAAGGCCAGGAATGATGACATCACATCCTGCTGCAGCTCCACAACAACAACACAGAGTGCAGCCAAATAAGGCCACGATCCGTCAGGGTCCATCAGCCCTCATTGTTCTGACGAGGCCGAGCTCAGGACGCCGCCACTTTCTTTACCAGAGCGGGAACAGAGCGAAGGTTCGTTTCCTCTGGAGGAAACAGAGGCGCTGTGGTGTTTTTGTGTTCAGGTTTAGATTCACACTGAGAAACTAAAACCAATCAGCAGGTCTCTCTCCTGGAGACACCGAATGAGTTTATGGTCTCAGTCTCTAGTTTCAAGTCTTCAATACAACATGATGTTAATTTTTTAAATGATGGTCCATTTAGAGGAAAATAGACCAGAAAGCAGGGGATGGATTAGGGGGCGTGGCTACTGTGTGATTGACAGACTGTACCACCCAATCAGGACAGAGTACAGAGCAGGTCAGCTCCACCCCTCACTCCTCCTCAGCCCCATCTTCTCCTCCAAAGATGGTTTCTACTGGTTTAAAAAACAAGATGATGAATTACAAACTAGAGGCTTTAAAGAGCAGCTCACAGACGATGGTGACGTCACAGAGGGTCGACACAAGCTCGTGGAAATAATGGTTACGGAGCATAGTGCAGCCGTTACGTTGTGTCTGAAAGGCGCCTGACAGAGCTCCTCCTACTCCGCGGCTCCGTTTTGCTCAGACAGCAGCTTATTGGTCTATAAGGTCCAGTTGTCAGTCACATCCATGTCTGTGTTTTTATGTGTTAACGTTTCAATCACACATTAATGCAGAGTGGTTTTTATTTCTCCTTTCATAGAGCTAAGCTAACAGTTTCCAGTGGTTTGCTAAGCTAAGCTAAGCTAAGCTAAACACATCCTCTGTATGGATGGAACTGAAATCGTAACGATGGGCCAGTTATCTTCATCATTCATTCTTTGATTATTTTTAGAGATAATCAATCCAATCATTTGGTCTATAAAACATGAGACCAAGACGTCTTCAGGTCACCTGCAGAGATCAGCCTCTGTTGGAGCTGGTTGTTCCATCATGGCTGCTTCTGAGCATCAATAGCACAGGCAGCGTTGCATCATGGGTCACACATCCACAGGAAGTGCTATTTAAAACCATGTGGTTGAGAAACAATGAGCAGTCAGTCCTGCTTTCATCCTCGGAGCACACAGCAGCAGCTTGACTGAAATACTGTAAACACACAGCTATTACTGGCAGTGTGTGTGTGTGTGTGTGTGTCACCACTTCCAACACCATCACATCTCTTTAAACTCTTAAATAAAATCCTCAAATTGTGGTGTGGTGAACACTGCAACAGCCTTAATGAAAAATAATTAACACACACACACACACACACGTGCACACACACACATACTCCTAATACTGCTGATGTTGTCAGAGTCTGAAGTGCCAGAGAAACTGCTGCTGCTACTCATGACTTCCACCTGAGCTTCAGGAAGAAGACCTTTACGGTGAAGGTGAAAGGTCAGGCGACCTAATGTTGATCTGAAGCACGTCTCCAGGAAGTGAGTCTGAAACGCTGCCTGGATGAAGATTTGTTTTCAAAAGATCCACAAGATCATGTCACAGTTTTTTTGATTAGAGTCACAATCCAAGATATGAACCACAAGTCGCTCTAGCTTTTATTGTGAAAGTCCTGACTGGAAGTTGTGATTTGTCAGACTGGTTGTGACACAGTTTGTAAACAGATCAGAATTGTGGATGACAACAAACATTTTGACTTTGTACTTTGTTTATATGGAATATTCTTTTAGACAACACTATTTATTTTATTTATTTGTTTTAATTTGAAAGTTCATCCTGCCTCCAGCTGTTCCTGCCTGCAGGTCTCTGGTCCTGTGGGCTGTAACTCCACCATCTTGGACAGCAGCTGGAGGTTCTTGTCCTGTTCAGGTGGAGAATTGGTTCACAAAACTCTCGAGGAACCAGGACGCTGTCTTCAGCTGCAGTTAGCGGGCTAGCTGCTTAACAGCTAACACGGGCTGGTTAGCAACAATAGCTAGCGGGCTAGCTGCTTAACAGCTAACATGGGCTGGTTAGCAACAATAGCTAGCAGGCTAGCTGCTTAACAGCTAACACGGGCTGGTTAGCAACAACAGCTAGCGGGCTAGCTGCTTAACAGCTAACACGGGCTGGTTAGCAACAACAGCTAGCGGGCTAGCTGCTCAACAGCTAACACGGGCTGGTTAGCAACAACAGCTAGCGGGCTAGCTACTCAGCAGCTAACATGGGCTGGTTAGCAGCTATGTACTCTCTCAGAGCTACACCTGCCTGAACCATGACAACCACCTGACACACACTCATCGACTGAAACTGACTGATACCATCTGAGGAGCGGCTCCATCCAGAACTCCCAGTCTGTCCGGGATTCAAACCAGCAACCAACCAGCTTCTCTAACCTATGTGATCCAAGTGTTGGAGCTGAAGACCAAAGTCTGTCCAGGTAACGTGTCTGAACCTGCAGCGTCTGAGCGGCTCCTGATTCTCAGCTGCTGATAAAGACGAGGATGAAGGTGCAGAGGTGGCACCCGTCAGCCTTCACGTTTACCAGCAGGACAAACTTCCCCTGAACTCAGGCGCCGGTTACACAAAAAGTTTTCTACTCAAGCATTAAGGTTTAATTTCTCCTTAGTTGCCTAAAACTGTTGCACAGAATCAAGAAGTTAAAAAGGTTAAGACGTTTACCACAGTGAAACAGATCCAGTGATACAGTGGTTTAGTGCGTCATTAAAGCTGTGATCACTTTATATTCACTCTATATCATGATGCAGTCAGAGGTGACCGTGGTCACTAAGGTGACCAATGAACTGTGTGTAAACGATGAGCATCCACACACACACACACACACACACACACACACAAACACACACACATACACACACACACACAAACACACACAAACACACACACACACACAAACACACATACACACACACACACAAACACACACACACAAACACACACACACACACACAAACACACACACACACACACACAAACACACACACACACACATACACACACACACAAACACAAACACACACACACACACACACACACACACAAACACACACCCACACAAACACACGCCCACACGCCCACGCCCACACGCCCACGCCCACACAAACACACGCCCACAAACACACACAAACACACACACACACACACACCCTGTGAAGCAGGAGTGGAGCTTCCTG
>JANJOY010002255.1:10000-14159 GCA_038496675.1 Rachycentron canadum
GCAGTGCCAGGATGAACTCAATAGGATCACAGGCCTGAGCTCTGATCCTGTTTTCACACCTTTAACATCTACCTTTAGACCGTATGGACCTTTAACATCTACCTTTAGACTGTATGGACCTTTAACATCTACCTTTAGACCGTATGGACCTTTGTGTCATGTGTATATGTATTAAATGTGAGTTCACAGCGTCACACTGTGTGAACAAGTAAAGGTCAGAGGCGTCAATCAGGAGAACAGTGACTGTGTGTGTTTGTATGTATGTGTGTGTGTGTATGTTTGTGTGTGTGTGTCCCATCAGGAAATTACCAGAGATCCCATATAATTCCCATGTTTCACTCACAAAATGATCATAATCAACAAATCCTCCAAATTTCCACACTTTTCTTTTTTACAGTCAATAGTTCAATATTATTGAACTATTTATCACTATATTTCTGCAATGAGATATTTTCTAGAATCTGAGACATAAATTAAATTCAAACATTATTTATGCTTCAAAACCTAATTTATAGAAATGGAATGAAAATGAAACAAAACTGATGAATCAGTTTCATAGTTTTTTCTCCATGATCAGATCTGTTTCTGAGCGCGCTCAGTGGAGACAATTCCCTCCCTGACACAGACTCTGATCAGCTGTTGTCTGTCTTCACTCAAACACACAAGCTGTTTAATAATGTGTTGACTGGACCTGGTCGTCTGCTTATTGTGTTCATGTTGTGTCTTTTCTTAACAACATGTATCAAATAAAATAATTTCAGACTGTAGCCTCCGACTGGGAGCTGGGGCTGCACAACTTCCTGTCGTGACTGTTTTAGAGCAGAGAAGAAGAACTCTGCTGCTGTATCTGGATGTGAAAGTATTAAGTTCATTAGTAAATTAGATTATATCAGATCAGTGCAGAGACTCGTGGATTTATCAGGGGCATTTCAGGACCAGGACCAGAATCCAGTCTGATCTTCTGGAGTACTCAACCCTTTGACACACCTGGACCTGTTCAGACCAGGACCAACTTGGCTCCCCAGGACTGAAGAGGAGAGGATCAACATGCTGTTTATCATGCTATTATCTGTGTGTGTGTGACCCAGTGACCAGCAGACAGACAGTCAGGGATTAGTAGTACAGTGGATTTGAAGGGCATTATATTGGAGGGGAGGGGGTCCATAAACATTGATTTATATTTATTTATTTCATTGGAGTTTTCATCTACACAAAAACAAAGAATGTAAAGATGAACAGAGGAATAAAAGCTGAGGTGGAGGAGAAAACAGACTGAGGGGAAACAAAAGCAGAAAAGATGATTTAAAAAGGGGAGAAAAATGGTGAAGAGACAGAAGTGAGAGAGGAGAGAGCTGACAGAGGGGGAGTTTCCTCAAACTGGCAACCCACCAGGCAGACTGTCAACACACACCACCCTGCTGCCGACACACACACACACAATCATCATCAAATACAACACGCCACAGACCCCCACCACTGACCCACATCCTTCTCTACTGTCAGCATATCACTGTGTGTGTGTGTGTGTTTGTACTACCAGGGCTTCAGGGGATGGCATGCTCACAAAACACCCCACGTCACATGACCACCCACCTTCACTGAGCATGGGCGAGCCGACATAAACAGGAAGCAGATTATTTAGTTTGAAAGCCATCGATCGATCACAGTGATGATGATGATCATCGATTGGTTCGACCCTGACGCACATGGTCACATGACACAAACAGGTGAGGGAGACGGCCATCATTATCATCATCATCCTCCACCTCAGCTGCCATAGGCTTCAGATCAGACTTAAACTCTGTGCGTGTGTGTGTGAGCACATGTGAATTTATATATGCTGGCTTGTGCTTCATGGTGAATTAGGATAAGCCTGAAGGAGAGGGATATGGAGCGAGTGTGTGATGTTTGGATGCTGTTGTGATGCCAGGAGGAGGATTTAAGTGGGAGATAGAGGCGTGTGTGTGTGTGTGTGTGTGTGTGTGTGTGTGTGGCCTACATTTGGAAGGGATGAGCCTGCTCCTGTTCATTTATCCAGGGTGGGGGGTGGAGTGGGGGGTGGAGTGGGGGTGGGTCACTGTACATGTCTGATTATCGGCGCCGTCTTCGTCCCGACAACCGTCCTGACACTAAACACTTCCTGTTGTCGAGCTGATGTTGAGGTAAACAACAACACGTCTAACATCATATGACGAGTGCTCGTTGAGTTTATGGGTGAATCTGTATCAGCAAGTCAATTAAACATCTGAGCTAACATGCTAATTAGCACTAAATAGAGCAGAGGATCAGCGTCTGGATTCATCCTGTGGGGAACATGAATCTCTCTGATGGTTGATAAGAAATCAAACCTGTGTAGGAAGAGATACAGGTTGACATCACCAGAGAGAAATGTGTGTGTGTGTGTGTGTGTGTGTGTGTCTGTGTGTGTCTGTGTGCGTGTGTGTGTCTGTGTGTCTGTGTGTCTGTGTGTGTGTGTGTGTCTGTGTGTGTGTCTGTGTGTGTGTGTGTGTGTCTGTGTGTGTGTGTGTGTGTGTGTCTGTGTGTGGTGCACACAGACAGATGAGAAACACTGATAGAATCACACAACATCAAAGTGAACTCAGTCTGAATGACACACATCACGTGTGATGTAATGTGTGACATCATGGTGTCATGTATCAAAGGAGAAGGCCACTTCCTGCTGGGCTGAGGGATCAGGTGTCGAAGAGAAATGTCAGGACCTGGAGGATCAAAGACCTGGACCCTGACTACAGGTCCCTGTTCACTGGAGTGTGAGTTTACCTGCAGAACCATGTGATGTAAATGAGGTGGTGGGTGAGGGGCTGGGGGTGGAGGCTTACAGTGTGTGTGTGTGTGTGTGTGTGTGTGTGTGTGTGTGTGTGTGTGTGTGTGTGTGTGCTGGGGGGAGTGGGGGTTCCTTGGTTTCCCTGACAGGAAAAGATCCAAGCTGTTGCCTCTTGAAAACAATGAGCTGGGGAGTGGTGACTTCCTGTCTCTGTAACCAGCAGCTCTGCCGTCACGGCTCCACCTCAGAGCGCCGTCGTCACACAGCACAACACCACTGGCCACCAGGTTGCCTCCTCCGCCTCCTACAGCTGTCACATGTAACTGATGACATCACAGCAGAAGATGATGTCATCACTGTCGTCATCCTGACTCCCGTTTCAGCCACAGCTCAGTGAATCGGATGAAGCTTCTGGTCTTTAAAAGTCTGGACCTGAGGCTGATCCTGGATCAGGATCCTGGACCTGAAGCTGATCCTGGTCTAGATGTGTAAACTTTCATCATAAACCATTTCCTATAGATAGTTAGATTTCTGAGGCTGATATTTGAGAATTTAAAAATAGATAATGATCAATCAGCTAATATTCATTCACACAAGCTCATATTTCCAAAAACAGATAAATCAACAGATCAATACATGATTGATCACAGGGAAATTCACTGTGATGTTCACTGAATATGGATATTTGATATTTCAGACTTCAAAAACAGTCAGAAAACAACATACTGGGTGACAGGAAGTTTAATTTTCAGCTATAATTAAAGCTTATAATTGAAATAATCTTGATGCCATAATGGGTGGCGTCACAGTGACAGTTGATCAGGTTCAGTAAAGAGCCTTTACCAACCAGTACAGACTGTGACATGATGTGTTTACAGAATAAAACTCACACAGTGTCCCCACATGTGAGACTGAGACTGACGGTGTGTGTGTCTGACTGTGCGTTTCTGCCCCAGCTGTCATTATGTTCAGGTGTGGCGGGAACACTGAGCGGATAGACCCTCCTCTAACCCAGCACTGCTCCGAATTCCTGGGAATCCACAGCTTCCTGTGTGTGTGTGTGTGTGTGTGTGTGTGTGTGTGTGTGTGTGTGTGTGTGTGGTAAATGAAAGGGAAGGAAAGCATTGAGCTGGAGGACGTCAGGGTGTTAAACTCTGCTTTGTGTGAGGGGATGTGTTGATGAAGCGAACACACCTTTGTTAATGGATGAATCACACAAACATCACAGACACTGATGAACAGGTCAGGATCATCCTCAGATAACCATGAAAATCTGATTAAAACATTAAGTCTTTTCCTTCTAAAGTCGTCCTTTTTCAAAATGTCCCCAAGTCTCCTCATCTTCAGACTCAGCTCAACCTCAGCTCATTATAT
>JANJOY010002261.1:0-11725 GCA_038496675.1 Rachycentron canadum
TGAAGGAAGTTAGTTCAGATCTGGATCAGTCTGAGCCTTTGACTGGAGCATTGCTGCTTTACTTCTGTGTGTTTATCCATCCATTCTCATCCTCCATCTTTGATAGTGACGTCTAGAGTCACGTCTCTACATGGGACACTCCTATTGGCTCCAGTGGGTGATGTCACAGCCAATCAGAGTGTCTCCTTCAGAGGCCTAGCTGTCAGCTGCTTGGAGCCAAAGTCAATGGGATCAATCCTGTATTTTTCTGATCTCAGAGTGAGGAGAAGTTGCCCTGAGTTTATTGTAGTGACAGAATAAAGACAGAGAGACATGGACAATAAGATATTTAGAGCATTAGAGGCTTTGGAGCTGATTTTTCATCATTACTGCTCCAAAGAATGAGCAGAACTCAGATCAGATAAAGAGAGAAACTTCAAATCAGCTCTAGAACAACACAAACACATGTGTGGAACTTCCTGTGTTGAAGTTTTCTTTGGTTATTCTGGTTTACAGTGTTTTTATCTAGAAAATAAGGAGAAATTCACTGTGTTTTTAGTTTCCTCTTGTTCTCTGAGCTACTATCCCCTATTACAGTGAACAGAGTCTTTACTGAGTCTCAGATATAATGAGCTGAGGTTGAGCTGAGTCTGAAGATGAGGAGACTTGGAGATGTTTTTAAAAATGACAACTTTAGAAGAGAAAACACAAAGACACGAAGAGACATAAAAGACTTCATGAGGCTCTAAAGGGTTAATGCTTCAGTTCATGCTGCAGTCTTGTTGTGAGATGTTCATGTTGCACCATCGCTTCGTAACGTGGCATCACCTGAGTGTGTGTGAGTAACTACACACTCACTGTCTCTGTCGTTACAGGTGAAGTGGGGACAAAGGTCAACACATTTTCCAAGCCGTTGCCTTCATGTGTTTTTTTTTGCAGACAGGAAGTGCAGAGGGACAGGAAGGATGTGTGGATTATGGATCACTCTCTCTCTCTTTGTCAGAGAGATTCATGGAGATTTAGTCTCAGTTATTGTTTCATCCTGTCCTTCTGTTTCCTGGGAACTGAGTCAGGGACTCACCTGTGTGCAGGTGGATTTCATTTCCTCTTTATTTTTCTTTCCCAAATTCCCTATTTTCTCTTTTTTTCTTGTCTTTTCTTTGCTCTCCTTTCATCTGTCTTCTTGTTTCCTCTCCTCTCATCTTCTCCCTTTGTCGTTCTTTCATTTATTTCTCCCTTCTTCCTCCTCTTTTGTCCTTTGTCTCCTCTGGTTTTGTCTCCTCTCCTCATCTCTGTGGATTTTGCAGCTGTTTCCTTCACCAACACCTGGATGTTTCTCCTGCTCACTGATTGGCTCCTGAGCAGCACCTGAACACAGGAGGACATGAGGAGGTGTGTGCTCCATGTTCTCCTCCTCATCAACGTTAAACATCCATCCCGACGCTGCAATCAGCCTCACAAATGAGATGAAGTAACTGTGTCAGATGCTCAGCGGCTGTGAAATAAAAACAAGAGAGGACGGCAGCTCTGCTCCGCTCGTCACTGACTCAGAGCAATTTTCTACAATAATGAGTTTGAAAATCTCTAAGATGAACAGTGAGGAGGGAAAGAAGAAAAATGAGACGTGGTGACAGGGAGGCGATTGGAGATGGAGGCAGAATTACAGGACGAAGAACTGAATGAGTTCTCATCTGTACAGTAATGATGTTCAGGGGCCACGGAGGCCGGTCTGCAGACAAACCCTCCAAGGGGTTGGAGTAACTGTGTCCTTTAAGGAGCCGGGTTAGATTGTTCTCAGAGAAACTAACAGATTTGTTTCATCAGACGTTTATTCTTCGGCTCTGACGGATGCGATGATACATTTTCAAACTTCAATTTCCACAAAGTAAAAAGACGGCCAAATGCTGTTTGCGTCCTTTTCTTCCCCAGCGTCCAACAGCTGTGTTACATAGCTCCCCCTGCTGCTCGGAGGAGTAGAGCACCAACACAGTAGCTCCGACAGGTGTTGTCATTCACCCCGACAGTCTGAGTCATCAAGATTCAACACAGCTTCAGTGTAAGCCATGAGACAAAGGTTCAGTGGCTCCGTCCTTCAGGCTGCTCATCTCAGAAGGTCGTAGGAATAATACTAATGGTAGTAGGACAGTGTGTGTGTGTGTGTGTGTGTGTGTGTTGTCAGGGGACGTCAATAGGTCACTGAATTGTCAAAACAACAACAAAACCCAATTAATTACCTGGATTTATATATAAACTTTATGGTGTGATCACAGACTGTGAAAGTGGATTGAGACTAGTTTTACTGAGCAGCAGACCTCCACCAATCAGACGGCTCTGTTTGAGCACTGAGGTTAAAAACGAGTCCAGGTCGGCCAAACCCAGAGAGGGAGGAAGGATGAGTTCGTCTGAGTTTGGACCAATCGGACGTGGTGAGGCTCGTCCCAGACCTGGTCCCAGATCTGTGGCCGCTCTGGTTCAAATCATCAGCTCTCGTGTTTTAATGTGCTGCATTTGACTGTGGATGTTTGATGGTGTGTTTTTATGATTCAGTTTTCATATATTTGATTTTATTTCATGTTTTCACTTTGTGCTAATAAAAGTGAAAACATCTTTTTGTGTCATCTCAGCAGGTTTCAGTCTCTAGTTTCAAGTCTTCAATACAACATGATGTTCATTTTTTAAATGATGGTCCATTTAGAGGAAAATAGACCAGAAAGCAGGGGATGGATTAGGGGGCGTGGCTACTGTGATTGACAGACTGCACCGCCCAATCAGGATAGAGGACAGAGCAGGTCAGCTCCACCCCTCACTCCTCCTCAGCTCCACCTTCTCCTCCTAATGGTTTCTTCAGACCGGGGGGTGATGAGACGGTGGGTTGATTGGATATGACTTGGATATGATTAAAGCCTATATATTGTGATATGGCTTGATGAAGACCATAGAGCCTGTTGTGCACATTACAACACAATGATCCCAGAAGCATTTAACCATTTAATTAAGGAGGGAAGCTCCTAAATGAACAGTGGGTGGAAAGAAAATGACATAAAATGACATAATGAATGAGATTTTTAAATCCTTCACATGGATTCTGTTCATGTTCATAGAAAACATCAGTAGATACAAGATAGAAAAGTTTCTCCTCTAAATTAAAACATTTACTCACAGGGCTCAATTCATCTAAAAGGAGAATATACTGCCTCAAAGGTGTCAAACAGCTTCGACACCTCTGGACCTGTTCAGGTCTCATAAATTAGGTTCCATCGTATGTAAACATAATTCCCACAGATTGACAGGAAGCTTGAGATCCATCTGAAATGAAAGCAGAATCAGTGTGTTTGCTTTGTGCGTTGTGTCGTCCTCAGCTGCTGGTGTTTCAGCGCTGCTCATCTCACTGCATGTGAGAGTGAGAATCAGTTTGTTTCCCCTCTGTTCACACTGAGTAAAATATAGAGATTCATTCATCTCTGTTAACACCAGCAAAACTCAAGTGGATCCAGCTGAGAGTTAAAGCTCCTGTGTCTTATCAAGTGTAAATATGGGACTTTTAACATGATGAGCACCGCTGCTGTTGCTAATTAATGTTAATTCTGTGAGCAACTTAATGATGATACAAAGGGCACAAAGGGACAAACCTGTCTTTTGTTGGTTTGTCTGTCTGGTTCCTAACACTGGCTCAGTATCGGAATAAATGCTTGGTGCTGTGTCTGAAAACTATTAAAATGGAATTAAAATGGACAGTGGGTCTGTGTGGGTCGTACTGGAGGCGTGGCTGAGGGCAGGAACTGCTTTGTTGTGACATCACAAAATACCAAAAGTCCTGATGTTTCCATCGACTGTCAAACCTTGAGAAATCCATCATTTTAATCTGCCGCACTGGTAACAACAGGTCAGTCTGTATTAATATAGAACCTAGACCTGCTTTATAATCAAAGACCACATGGAGGTCTACCTTTAGACCGTATGGACCTTTAACGTCCACCTTTAGACTGAATGGACCTTTAACATCCACCTTTAGACTGTATGGACCTTTAACATCTACCTTTAGACCGTATGGACCTTTAACATCTACCTTTAGACCGTATGGACCTTTAACATCTACCTTTAGACCGTATGGACCTTTAACATCTACCTTTAAAATCAATATTTAGTTATGTGACAATATGACAGTTTAACTCCTAACTTCTTCTTCATACACGGTTTCTTACCAAACTCCAGTTACTTTAATGCAGAAAACCACACGCACACATTAGGTGTGAACATACAAAATGTGACATTTCTCATACACAAACAATTACATACATACAGCTTCATGTAATTTATGTTTATACATGCAGTGTTTCCCTCTCTCCTCTCTAACACTGGATCTGCGACATGTTTCCTCCCTGAGGCAAAGTCACTTTCAGCTGCAGGTCAACTGTTTAATTAAGATACTGCCTATTAACAGCCGGCCTCTCCCCTGCATCACCGCATCTTATCCTGCCGGCACAAGACACATCTACTTATTACAGCATTCATCAAATCCTCACCCACACAAACACACACATACAATCTGCTCACAGCTGCCCATTCACTGCGTGGACGAGCTCTGTCCGGCTCTTCCTCTGGGCCCCTGAGGGACCAAGCTGCCAAAGAATGAGCCACACTCACAGGTGTCAGTGCACAGACACACTGACTCACTCAGTCACACCATCCACCCGCCTGTGATAGCTCTCGTCCAAAGTCTCCTGCACAGATTCACGCCTGTTTAAAATGTCTGTGTGGAAACAGTTTGCGTATGAAAACATCCTTACATAACAGCCTTATGTAATCTTCACATAATTACTGTTTACATGTATGAACATGATATGGCAGCACGATAGAGGTGTGCTATGTGAGTATTATGTAACATGATGCAATTATCATTTTCATCCACACTGGAAATTGTTTTGTATTGATTTCATATTATTTGTAGTTAATTTAATCCTTTATGTCCATGTATATATTGTGCCTTAGTGTGTTTTTCTCAGAATGAGGAGGTCTGATATTTGTGATATCCAGGTATTGGCTATAAATAGATGACTTATCAGCTAAACCAATAAGATACAAGTCTCTTTGTTCTCATTTCTGGTAGTTTAATGATCAGGAGATCCTTGGCTCCTAGACTCAGGGGCCTGATCTGAAGCCTCCAGTTTGTGGTGAAGTCAACATACGACACACACGCGTTTTGTGTGTTTCTTGTTGATGATATTCCTGTAATTTCCCTGACATCCGTTTACCTGATTGAGCTGAGCTGTGCTGAGTTAAAGAACCTCACAGGTGTTTCAAAAGCAGAGCAGTGACACTTGTAACCACATTCAGAGGAAGTGAAGACGTCAAGACGATGAACACTACAGTAAATCTGCCTTAAAGAGTCTGTGCAGATGCAGAGAGAGGCATCAAGTCTATGTCATCGCAGGTGCAATATTCAACTGTGTGCACAGGTTGACGCACTTAATTCTTCTTATTGGGAATAAACAAGAACCAGCGATGGTCCCGTTCACAGCGCAGACCTCCATGAGTCCAGCTGACAGAACTGAGCGGAGGAGAAGGGCCTGACCCAGTTGGACGACATCTTGTTTCACCAGTGAACACACTGTGTTTACAGGGACTGGTTGACAGCTCTGTGTCACTGAGTGTGGAATTAAATATTCATCAATACACAGGAGCACAACGCGCTCAGCCACACACACATCCAGCTCCCCGAAATCATTTTCAAGTAAAAGAAAAAAATAAACAAACTGTGTTCACTGGGAGTAATGATGATGTGGTTTTCACCTTCAGGTGTCTGTATTTGAGCAGAAACATCAGAACCAGAGCTTAAAATCAGCTTTTCCACAAACATTTTCAAAACTGAATTTAAATGTTGGTTTCTCCTGTTTCTCCAAAAATGGTTCCACACTGGTCGGACAGTAAAACCTGTGTGATGACAGATACTAAGGTAATACTTATTAAGGTCCATATTTGATATTTAAGGTTCGTATTTCATACCGAACATTAAATTGTTATTATTATTAAAATAAAAAGCTCTCAGGATGAATCATTCAGGCTCCAACTCATCAGTAGCAAAAGAAAATGAAAATGTAGCCGTGTGGACGTAGCCTTAGCCTCCGTTTTATCACTGGGCCGATGTGGACGTGGGCCGATTGGAGGAGGTTGGGAGCCACTGCTTTGTACAACATGGGACCTTTAAAGTACATCGTTGACCCAACTAAACTCTGGAAGAGGGAAACAAAAGCTTCACATTATTAAATAAATCAACCAGTGGCCTGAATGACTGACTTTAATGTGTTTTCACTGAGGTCTTTGATGTACATGACATAAAGGTGTATAGATGCTGCGAAGACGCCCTTTTGTGTTTTATCTTCTTATTTTTGTGACAACGCAGCCTCACATGACCTCACCTGAAGTGACACAGCTGCAGCTCTGTGTGTGTTGAGTTCTGTGTTCAGTGATTGTGTTTACAGCATCGGCCTGTTGGACTGTTTCTGTTCACGGTGACACTTCGAACCACTGACTAACCGACTGGTTACCTGGACTGTGACATAAGGGAAGAGGACCAGACGTTACCGCTAAACTACATCATGTTTAATTTTCTATCTATTTAATTGAAACTGGAGTGATTATCATTATTTTGCCTTTTTGGAGGCTTCATCTTTGTGTTTTGCTTCAGTCACGTCTTGGTTAGCTTTAGGAAAAGATGGTGATTTGGGTTCAAAACCGTACTTGCTCAACATTTCATGACCTTTCCTGTGTCATTTCATTTAATGGTCATTTAAATGCATTGATGATGTGTTCACTTCGGAAATTAAGGCACATTTTGGAAAATTCTGGAAAAGGTATATCATGGTAAGGCCTACCTCCACCGCGGAGACCAGGACCGGGGTGATGTAATAATGTTGTCTGGTTAGTGTTCAGGCTGCAGAGATATAAATAACTTCAGTGTTTTCTGAATGTGGAACTGGGGCAGCCTCATAGTTGTGCTATTTAATCCGTTGTTGGATTAAAGTACATTGTGGTTTACTTCATGTTGAGAAGAGGCGCCTGGTCACAGAGACATGGCTCTGATGAAGCCTTGGCAGATACCGAATGATCCTTTCGTCATCTCAGTGATTTTAGTTTTGACTTTGTGTCTTGAGGTTTGTACATATTGTCTGAGGGAGATGAACTGCTGTACGGCAGCTTTCCAGCTCTGCCATGTTCCTGTTGAGACGGTCAGCACGGGGTGAGACGATCCTTGAGGTTTAATGTCTGTTAGGATTTAAAGTGTCTTAGCAGCTCGCGGGAGAAGAACTTCACACAATGAAGACGGAGCTGGGAGGGGTGGGAGAGCCGCTCCGGCAAAAAAACAGAAGGAAAGGACGAAGTCAAGGACGAAATGGAACAAAGAACAAGGGAAAGCTGCGTTCATGTGCTTGTCACATTGATGCAGACATTCACACTTCTTCCCCCTGATTGAATCTGACTGTCGCTTTGCTTCACGCCAGACAGACCGTCATGTTCCTGAAACTTTATTTTATATTAAAGGTCCATAGTTTACATTCAAAGGTTCATATTTTATATTTGAAGGTGCATAGTTTATATTAAAGGTCCATAGTTTATATTAAAGGTCCATAGTTTATATTAAAGGTCCAGCCTTCTAAGTGTTATCCAGGCTTCTCTCTGGAGACCACACTGTGTTTCTTTCCTGACTGAATCAAACTGTCGTTTTCCATCATGTTTCCTAAAACACGGAGCGAGCGCGAAGCTGCAGCTTCCCATGAATTATTGAGCCACGTTTTGATAACACTGCTCCGTCAAACAGTTAAACCTCATTCAAGTTCGAAAAATTCAGTCCTGGGTGACAGATGGAAAAAAACAGTGATGGCAGTTTACACAGGTGGAAAACATCTCCATCAGTCACCAGTGACAGCGATCTGGAAGCCGTGGGAGTACACAACCTAATTTCTTTAACAAGCGCACACACACACAAATGAACATTATCTCTGTCTCCTTTTTTCTGTCTTATGTAATCCCACACAGCAGAAGAAAGGCTGCTGGAGATCAAACAAGATACTCGTCAACAACCTCATCCTCGCTGGTTTAAACAATCCCCACCTCCTGTGATGCTACTTCAAAGTTTCCCCAGTCACCATCTTATCTGAATCAGGTCTTCTCTGCTGATCTGCCTTTAAAAGCCAGTCTGTGATCTAAGATTAATCCCTGGAAGAGAAACGTTTTTAATCGAGCTGATCTCAATCTCACTGTGGATTCATTTCATGTCTGGTCTGAGAGGTAGAGCGTTCAGATTGTGATTAAATAATTACAGATGCCGACGCCTCTCAATCCAGCTTCTTTGATACTTTCACTATAAAAGCCTTTAGTCCTGAAATGAGCAAAAACACAGAGCTGCTTTAATTCTGCTGTTATTATTGTTTTGTTACGGGTGAGTGTTACATCGCTGCTAATCTGAGCTCGACGGCACCAACAGCTGAGAGAGAAATGTAATTAGCCTACAAATGGCTCTGGAAGTGAACATGGGTTTAGGTTGTTTTTTTTAAGTGAAGAAGAATTTCTTCTCATGTTCATTTCTCCAAACCTTCATCAGTCAGATCAGCCTCCAATCATCGTCTCACCGCTTCATTTCACATTAGTTGCCTTGACACCGTGATAAACGAAGGCCACTGTCCTCCTGGCCACGCTGAGGGGTTGGGGGATGGGGGGGGTGATGATTAATGGTCTTTCCATCCAACATGTATCATGTTATCAGCTCGCACACAGAGACCTCGTGGTGAGGTAATGGCCTTGATCGTCACGTCAGGCTTCATTCTCCAGGAAATCTTCGACAGATCTTCCAGAGCCCAGTCACTGAGCAGACCCCCCCCCCCCCCCCAGCTGAGCAGACCCCCCCAGTGGGGGGGTCTGCTCAGCCATTCATCCGGCAGATGGCAGGTCCATCTCAGACTCAAGCCCGGCAGCTTCTGGCTCGTCCTGCCAGGGGGTGAGCAGCCCCCTCTGTGGCCTTTGCTCCCTGTTATAATCCTGTTCTGATATTAACTATATCACATCATGTGACGGAGGACAGACGGGGGTGTTAGAGAGGGAGCAGAGATAAAGGAGGGGGATGAAGTAATCCTCTTTAAGACTCTGATATTGTCTGTGGCTTCATCTCCGCAGTTAATTTACAGAGTATTAAGATGAAGCCGAAGGTAAATAACAAAGAGGAAGACAGTTCGAAACACAGACACAGACCTGATGCAGTTGTTCCATATTTATAAGCCACATGTTTATTGATGAGTGATCTGTCAGATAAGACCAGACCAGCGATGTTTACTGACTCCGTGGTGCAGACGCCAGGCAGAGGTGTGCTGGGAGTCGCTCTGATGCCCGGCCTCAGCTCTGCTGTTCAATCCTGCCTCCGTCCTTCACCTCCATACTGACACAGCAGAAAAGAGCAGATGAATAAGTAGAACAAACCTCCCACACTCTGAGGAGCTTTTTGCTAACGCCATCACTGTGTGGCCGCAGGGTGAAGACAGAAAAGCTCCACTGCTGGATGCTTCTGAGTTTAGCTCTCATTCCTCGTCCGTCTCCACAGGGTTCACGTCCAACGTCCAGGAAATACTGTGTCCTTTATGCAGGCGGGGGGAGGTCAGGATGACAGATGTGAGGTACATTTGACTTTCATGGACGAGACCAAAGGTCACATATCATCACAGGCCTGAAATTAGCTGTTTAAAAGCAGCAGAGTTACAGGAGTGAGACGTCTGTTCATCAGCTGAACGTGGCTGAGAGACGAGAGCTCAGCGTCACGGTTGATGTCATGCTCAGCAACCATTTATCCTCCTCTGACCATGTTGGCTTCATGTCTCGATTTGAGTCGCTTTGCTCTGTACAACATCAGGAAAATCGGGTCTAGATTTTCTGACGCCAGTCCAGTCCTCCACCAGCTCCTGGTCCAGCTCTTCCTTTGTGCTCAGTCAAACCCTCACAGATGATCCAGAGTCCATCAGGAGTCTGGTCTTCAATCAGCCCAACAGACCACATGTCCCTCTGCTGCTCATCCACCCACTAACTCCACATGGTCCTGAATCAGGTCCAGGTCTCCGATGCTCCTTCAGAGACTCTGGGTCTGAACCAGCTCCTTGACCTCAGTCATTCAGCCCTATGCTCCTTCTCTGTCATCACCGTCCCTAAAACCAGACTATCTGAGTCCAGACTGTTCTGGTCTGTGTTCCCTGAGGATAAACCAGCTCCTGAAGACTCATCTCTTCAGAGAAACCTCCTCCTGAAACCCTGGCAGGTCTGACTGGCTCTGGTCTGATCTCCTGCTCTGATTTAACAGACGTAGAACAGAGTTTCCAGTTCACCTGCCAGAACAGGAAACCAGGACCAGTCCTGTTCCCCAGAGGAAAGACCATGTAGGTAGATCCTCACAGAGGAAGAACCAGACCTGACATCCAGCACTAAATCAATAATGGTTTATAGCTAATTACATGCCTGAGAGCAGATAATTACACTCCGACATCCGAGGGTCTGAGCGGAAACTCACCTTTATTTGTCACAACCTGCTCATCTCTGTCTAAGCTGAATGAATCTCTCAGACACATCACTGGTGTTTGTCTGGCTGGAGTGTGTGCGTCTTATGATACTGATTTTGATCAACAAGCTGAAGGACGTTGTTACTTCGCTGGTGCAGTTTTTACAGCACAACGAATCCTTTTCATCTCATGTTCAATGTCATTGAGATTTTTCCACAAAGGTTTTTAACTGGACGCGTTGGACTCGCTGCTCTGGTAAATGTTGACGTCGCTCTCTCAAACACAAAGACTAATTTGTCACGTCCTTCCCTTTAGGCTTAATTAAATGCATAACCTCCCACTTGTCAGTCTACATCACAACAGTTCGGCCGTGACACAAACTCAGTGTGATGCTATTTTGGTTATCGACCATCACTGACGGTCAATCACACAAAACAGGCTCTTTACATCTTCTTGTCTGAGTGAGTCATGTGTTTCCCTCCACAGGAGGACGGCAGCAGCTGATGGTGGTTTTCAGATGTGAGGAAATAAAGACTCTTAATTTAGGGATATTTACTATAGTGTCCTGTTATTGTCCTGCCACCATAATATAACGACTGTAATGAGCTTATAAACATGTTCATATAACTGTGATATTGTTGGAGGATGAAGTGTGTGGACCTGCTGAGCTGTTTTCCCTCTTAATCCCAGAGCGTAGACGCTTCTGTTTCTCCTTCAACTAGAGAATCAGCTCTTTCTAACAAGCCCTGATTTGTCCTGTGTGACACTGACTTCAGTGATAAACTCATGAAGGAAGTTAGTTCAGATCTGGATCAGTCTGAGCCTTTGACTGGAGCATTGCTGCTTTACTTCTGTGTGTTTATCCATCCATTCTCATCCTCCATCTTTGATAGTGACGTCTAGAGTCACGTCTCTACATGGGACACTCCTATTGGCTCCAGTGGGTGATGTCACAGCCAATCAGAGTGTCTCCTTCAGAGGCCTAGCTGTCAGCTGCTTGGAGCCAAAGTCAATGGGATCAATCCTGTATTTTTCTGATCTCAGAGTGAGGAGAAGTTGCCCTGAGTTTATTGTAGTGACAGAATAAAGACAGAGAGACATGGACAATAAGATATTTAGAGCATTAGAGGCTTTGGAGCTGATTTTTCATCATTACTGCTCCAAAGAATGAGCAGAACTCAGATCAGATAAAGAGAGAAACTTCAAATCAGCTC
>JANJOY010002271.1:0-13225 GCA_038496675.1 Rachycentron canadum
AGGAAGGAAGGAAGAAGAGGAAGAAAAAGAGTAGGGGGAGGAGGGGGGAGCACGGTCAAAACATCCTGCATCTGACCCAACGATTCTGGATCTGAGCTCGGTGCCGCCCTTGTCGTTCTGACTTCCTGTCTGGAGCGTCGGTCTGGACTCGGCTCTGGACTCAGGGCCAACAGGGGCCCAGTATCACACGTTCACACAAACAGCCTTAACCCAGTCAGTCGAACATCATGCACAGCTCCGCTGTTGGTCGCCATGGTTTCCTCCTCTCTGCTCACGCTCCTTTTTCAGGACAGGAAGTTGTGGAAGACAAACTGTTGTAGCGTTCCGGCTGAACTGATCCGTTGGGTCCTCGTCTTTGTTTCCATTTCTTGGTCACGGGGGGAGGGGTCCAGCTCTGTCCCAAGACCACTCCTCAGGTCGCCAGCAAGGGGTTGGAGTATCAAACCTGTAGCCCCGCCTTCCTCTCTCTGTTTTTTTTCCCACCTCTGTTCTGGTCCATGTACAGTGTGTCCAAGGAAGCTGTCATGGCTTTTTTTTTTTTTAAAACGTGGTCGTCATGGTGATTAGCTCACCGCGGCGCTGTGGAGGACGATGCAGCCAATCCCTGCCTCTGCTCACACGGACAAAACAATATAAACCACACTAACGGACGGAGTAACTCAAACTCTCTGTAGCAGATCCTCTTCTCCCTCGCTCCCTCTCTTCGTCGTGGTACTGTTCTCCACGAAAAAGGGGAAGACGGCTGAATTTCTGTGTTCGCCAAAACGCCACGTGTTAATCTGAAGTTGATCACACAGTGTAGACGATCAGTTTAACTGACTCCCTACCCTTTAAATACTTTAATTTATTTCTAATTTAGCGTTTGTGGGTGGGACCAGGCCTTGCTTTATCTGATTGGCTCATAATTAATATAAATGGCTCGTCCACAGTTTAAACCAGTGATGTCACTTATGATGAAGGTGGAGAAATCAGACATCACACACCCCATTAACCAACCCTGATTGGTTCCCCTCAGTTCAGGTCATTGATCGACCTCGTTCAGGTCTGATGGCCAACGACTTCCTGTCGGAGGCCGAGGTCGTCTGCTGACATCACGGGTTCAAACAGCTGCTCAGATTGTGGTTTCCTCTTCCTTATGTTTCTGTTGTTGTCGACTGATGGACTCTGTGCTGTGCATATTGTTCAGTTACGCACCTCTTCCTCTTCTTCTTCTCCTCCTTAAAGGACGTTCTAATCAACCGTTCTGTTTGTCCCTTTGCAGCTGTTTTCTTCTTCAGATTCTCATTTTTTGCCTGTTTATATAAGTAATTATATAAATAACAGTCTGATTCAGGTGCAGGACCCTCCCTCTGCAGCATCGCAGGAAGTGACACGATAATGTTGGATTGTATGTCACTGGTTGTTTTATTTTGAAAGGGTAGATTTCCTTGAATGGCAGGTAAATCTGAATTTTTCTTTTTTCTTTTTTTTTTTTTTTTTTGCCAAACGTGCTGATCGAGGCGGACCGCTCTTATAACCAGACTCCACTTTAACTATGCTAATCCCCATGCTCCTTTGCTCCGCCCCCCTCATGTCTCCTCCAATAAGAGCTCGGCGAAGGACAGAGGGTGTGGAAAACGTCGCGGCTGGTTCTTATTTTGATATTTGAATATTTGAAAACTTGTTCCTTTTGTTGAGTGCTAATGAGAAATGGAAGAAATGGAATATCTTTCTGTATCTTTTAAAGACAAATTATTTAACCTTATATCAGTTTGAGTTACTTACACCTTAGCATAGAGCGGCATATTTAGTTAAATGTATAAAAAAGCAAGAACATAATTCTGTCCTATTTTCTCCTTTAATTTTATCGTGTTCCATTTTTCTGCTGAGGAAAATAAACTGGATTAGAGGACGGCGTGTTTGTGTGTGTTCATGTGTGTGTTCGTGTTTCTTTTCCTGCATGAGGTCAAAATAAAATGTCGGCAGCAGTTGGAAGTGGTGCTCATGGGCCGTGTCAGTCTCCCCAGGTGATCGACTCTGACCAATCAAACAAATGGACCTGAACATTTCACCGTGAAGACAAAGACTGACCAGCTCAACCAACGACCGGAGAGAAGGGTTGTCTGCGATTGGTGCAGCTGATGAAGATGGTGGAGTGAGGGAGAAAGCTCAGGGGCGAGAAAGTAAGTGTAAGCTTGAGAATGAAACAGGACGTTGGCTCAGGAACAGAAAACAGTCAAGTGACAAATGTCTAGGAAATGGGAGGCTGTAAAGTATCAGTTATTACATCATCAGATAACTTGTGTCTAAATGTCTGGGAAACAAATGAGTTTATGGTCTCAGTCTCTAGTTTCAAGTCTTCAATACAACATGATGTTCATTTTTTAAATGATGGTCCATTTAGAGGAAAATAGACCAGAAAGCAGGGGATGAATTAGGGGGCGTGGCTACTGTGTGATTAACAGACTGCACCACCCAATCAGGATAGAGGACAGAGCAGGTCAGCTCCACCCCTCACTCCTCCTCAGCTCCACCTCCTCCTCCAAAGATGGTTTCTTCCAATAATTATGAACATGAGAAAAGAGAATCTGTTTTTTATTTATTTCATTTTCTCTCTGGTTTCTCAAATAAAAACATCTCAACTTTAAATTATGATTATGACAGCTGATCTTATTTATTGTGATCTAATACATTCCTATATTATTTAATTGTCTATGTTTGACATATTGATTATTTTATCTATTTATCAGTTTTTCCATTGAATTGATGGAGCGGAGACCTGGTCAAAATCTAGGCCACGTCCCTCCAGACAGGTGTGTCCTGGGCCAACATATCCCAGGATTCATTGCAAGAGCCTGAGGAGCAGCTGATACTGTGCTGCTGTTTGGGTGGAGTGTCATGTTCCCTGCAGGTTCTCGACCCCCCCCCACAGTGAGAAGTGCTGGTTGGACCTGGCTCTGCAGCCTTGCTTGTCTCTCCGGGCGCCGCCTCTGCTCCAGCAGCAGGTGGCGCCCTGACTCCGCGCAGAGTCGACTTCCTGTCTCATGAGAGGGAGCGTCTTCATTTTGGCTCCACATGTTTTATTAATAATCTGAGGAGGAAACATGTGCTCGGCTGTAGCTCTGATCATTTATTCAAATAAACTCTCATGATGTGACTGCAACAGGAAAAAAGCTCTTCTCTTTCCTCACCTCCTCACCTCTCTCCTCTCCTCATCCATCTTCTTCAGGTCTCAGAAGATCAACAACACCTGATACTGTGATTTTTTTTAATTCTCCTGGGTTTTCCAGGCCTTTTCCAGGCCCTTTCCAGGCCTTTCTGTGAACTGTCATTATTTCAGATATTTTAAAGCTTCTCTTTCTGTTTTATCTTCTCCACGGTTCACGTTTTTGTTCCTGGTAGATTAGAACACGAGGAACCTGACTGGAAAGAACTCCCCCTGGGACCCTGAGGAGGGCCCCGACCCTCAGGTTGAGAACCAGGGGACTGAACTGGATCCACTGAGAAGTAAAACAGAGTCAGCATTAAAATAAACCACTGACAGGACAGGCTGTGATGATGATGATGAAGATCATGATGTATTGTTTAGAGTTGTGTAGTTGTAGTTGTTATGTGGTTGTAGTTGTATGGTTGTATGGTTGTTGTGTGTTTGTAGTTGTGGTGTAGTGGTTGTGTGTTTGTAGTTGTGTAGTTGTGGTGGAGTGGTTGTGTACTTGTGGTTTAGTGGTTGTGTGGTTGTGTAGTTGTAGTTGTGTAGTGGTGGTGGAGTGGTATAGTGGTTGTGTAGTTGTGGTGGAGTGGTTGTGTACTTGTGGTTTAGTGGTTGTGTAGTTGTAGTTGTGCAGTGGTGGTTGTGTAGTTGTAGTCGTGTAGTTGTGGTGTAGTGGTTGTGTAGTTGTAGTCGTGTAGTTGTGTAGTTGTAGTTGTGTAGTAGTTGTGCAGTGGTGCTGGAGTGGTGTTCCCCAGTGCTGGAGTGGTTGTGTAGTTGTAGTTGTGTAGTGGTTGTGTAGTTGTAGTCGTGTAGTTGTGTAGTTGTAGTTGTGTAGTGGTTGTGTAGTGGTGCTGGAGTGGTTGTGTAGTTGTAGTCGTGTAGTTGTAGTTGTGTAGTGGTGCTGGAGTGGTTGTGTAGTTGTAGTCGTGCAGTTGTGTAGTGGTTGTGTAGTGGTTGTGTAGTTGTAGTCGTGCAGTTGTGTAGTGGTTGTGTAGTTGTAGTCGTGCAGTTGTGTAGTGGTTGTGTAGTTGTGTAGTGGTTGTGTAGTTGTAGTCGTGCAGTTGTGTAGTGGTTGTGTAGTTGTATTCGTGCAGTTGTGTAGTGGTGCTGGAGTGGTGCTCCCCGGTGCTGGAGCGCTCGTGGTGTCGGCAGGTGGAGCTCCACTCTCCGGTTCAGACCTTCCGGTGGGTCCAGGACTCCCTCGGAGAAACACACTGACTCGCTCGCACGCACGCGCACACGGCTGTCAGGCGTGTCAGAGGAGCGCTCGAGCTTCTGTGAGTTGAGCGGGAGGGCGCGCGCTCAGTAGTCGCGGCGGCACCGCGAGCGGGACCGGACGGACGGACTTGCGCGCTGTGGAGTTGGAGCCGCTCGGTTCGCTCCGTTTCCCGGATGGTCCTCTGACAGGAGCCGGGCTGCGGGCGCCGCCGGCTCCTCCTGACCGAAAAATGAAGCGTCTCTGTCGGAGGCTGGCGGTGGCCGTGGCGGTGCTGGTGTGGCTGGGAGCGCTGGTTTACCTGCTGGTGCTGAGCCGGAGGCGGCTGCCGGAGCTCGGTACCGGAGCGGGAGGAGGAGCGGGGGGAGAGACGGCGTACAACCAGGTGAGGTGAACACCACCATCTCTCCCAGTGCGTGCGCGCGTGTGTGCGTGTGTTTTGAGTGTGTGTTCTCCCAGCTGCGGACTCACTTCCTGTAGGAAACAAACTCAGTGTGTTCAGTTTGTGTCACAGGTTGAGATGAGTTGAACTAATGATTGTGTTTCAGTCGAGGAGCATCGAGTGTGTGGTTGTTGTTATGTGACTGTTGTTGTGTGACTGTTGTTGTGTGGTTGTTGTGTGGCTGTTGTTGTGTGGTTGTTGTGTGGCTGTTGTTGTGTGGTTGTTGTTGTGTGACTTTTTGGTCCAGGTGGAACTAATGAGCTCTAAGGAGGATAAACCTTCAAACTCCTCTTCTTCCTCAACTCTCTGTGAGCTGGTTCTGTTGTGCTGTGTTGTGTTCTGTTCTTTTGTGTTCTCTTTTCTGTTGTATTGTGTTCTCTGTTCTGTTGTGTTGTTCTCTGTTCCTTTGTGTTCTTTGTTCTGTTGTGTTCTCTGTTCCGTTCTGTCGTGTTTCTGTTCTGTTGTGTTCTCTGTTCTGTTGTGTTCTCTGTTGTGTTCTCTGTTCTGTTGTGTTCTCTGTTGTGTTCTGTTCTGTTCTCTGTTCTGTTGTGTTCTCTGTTCCTTTGTGTTCTTTGTTCTGTTGTGTTCTCTGTTCCGTTGTGTTCTCTGTCGTGTTTCTGTTCTGTTGTGTTCTCTGTTCTGTTCTGTTGTGTTCTCTGTTCTGTTCTCTGTTCTGTTGTGTTCTCTGTTCTGTTCTCTGTTCTGTTGTGTTCTCTGTTCTGTTCTGTTCTCTGTTCTGTTGTGTTCTCTGTTGTGTTCTGTTCTTTTGTGTTGTCTTTTCTGTTGTATTGTGTTCTCTGTTCTGTTGTGTTCTCTGTTTCTTTGTGTTCTCTGTCGTGTTCTGTTGTGTTCTCTGTTGTGTTCTCTTTCGTGTTGTGTTCTCTGTTCTGTTGTGTTGTTCTCTCTTCTGTGGTTTTCTCTTTTGTGTTGTGTTCTCTGTTCCGTTGTGTTCTTTGTTCTGTTCCGTTGTGTTCTCTGTCGTGTTTCTGTTCTGTTGTGTTCTCTATTTTGTTCTCTGTTCTGTTCTGTTCTCTGTTCTGTTATCTGTTCTGTTCTCTGTTATGTTCTGTTCTCTGTTGTGTTCTCTGTTCTGTTGTGTTCTCTGTTGTGTTCTCTGTTATGTTCTCTGTTCTGTTCTGTTGTGTTCTCTGTTCTGTTCTCTGTTCTGTTCTGTTCTCTGTTGTGTTCTCTGTTCTGTTGTGTTCTCTGTTGTGTTCTCTGTTCTGTTGTGTTCTGTTCTCTTTTCTGTTCTGTTGCGTTCTGTTCTCTGTTCTGTTCTCTGTTCTGTTCTCTGTTCTGTTTTGTTCTCTGTTGTGTTCTCTGTTGTGTTCTGTTCTGTTGTGTTCTCTGTTCTGTTCTCTGTTGTGTTCTCTGTTGTGTTCTCTGTTGTGTTCTGTTCTCTGCTCTGTTCTGTTCTCTGTTCTGTTCTCTGCTCTGTTGTGTTCTCTGTTGTGTTCTCTGTTCTGTTCTGTTCTGTTCTCTGTTCTGTTCTCTGCTCTGTTGTGTTCTCTGTTGTGTTCTCTGTTCTGTTCTGTTCTCTGTTCTGTTCTCTGCTCTGTTCTGTTCTCTGTTCTGTTCTCTGTTCTCTGTTCTGTTCTCTGTTCTCTGCTCTGTTCTGTTCTCTGTTCTATTCTCTGTTCTGTTCTCTGTTCTCTGTTCTGTTCTGTTCTCTGTTCTGTTCTCTGCTCTGTTCTGTTCTCTGTTCTGTTCTCTGTTCTGTTCTCTGTTCTGTTCTGTTCTGTTCTGTTCTCTGCTCTGTTCTGTTCTCTGTTCTGTTCTCTGTTCTCTGTTCTGTTCTGTTCTCTGTTCTGTTCTGTTCTGTTCTCTGTTCTGTTCTCTGTTCTGTTCTCTGTTCTCTGTTCTCTGTTCTGTTCTCTGTTCTCTGTTCTCTGTTCTGTTCTCTGTTCTGTTCTCTGTTCTCTGTTCTGTTCTCTGTTCTCTGCTCTGTTCTGTTCTCTGTTCTGTTCTCTGTTCTGTTCTCTGTTCTCTGTTCTCTGTTCTGTTCTGTTCTCTGTTCTGTTCTCTGTTCTCTGCTCTGTTCTGTTCTCTGTTCTGTTCTCTGTTCTGTTCTGTTCTGTTCTCTGCTCTGTTCTGTTCTGTTCTCTGTTCTGTTCTGTTCTGTTCTGTTCTGTTCTGTTCTCTGTTCTGTTCTCTGTTCTCTGTTCTCTGTTCTGTTCTCTGTTCTGTTCTCTGTTCTCTGTTCTCCTCTCCAGGCCAAACTAAACTCAGTTGTGTTGCCTCTGAGGCTGCGGCTTGTTTTTAATATCTGATGTCAGAGGAAATAAGAGCTGAGGTGTGTTCTCACAGTCAGGGGCCCTCATCACTCCAGGGGCCCTCATCACTCCAGGGGCCCTCATCACTCCAGGGGCCCTCATTGTTGTATAGATTTATCATGTGATTGATGTGGCCCCTTTGATGATAATGAGGTCCGTTTTTGGCCCCGGTGTGGCGGCGGCGCCTGTGTCCTCTGCAGGAAGTCTGTTATGCAGCAGGAGAACTGAGTGTATTGATCCTTCCTGATTTATTGAACCACAGACACACAGAGACACACAGAGACAGACACACACAGACACACAGAGACACACACACAGACACACAGAGACACACAGAGACACACACACAGACACACAGAGACACAGACACACACACAGACACACACAGACACACACAGACACACAGAGACACACAGAGACACACAGAGACACAGACACACAGAGACACAGACACACACAGACACACAGAGACACAGACACACACAGAGACACAGACACACAGAGATACACAGAGACACACACACAGAGACACACAGACACACATAGACACAGAGAGACACACAGACACACAGAGACACAGAGACAGAGACAGACAGAGACACAGAGAGACACAGAGAGACACAGAGACAGAGACAGACAGACACACACAGACACACAGAGACACAGAGAGACACACACACACTGTGAGAGACTGTGTCTCTCTGTGTCTCTGTGTCTCTCTGTGTCTCTGTGTCTCTCTGTGTCTCTCTGTGTCTCTGTGTGTCTCTGTGTGTCTCTGTCTGTCTCTGTGTCTCTCTGTCTCTCTGTGTCTCTGTGTGTCTGTGTGTCTCTGTCTGTCTCTGTGTCTCTCTGTGTCTCTGTCTCTCTGTGTCTCTGTGTCTCTCTGTGTCTCTGTCTGTCTCTGTCTCTGTGTGTCTCTCTGTCTCTCTGTGTCTCTGTCTGTCTCTGTCTGTCTCTGTGTCTCTCTGTGTCTCTGTCTGTCTCTGTCTGTCTCTGTGTCTCTGTGTCTCTCTGTCTCTCTGTGTCTCTGTCTGTCTCTGTGTCTCTGTCTGTCTCTGTCTGTCTCTGTGTCTGTGTGTCTCTCTGTGTCTCTGTGTCTCTCTGTCTCTCTGTGTCTCTGTGTGTCTCTGTCTGTCTCTGTGTCTCTGTCTCTGTCTGTCTCTGTCTGTCTCTGTCTCTCTGTGTCTCTGTGTCTCTGTGTCTCTCTGTGTCTCTGTCTGTCTCTGTCTCTCTGTCTCTCTGTCTCTGTCTCTCTGTCTGTCTCTCTGTCTCTGTGTCTCTCTGTGTCTCTGTCTGTCTCTGTCTGTCTCTCTGTCTCTCTGTGTCTCTGTGTCTCTCTGTGTCTCTGTCTGTCTCTGTCTGTCTCTGTGTCTCTCTGTGTCTCTGTGTCTCTCTGTCTCTCTGTGTCTCTGTCTGTCTCTGTCTGTCTCTGTGTGTCTCTCTGTCTCTCTGTGTCTCTGTCTGTCTCTGTGTCTCTCTGTGTCTCTGTCTGTCTCTGTCTGTCTCTGTGTCTGTGTGTCTCTCTGTGTCTCTGTCAGTCTCTGTCTCTCTGTGTCTCTGTCTGTCTCTCTGTCTGTGTGTCTCTCTGTGTCTCTGTGTCTCTGTGTCTCTCTGTGTCTCTGTGTGTCCCCGTGTGTCTCTGTGTCTCTGTCTGTCTCTGTCTCTCTGTGTCTCTGTCTGTCTCTCTGTCTCTGTGTCTCTCTGTGTCTCTGTGTCTGTCTGTCTCTGTCTGTCTCTGTCTCTCTGTGTCTCTGTGTCTCTCTGTGTCTCTCTGTGTCTCTGTCTGTCTCTGTGTCTGTGTGGGGGGTATTTGATGCTTGTCTTTGTGTATTTGTGTCAGAAGTGTCAACAAAGCTCTTCATCATCAGCTGCTCACACTTTGTTTAATTTGAGGCTCGACAGCGTTTAGTTTGAGTGGGAGGTGTTTTTTTTCCAACAGTGGTTAATTCAGGCGTTGAAGCTTAATCTGCCGTTTCCTTCGTTGTACGTTGACCTGGATAAGATCCTCAGCTAAACGCCTCAATATGAAATCTGAAATGTAATTAAACCTCTTGAGCTGGAGGAGCAGAAGCAGCTGCAGCCGCTCAGTCCGTCAGGAGAAGAAGAAGACGGGACGACTGTCTGGTCCTGTGTGGACTACAGGCTAATGAGAGAATCTGTTTCAGCAGCACAGTGTGTGTCTGTCTGTGTGTATCATTTTCAAGTCAGGACACACGCTGTAACACACCAGCTGAGACTCGAGCCAGATACACACTTGTGTTGATACGCTGTAAAAGTCGGGGCCTGGTCCCGACGTGAGGACCCACACCTTGAAACAGGAAGTGAAGTCTTAATGTGAAAGGAGCAAAAACCATGAGGTCGCTGCCTGTGTCCCAGTTCAGGGTCTCATCCCTGAGGCTGAACCTGAAGACTGGTTTGTCAAGTTACCTGTTGTCCACCTTGTTTGGCAACAGGAGCAAACATCTGTTTGACACAAAGTGAGATCCTCCATAGTCCAGACCGCCTCGTTTCAGTGCGGCGTCTTTCAGGAGCTGAAACTCAAAGGCTGATCCGCTGTCTCGCTCTGGGACGTTATGGGTTAATCTGTGAGTCACCAATCAGCTACTGGACCATTTCATGATTTAGTTGAGAGAGTTTCAGAGATCAGATCAGAGCTCTTCTTACTCAGCTCCACAGTTAGTGTTGGTGTTAGTGTGCGATTGTTCACTGCCCTGTCATGTGACTGGAGCAGGTTCAACCACAACGATCAGGGTCAGGAAAAGGATGCATCTGAAGGAGCCTTTGAAAGGAGACCTCTGGAGGATCAGAGCTGAAGCTGAACCTGAGGCACAGCTTCATGCTCTCAGAGCCTAATTAGAGCCTAATCAGCGTTAATGTGCAGGTAGACGAGGCCTGTGGTTGTCGGCCGCCTGCAGGTGAGGATGTGGCTGAGGCCGGTTGTTGCTCACAAACCTCAGCTGGATGAAAACAGTCAGCACCAGCGCATCAAGCTCTTCTTCTGCTGTACACATGCAGCACTGTCTGTGTGAGTGTAAAACCAGGACTGAGGATGTGTGTTGGTTTTGTCAGCACTACTCGTGGCACTGCGCACTATTCAAATGCTAATGCACAAGTCCCATTGCTCACAGGATTAGCCTGCACTCCTGTTTACCTAGCAAGACGACTTCCTGTGCTGGGGATGGTACACACACACATATTCAAACACTTATGCAGGATCACACCCTCATCTGCATGTGCACACAAGAAAAGTGGTATTTCTTGCACAGTGGCAGGAACACACACACACACACACACACACAAACCGGCGTGGAGCCTTTGAAGCAGTGTGGTTGGAGTGTGTCTGTCCTCAGGCAGGGTGGTGGGGGGTCTTTATGGAGGCTCTGCCTTCAGAAGTCCAAACATGAGAGGAAATATGCTGAATACTGAGGACTCTCTCTGCTCTGTGTGCCCCCCCCCCCCCGCACTGATAAGTGTCAGCTGTCCCAGGGCAGGTGTGTGGTCAGGTTTCAAGGACTCTGAAGGACCCGACAGGAACCAGCAGATTGAATCACAGAGACTCTGGTCCTTTAGAGAAGGAGGGTTAGCATCATGACTACTGCTCCAGGTCTGTGACCATCAGTCAGTGTTTACTGAACAGCTCCACCCAATCACATTGTGACTGTTAGTTGAAATGGTCATTAAAAATATATGTTTGTTGGTCTTGTACCAAACAGTTATGTTCCTTTATGTCTGTAGAGTATGATCTGTAGACCACATGGTCTCTGTAGCATCACAACACTGGTGTTAACAATGTACAACAACGTTGTGACACATTTTATCTTCAGTAAAAGAACAGCAGCTCCTATGATCTGGATATTGACCTTTGTGATAGTTATATTTTGATCAGTTGTGCAGCTCTAACAGATTTGTCTTTGTTCACGGTGAACATCTTAGTTTAAAGCCTCCAGTTGGTAATTTGTCTGTCGGCCATCTTGTTTTTGAAACCAGCTGAGGAGGTGCTGAGTGAGGGGTGGAGCTGACCTGCTCTGTCCTCTATCCTGATTGGGTGGTACAGTCTGTCAGTCACACATTAGCCACGCCCCCTAATTAATCCCCTGCTTTCTGGTCTATTTTCCTCTAAATGGACCATCATTTAAAACATGAACATCATGTTGTATTGAAGACTTGAAACTAGAGACTGAGACCATAAACTCATTAGGAAAACGTTTACTGAGCTAATAAATCAAGGAGAAGTAGGGACATTTTCCCATAGACTTCAATACAATCTGACTTCTTTAACAACCAGTGGAGTCGCCCCCTCCCCCTCCCCGCATGTTTAAGCTGTGTAAGGTTGTCGTTTTCTTCCTGGAGTCTGCTGATGGTGTGTTTCTGGTCAGACTCAGGCTCAGCTGAAGTCAGAGACAGTTCCAGTTTGAATCCCTGTTCTCTCTCTCTTCTGTTGTCTCACTGTTAAAACAGAGACTCGTGTCTTTTCATTTTCTCTGTCGTCTCTGGAGGAAACCAGATCGATGCTCTGTCGTCGCGCTCGCCTCCTGTATCTCAACACCCAATCGCTCCACAATGGCACACGGCAAATACACCCACAATACACCCTGCACCAGACTGCAGCACACACATCAACACACACGCACACACATCAACACACACGCACGGTTGAAATTATTCATTTTCCGTCATATGAAATGCAGTTATTGTTCCTTTCTCCTTCCCGCTCCCTATCAGGAGGTATTCACATGGACAAGAGGAGAGGGAAATGACTTTTCAGAGCGGCTGTAACCGGCTCCCGGGGAGGGAATAATAATAATAATGTTTTATACGAGGCTCCATGCAGCAGGTCCACAGGTTGGCTAACTAGACTGGCCTCTGGCAGCAGGGACCTCATTTGTGAAAGACTCTTAACACAGGGGGAAAGAAGTCTGACCGTGGTTCAACAGCTACAGAGGCTGATAAATCACTGAGGCCTCCTGCCTCTGTTGTACTTTCACCAGCCACAGAACACACACAAGACCAGCTGACACGTCCGGGAGTTGAACAGCTGAATTTACACTCAATGCTCCGTCTCTTTCTTTCTTTATTTACTCATTTATTCATGTCGATGGCAGCAGCAGTTCAGGTACAGTTTCAACCATGTCTAACAAATGTTGAAATAAATATTCACCTGAACACATTAAGAAATAATACACTACTTAAACAGCTTTAACATTTAATTTGAACAGAAAATGAACTGATTTCTCTCCATGTTCCTGTCAGTTATGGAGCCTTCATCTTCTTCTGTGTTGCTTTTCTCACCTCTGAAGAGATGAGGAAAGTAAAACTGAGAAAGGCTGATGTGATCTGGAAAACAGCTGTAGAGCCAGAGTTGACCCAGTTTTAAAGGTCCATACTTTAACTTCTCCAGTCTTTTATTTTGAAGGGTTGATCTCCATAAGAAGATATATCTGTGGCTTTAAGAACCAAAAACCATCTCAGTGTAGTTTAACATCTCCTCTCAGGTCAGTCAGCCAATCAGAGGGGAGGATCTGAGCCTCTCCTCTGATTGGATGACTGTTTTCTAATTGATCAAAAAAACAAACAGGATGTCACAAACCTCTGAACATGTCCTCATCTCCCTGACACAAGGTTTCTTCAGCCTGGTGTCAACCAGACCAAGGAAAGCAGGTCTGTGGAGAGGCTGTGTGTGTCTCTCACACACACACACACACACACACACACGCCATGGTGTAAAGATGGTGTTGTGTAGTGCTGCATGCCCTGTCACTGACAGTTCATTTCCAATGAATGCTTGTCATTGTGTGTGTGTGTGTGTGTGTGTGTGTGTGTGTGTGTGTGTGTGTGTGCGTGTGACACAAGTGGAAACACACATTCAGACATGACACTCATGTCAATATATCACAAATTAATTCCATATGAATGTTTCAGTGTGATGTACTGACAGGACGACGGCTTCCTTAAAGCTGGAATTATCAGCTGCTCTCAGCCTCTCCACGCCTGTGTTTAACACACACACAGACACACACAGACACAGACACATACACACACACAGACACAGACACACACACACACAGACACATACACACACACAGACACAGACACACACACACACA
>JANJOY010002307.1:0-10428 GCA_038496675.1 Rachycentron canadum
AAACAACCACAGACAACCTTGTCTGTCACCAATACCATGACAGACTAGAGTTTAGATTATATCAGATCATGGTGTCTCTGTGTGTTGGTGGAGAACAGGCCCGGTCATGACCTGGAATGTGAGCCGTGCTGTGGTTTCACCTGAGGTTCCTTGTTAATGCAGTGTGGGAGGAGCGAGTGGTGGTGGCAGGGTTGGGTTGTGGGGGGGGTATCTTCCAGCTCTTGAGTAATTGCTTTAGCACATTCCTGTCAACTGTCTAACCGCTGAACTAAATCCAGTTATTGAAAAGTTCATTTCAGGTCAGTTCATTGTCACTGTCTTTATATAAGGAGGCAGGAGACACTGAGTCCATACAAGGTCATTATATTTTTCTTACACAATAGTTCTTCATCACAGCCTCTCACCTCTGTAGCTCTCCTCCTCTTACACCTCCTCATCTTACTCACTGTCTGTGCTATCAGCAGTTACTGTCAAATACATTAATACACACATATCACATTAATAGATTCTGATACAGTCAAATACAGTCTGATACAGTCAGCAATATCAGGAACCTGGCTCTTAAACCTAAATGGAATGGAGCCATAATTAATGTCTTTGCTAACACCTGCCTTTGTATTTGACTCTTTCATGTTAAAGTGATGCTGTGAAAAAGGTCAATTACAGCAGGTTTGAGCAGGAGATGATGGAGCTTTACAGACACATGTTGTATGAGGTTAACTCATTGGAAGCTGCTAATATGTATCAGACCAACTTTCAGTCACATCATTCAAAATGACAAAGATCACAGAATCTGACAGACAGAAAATCATCATTTAGCATCAGCAAGGCCACTGTCAAAGAGAAACCAGCAAACAAACTGGATCCTCAAGGTGTGGTGTTCAAGCTGTTATTAAGACATTTGAAGAATCAGGAGAGGTCAAGGACAAAAAAGGACTGGAAGGACAAGAAAACAGGCAAGGACCTGGCTCAGCATCTGGCAGCTTCATGAAGCCAAGTTGAACCTTCTACAGTCTGAAGAAGCTGGATCAGGAATGAGCTTTGTGGGAGGGCAGCAGCCAAGAAACCACTTTTTAAGAAGGGGAACAGGGAGAAAAGACTAAAATATGATAAAGCTCACAGAGAATGGAATGAAGATCAGTGGAAAAGAGGATTATGACAAATCCAAGTTTGACATTTTTGGGTCCAATCATTGACAGTATGGGAGAAGAAGACTTGCAGAGAAATGAAGAATGATGCTTGTGGCCTGGTGGAGGGTCTGTCCTGGTTTGCCACTGCATTGCTACCAGTGGTGTTGGTGACATTGTCTGAATTGATGGGATCATGATACTGGTCATGTGAAACCTCATGTGTCATCATTGTGTGTAAAGTGAACATGCTTCTATATAAACTGGACCACCAACCAGTTTCAGGGTGATCAGCTGCTCCCTGATGTGACCTTAATAATGCCGTGCAACAATAGTATAGCTGAGTAAAAACTCAACACTACACTCACTGCAAACTAAATGGTAACCTGTGGTCACATCACCCATTGGTTTATGCACCTCCAGTTTGCAATTTGTCTGTTGGCCATCTTGGTTTTTTAAACCAGTAGAAACCATTTTTGGAGGAGAAGGTGGAGCTGAGGAGCAGTGAGGGGTGGAGCTGACCTGCTCTGTACTCTATCCTGATTGTGTGTTTCAGTCTGTCAGTCACACTGTAGCCACACCCTAATGCAAACCCTGCTTTCTGGTCTATTTTCCTCTAAATGGACCATCATTTAAAAAATGATGTTGTATCATGTTGTATTGAAGATTTGAAACTAGAGACTGAGACCATAAACTCATTAGGAAAACGTTTACTGAGCTAATAAATCAAGGGAGAAGTAGAGACATTTTCCCATAGAAAAACAATACAATACAATCTGACTTTTTTTTTTTTTTTTTTTTTTTACAACCAGTGGAGTCGCCTCCTGTTATATTCTTAGGATTGTAGGGGTGGCAATGTTGGTCAATCAGGCTCATTTTATACTGAAACAATAACTAAGGATGTTGGTGATTCAGGATGTAACTGGATTTTTTTTTTTTTTTTTTGAGTAATAACATGAGTAATATTTAGGTTTAACTGGTGTGAAACCCAGACTGAACAACATTGTGAAACCAGCTAGAAGATACTGTTTGTCCAGGTTATTGCCTCAACTTCAGTCAGGGAATATTACAACCGTGCCTCAAGGTTGCAACATGTCATTTGTTAAGTAACTAAGTAATCTTCATGTCCTCCAGAAAAAAGACCATCCTGAATCAAAGACTCAGAAAGTTTCAGACCTAACACAGCTCAGCCCCGTCCCTCACAGAGAACTGGTGCGTCACATTCCAGAGGCTGGTTTCCTTTGCCATGGTCTCGTTGACTTTCTTCCTTATTTTTTTGTTGATAAAAAACCTTTTCTGCTCTGGCTACTTCACACTAAAAGCCCTTCACTGACAAACTGGCAGGATGCTTTTATTGTGGAGAAGTTACTGGAAGTGTGCTGTCACTTTTACAGACAAGTAAGCAGGGCCGAGCAGCTGACTAGTTGGTGAAGTGTTTATTCTGGCCTTGTTGGAAGGAGAAACACAGTATTTTTAAAAATTGGAAAAGCAGTTTTCATATTCAGACAGGGCTCTCAATCTAGTTGAGCATCCCACACACAGCTCGGAAAGAGTAATAGTAAGTAGGAGGCACTCTGTGTTATTGTTGCTTCCTTAAGATTTCCCAGCCACCAAGGACTCCTTGTTTGCCTTAAGTGTCCCTGCCAGGAATGTAGGTGTTAACATAATCTGAAGATGACCCAGGTGTACCTTTGAAAATAGAGTCACTGGTGTTGGGCATTGATGGTTTTGTGATAATTTTTTTGTCCAAACAATTAATTAACAGCCATCAATGACACTTTAATACTCACCAAGGATTCCAAACACCTTTATTTTTAGATTTTAGATTGTAAATATTTTCTAAGGACCAGTGTTGGGGTAGGTGGTATGACAAATAATAATTCATTACAAAATACATATTATTCTTATGAAGTGATAATGTCCTTTTTCACTTATTACTGCTAAGGAAAGTAGTCTAATCCATTTAATTTGTGTTAATCTGTAGTCGTTATCAATCCATATCTGTCACTGGCAGTGATTTCAGTCTACACCTATCTCAGATATTTCAGAAATTTAGTTGCAATTTCATAAAACTAATTATCACATTACGTCTCATTTGTTTAATCACCGGTGTGAAAACAACAACTCACTGTGTCATGGGCTGTAATATACCAGACTAGTCCAGCTTCAGTAACTTCAGAAGCCAAGAAATAGTTCAGCACATAATAAATGCAAACGATGAAATAGCCTCTCTATGCTACGGTGTGGGGTAGGACCTTGGTAGGAGAGCTTTGTTTGTGTTAGCTGTGTTTCTAGTTTTTACACCATGCTAGGTAGCTCCTGTTGGTAACATATTGAGTGTTGTTGCTTTTAAATTGGTTGGACATACTAACTGTAACACCTTGAACATGGTACAGGATGTATGACATGAGCTGGAGAAAGTTAAATACACAGAAATTCAATTCAGAAATTATTGCATTCAATCAACACTGTCTGGGTTTAGATCCATTTTAATTTAATCCTTTTTACCTTTTCCCAGTTACTTGGTTGTATTTGAATTTATGTTATACTTGTGGCATTAGCTCACCGACAGTGGAACAAAGCTGAGCATTGCTGAATATATGTTATTGAATTGTTCAAGATGTTTTTGTTTCATTGACATCTGTAGACAGACTTTGTTGCTTCAGAGCGGTCTTGTTGGTTTTTGTTGGGTCACTAGAAGAGTAGGGCCACCCCAGGGTGGGGCTGTGCACTTCTGCTGTACAGTGATCAAAAACTAACTTTACGTTCGGTCATCATGCTAATGTTTTGATAGATGGCTTTGTTGACTTTGCCTCAGTGGGCAGGTGTTTCTAACCTTTTAGAAACCTTTTTACCATCGTAATCTGATTTTTTGGTGCCATCAGTTTAACATGTCTCCACTAATGAAGCCATTTGGCCTCCTCTACCAACAGAAATAACCAAAACAAGCGAAATTATTTAAAATGGTCTGGAACTTTGAACTAATCCTCCAGTGTGTGAGAGCCAGTTTCTCTTTTATTTAATCTCATCCAAGCTTTGACAATTCAATACAAATGTGAAGAAACAGAGCTACAGCAGTCTGTCAACCTAGTTGAACAGCTGACCTTGACTGTGTCTGTGTGTGTCAACTCAGACGCAAAGCTGATTCTGACCATATGTCTTATCAATTGTGGAATTTCTGATAGTGAAATATTTTCTGTTTCTCACTCACAAACAAGGACAATGTCCTTCTGCTATCAAACTGGAATGTATGTCAGACTCCCAAACTCCGGATGAACCAGAGTCCCATTAATTAGCAGGACTTATTTTATAGGCGGAGACAAGACAATGTGTCTGTGCTAACAGGCACAAGAAATTAACAAACTACTCTCATTGAGTTTAGTGAATCCTTGAGTTTGAGTTGAGTGAAACAGAAAACCTATTCAGCTGTGATCATATTGAGGAATAAAGACTGTGCGCCTCTGTTTTACTGCCCCCTCTGTCAAGGTCATTAGTGGAGGCTTCTACAGGGACCTCATGTCAATTATTAACTGTCAGGTCAATGTTTAGAGGGTTTAGTATCTGTTGGCAGAGGTGGTGAAACAGAAACTGTTGGATATAAAAGAACAGAGTGGTCAATGCTACACGAGCTTCACTCTAAAAACTAGACACTATTAAAGATAAACGTATCTACCTTATAGTTTATTACTTTGGTACAAACTCAGTGTCAGAAAAGTCTGATCAGGAGGCATTAGGTATATTCATTCTGATCTCAACTACACACACGTAGTTTCATGCCTTAATCTTTTTCATCACCATCCCAGTGTCCTGTAGTTCCCACAATGATGATATGCACCGTATGTTCATTAGGCCTCTCTGTTATCCGCTGGCTTAAAGTCCCCATCACAACGGACTGTCTGTACACAAGCTGTCCCCTGGACTCAGGGCGATGCATTGTGATGTCGGGACAGTCAATGTCAAATCTCTGATCTGACACATCCGATCTTTAGTGAAAGAAACAAAGATGCCAGAGTTAATCAAAAAGTGTCACTTCGGCCCTTCCTTTCCAGGCGTGGGAACATCTGTCTGACTGGGGTGATGAACAGAGATGGGGTTCACAGAGCTAAAACACTTTTCTAATTTGCCTCTGACAGAATCTCTGTAACAAAACCCAACTTTTCCAAAGCACTGTCTCTTAGATAAATACAGCCTTTTAGTAAGTGTATTGACCATTATGTGTAACCCCAGTGGGACTGGATCACCTGGATAAATCATTTTAAAACACATCAACACAGCATTTGCAGCCCAATAAAGAAGACACTTTAAGGCTGGGAGACCAAGTCCACCCGCAGATTTTGGCTTTTGAAGATGAGCATTAGAAACTCTTTAGTTCCACATTAAGATAAGACAACCACAGATTAGGGAATGACTTTCAAAATTCCACATTATTGTCTTAGTAAACTTCAGTAAACTCCAAAAAATTTGAAATGAAAACTAATTTATAATTTTTGTCTCTTTTTGCATTTTGTCTGTATTGGACTGTTAGCAGTGGAGAAGCTGACTGTAAACATGGGAGCGAGAAGGGCTATGACACGTACCAAAGGCCCTGGTCCCATGGGTGCTGTAGTGTTGTGCTGTAACTGTTCAGGGACCAGAACACTCTGGTAGTTTTAGGATCTTAAAATCATAATAGATCATAATCACTGATAATCTTAAATGATTGGTCGAAGGAATCCATTGGTGTAAGTGACAGGGAGACATGAAGCTATGTTCATTATTTATTGGACAGTGATTAGCTCTGTTAGCTATGAGGAGAATTTGCTGTTAGTGTAGTGGGTAAGACAGGAAAACCCTACTGGACTGAGGTGTGTCAGGGGAATATATCTGACTTCACACCATTAGTGAGGGCGCAGGATACTGCACTGCCATAAATCATTTTTACCTAAGAGATAAATGATTCTCTGATCCCAAATCTGTGTAGGGACATGGACATGTAGCCTAAGGCCATTCTGCTTTATCGAATGCTGTCTGACTCACAATCTGCTTCCCACTCCTCCTTGGCACATCTCCAGCCCCTGCTCATTTCTCCCAGGCCACGTCCTACCCTCATTTCCCCAGTCCTGCGAGTCTTCAGTCTTCAGCCACCCACCAGTTCCCATATCCATCCACTCAACGTTTTTTTAATTTGCAATCACCGGCGTTTCCCTGATCACTGACACACCTGTTCCTCTTCACCTGGCCACTGTTGTCACCAGACTTTGTCATTTGTCCTTTAGCATCAGAGACACTGAACCTTACTTTACCAAAGTTAAGGACAACGCTTAAAATGACCATCATTATAGTCAACTATGGAGCCACTGACCACTGGAATCAGTCAACAGGGTGTGAGCTTTTCATTTAAAGCTGTGATTGACATAGCTAGTTGTTGAGCTAGTAGCTGCTCTGGCTTATTTACCAGTTTAAACAGTTTTTGTTTTTAGACAGGGTTATACTGGCAGCCATATTGTCATGAAGTTTTTGTCCCTCAGTAACAGCATCGAAACACTGGGTAAATCTGTGGGCTGGGGTGTTCACCTCTTAAAGTGGTTACAATAATAAACACCTGATCAAAGTTAAAGAATGATGGTGATGAAATAATCCATGGCCCAAAACAGAAAATGAGATGAAAATGTCAACCCAGCCATTCTCCCTCCACCCCTCCTGACATGAACTTTATATGACACCCTGCCCTCCTGCTTTATCGCTTCAACATTGACATATCATTTTGGACCATTGGCTGAAATAACTGATACCGTCTCAAGACCAACTGAACTGCACACATTAAAACAATCGCCCTTATTATTTTCTATGTAAAACCCAAGCAGCAACATCTGAGGCTGAAACAGCTGCAGTTCCTCTACAGACCAGAGTCCTGCTCCAACAGTGAGTCAGTCCCATAGACTCCCATTTTAAAATGTCCAACTTTACAGCAGAAATCAACATGTTTACAGCCTGGTACAACAGACAGTTTTAGTCTCTGTTGCTAATTTCCTCTTTCATGGTGACTATATGGGGGTGAATTACATTTTATTTTTAATTTCATTAAGGATTAAAATGATGAATAATTGAGGATGTGCGCACTTAGCCAGGCATTTAACAGCTGTTTTGAATGTCACAGCTCCCATAGCAGCTCCAACTCAAACTTTTACTCACATCCAAGCTGTCACTTGGTTGTATAATGGATGAGGAGAAAATATTAGTTGAACTATATGACCCACAATGGTGTTAGTACAAAGACAATGGCAGAGGATATAACCTGATGAGCAGTAGCTCTGAAGATCAGCTCTTCAGGTGAGAAGTTAAGCGTCTACACATGGTTTAATGTCGTCACAATGTCCCACTCTGTGTTGGGGCACTGCAGTGCAACACGTCCTAGTAGTGCTATGTATGCATGTCATACGTGTGCTGTGGCAGCAGTATCTTTTCAGCAACAAGCTGCTTGTACCAACAACCTATAATGTGGGAGGTGTGTGCAAATATAGGTTGATACCACAAACCACACTGCATCCTTTGAAGATAGTAGGTGCTCAATTCGGATGACTGATGTGTAACTTAACAGGGTAATGCACGCTGTACTTGACTGAGAGTTACACAGTGCCCACAGAGAGTCCTGAAAGCCACAGCACTGAATCACCTCATCCCTCTTATCCAGGACGATGAGGATTCTCTTCCCTGGAAATCAAAGGGTTGTTGTTTGCCTGGATGAAGAATCACCTTTCACTATTGGAAGGAATGAATGCATGCCATAACGGTGAGAGGGATCCCACCTGGAGCTGGTCTTGGTTGTATGGAGGTCCACAGCAACAGGTCCAGAGCAACATGGGATCTCCAACCTGAACCCCCATGATACAACCTACAGGTGTCTCCTCAAACCTATTGGTTACAATAATAATGGTCATGTCTTGGTTAGGGTTAGGAAAAGATGGTCGTTTGGGTTCAAATAAGTACTTCCTTAACATTCGATGGTGTTTGTTGTCATGGTTACAATAAGAACAACTTTGTGTGTCATTGACCCATCCAGCTACACCAACCTCCAAACTTAAGTGCAGTTGTTCTTTTTGACCAAGTCTAAACACACTGTGTTTGATGGTTGTTGTAAAGCTGCTCTTTGGTGACCACATGTGCCTCCAGGTGCTTGTGACATCCGAATGACTGGATTTTGCCTGAACAGCATTGAAGTGCTGATTTCTGCCATGAAGGACTGACTCTGACTCTCCACATATCTGCCTGTCTTCCTGCCTGTTTCAGGGGCAGGGCTGGAGAGGAATGCCCACTGGTTTGCTTCTCACATGTCAGACTTTTCAGTGGAATTACTGCAGGAATTCAAAAGGTGAAAAGAGCTGCAGAGCAACTATATCTTCTCCATACAGCCACATTTCTGAGCAGTGAAAGTACAGGGTGAAACAATGGGTTCTAGCAGACGTGCTCAGCTCTCAGTTCCTCCCGAGTGATGATCAACACAGAGGGATTACAGGAAATGCTCTATAGGGAGGAGAGCATATACAGTCTGTGTCCATCTGTGTTGAGGAGTCCAGTGTTGTTTATCTATAGGTCTGCAGCTGAGAACAGCATAAAAAGCACTTCCATCATCCTGGACTGGACTTCCTGTTAAAAGCCCATCATCAGGCCTTTCACAGGCTTTTAGTTCCCTTCAGATCTTTATTGCAGCAAAGCCTTTTTACTTTCTGATCAGAGCTTCACATGCTCACAATGTCTCATCTCCAAACACAAACAACCACAGACAACCTTGTCTGTCACCAATACCATGACAGACTAGAGTTTAGATTATATCAGATCATGGTGTCTCTGTGTGTTGGTGGAGAACAGGCCCGGTCATGACCTGGAATGTGAGCCGTGCTGTGGTTTCACCTGAGGTTCCTTGTTAATGCAGTGTGGGAGGAGCGAGTGGTGGTGGCAGGGTTGGGTTGTGGGGGGGGTATCTTCCAGCTCTTGAGTAATTGCTTTAGCACATTCCTGTCAACTGTCTAACCGCTGAACTAAATCCAGTTATTGAAAAGTTCATTTCAGGTCAGTTCATTGTCACTGTCTTTATATAAGGAGGCAGGAGACACTGAGTCCATACAAGGTCATTATATTTTTCTTACACAATAGTTCTTCATCACAGCCTCTCACCTCTGTAGCTCTCCTCCTCTTACACCTCCTCATCTTACTCACTGTCTGTGCTATCAGCAGTTACTGTCAAATACATTAATACACACATATCACATTAATAGATTCTGATACAGTCAAATACAGTCTGATACAGTCAGCAATATCAGGAACCTGGCTCTTAAACCTAAATGGAATGGAGCCATAATTAATGTCTTTGCTAACACCTGCCTTTGTATTTGACTCTTTCATGTTAAAGTGATGCTGTGAAAAAGGTCAATTACAGCAGGTTTGAGCAGGAGATGATGGAGCTTTACAGACACATGTTGTATGAGGTTAACTCATTGGAAGCTGCTAATATGTATCAGACCAACTTTCAGTCACATCATTCAAAATGACAAAGATCACAGAATCTGACAGACAGAAAATCATCATTTAGCATCAGCAAGGCCACTGTCAAAGAGAAACCAGCAAACAAACTGGATCCTCAAGGTGTGGTGTTCAAGCTGTTATTAAGACATTTGAAGAATCAGGAGAGGTCAAGGACAAAAAAGGACTGGAAGGACAAGAAAACAGGCAAGGACCTGGCTCAGCATCTGGCAGCTTCATGAAGCCAAGTTGAACCTTCTACAGTCTGAAGAAGCTGGATCAGGAATGAGCTTTGTGGGAGGGCAGCAGCCAAGAAACCACTTTTTAAGAAGGGGAACAGGGAGAAAAGACTAAAATATGATAAAGCTCACAGAGAATGGAATGAAGATCAGTGGAAAAGAGGATTATGACAAATCCAAGTTTGACATTTTTGGGTCCAATCATTGACAGTATGGGAGAAGAAGACTTGCAGAGAAATGAAGAATGATGCTTGTGGCCTGGTGGAGGGTCTGTCCTGGTTTGCCACTGCATTGCTACCAGTGGTGTTGGTGACATTGTCTGAATTGATGGGATCATGATACTGGTCATGTGAAACCTCATGTGTCATCATTGTGTGTAAAGTGAACATGCTTCTATATAAACTGGACCACCAACCAGTTTCAGGGTGATCAGCTGCTCCCTGATGTGACCTTAATAATGCCGTGCAACAATAGTATAGCTGAGTAAAAACTCAACACTACACTCACTGCAAACTAAATGGTAACCTGTGGTCACATCACCCATTGGTTTATGCACCTCCAGTTTG
>JANJOY010002323.1:5000-10587 GCA_038496675.1 Rachycentron canadum
GACACCCCCTGTGTGTGTGTGTGTGTCCTTGAAAGGTGAAGGTCAAAACAGCTGGAGCCAGATGCATAAATGATGCGTGCGTCACTTCCTGCACCTGAATCACCTCAGAACCACCATCAGTGTTTTAAAAAAGAGACGAGAAATAAACGACTTCACAGAGTCGCTCATGTTCTGGGTTCAAACCCCAGAGTTTGCACGTTCACCCTGAATGACCTCCAGGGTCTCTGGTCTCTGGTCTCTGGTCTAGATAATGGATGGAGGATCAGAGCCTCTGTCCTGATGAAGACGATTGACTGTGTTTTTAGTTTCCTCTTGTTCTCTGAGCTACTATCCCCTATTACAGTGAACAGAGTCTTTACTGAGTCTCAGATATAATGAGCTGAGGTTGAGCTGAGTCTGAAGATGAGGAGACTTGGGGACATTTTTAAAAATGAAAAACACAGAGAGTCAGAGAATCAGGGAGGCTGTTGTTTTCTGCTCAGAAACGTCACTGAATTTCATTTATGAATGTGAATCAGTGAAGTTACAGTAACTCGGCTCCTTCTCCTTCAGCAGCACTTTGTCTCCTCCATATTCATCAGATGTTGTTTCCTGAGCAAATCTCATCTGCATATTTTCAGCCACTGGGTCTGTTCACTGTACGTTAACTTTGAGCTGCTGACCTGTAGTTTTCAGCCACACTGAAAAATCTTCAGCATCAGGCTGAAATAATCAAACTTCGCCCACTGAGCAGCTCCAGCCTTTGACTGTAAATCACTGGAAAAACAAGCAGATTTGCCAAAATTCTCAGCTCAGTTTTTTTTAAGGTTTGTTTTTGTTTTTTTTTTTTTTAAAAACTGTTGGTGTTGATGAACGTTGGGGTGAAGGGAATAATTTACAGTAAAAGTCAAAGTTTAAGGTCAGGTGGTTTTTATTTCTGTCTCTATCTGCATCAGAGGCTCAGGAATAATTATTGGCAACGTTCATCAGGTGAATCTTTACCTTTAGCTCGTGGTGATACTGGCTCCTCCCCCTCCTTCATTCTCTCTAATGACCATCAGGGGGCGACTCCACTGGTTGTTAAAGAAGTCAGATTGTATTGAAGTCTATGGGAAAATGTCCCTACTTCTCCTTGATTTATTAGCTCAGTAAACGTTTTCCTAATGAGTTTATGGTCTCAGTCTCTAGTTTCAAGTCTTCAATACAACATGATGTTCATTTTTTAAATAATGGTCCATTTAGAGGAAAATAGACCAGAAAGCAGGGGATGGATTAGGGGGCGTGGCTACTGTGTGATTGACAGACTGTACCACCCAATCAGGATAGAGTACAGAGCAGGTCAGCTCCACCCCTCACTCCTCCTCAGCTCCAAACATGGTTTCTTGTGGTTCCAGTCTCTGTTTCAGGACCTTTTCGTCCCCTTTGGTCTGATTCACTTTGTTCAGTCAGACCAGTTTATCTCGGTCCAGTGTGGACGCTGTTTCCTCAGATAACTGTGGTGACCTTTAAATCCCAGGGCGGCGCCTGGAGCCTGGTACAGTCCACATCACAGCCGTCAGGAAACACAAACCCTTCATATCTCCAGAGCAACAGCTGTTTGCGAACAAAGGTCCGTCATCTGTGGCGTCGTGTTGAAGGAGAAGGTCAGAGGTCATGTGATCCCTCAGTGGGAGACAAAGTTCGGGTCCAGCTGTTTGGATTTGACTGAATGTGTTGTGTGTGTTAATCCTCCATCAGCACGATGAAGCTTTAATCTGCTTCATATTTCCCTCACGTTTCCTCTGTTTGTGTCACAGACGGTGAAACAACTTTTTGTTTGACACCAAATTTAATTCTCTATTTGTCTCCTCCTCCTCTTCCTCTGCTCTTCCTCTCTGCTCCCTCCTCTCTCTGTGATGTAATTATCTCCTCACCTCTTCTCCATCACCTCATATTTCCTCATCACATCTTTCTCCTTGTTACTTTTCTTCTGTTGCTTTATCTCCCCTATTTCCTCTCCTCTTCTCCTCCCTCCTCTCTCCCTTCTTTGTTTTTTTTCATTTTCTCTTTATCTCCTCTTCCTCATTTAGTTCTTTCTTTATTCTTGTCCTCTTCTTCTCTCCTCTCCTTCCTCCCTCGCCTCTTATCAGCAGTTTGCTTTTGTTTCAGCTGAGGCCCCTGATGTTGGTCCACAGTCAAACTGCTTCATTGTCTCTGATGAATCTAGATCAGTGTTTTTAAAGGACCCCCCCTCAGTGCTCATGGGAGCTGGAACTTCAGCTTCAGATGATGGTGATGATGATTATCTTCCTCAGGCTCAGATTCAGCAGGTTTAACCATGATGATGGTTTTGCACATGAAGTGTGGGTGAGCTACCCTCATACTGGGTGGGGCTACCCTCATACTGGGTGGGGCTATCTTCATACCGGGTGGGGCTATCTTCATACCGGGTGGGGCTATCTTCATACCGGGTGGGGACATTGTCTTAGTTGGAGGGACTATCTTCATACTGGGTGGGGCTATCTTCATACCGGGTGGGGCTATCTTCATACCGGGTGGGGACATCATCATAGTGGGAGGGGACATCGTCATAGTGGGAGGGACTATCTCCTCAATGGGTGGGGTTGTTTTACAGTGGGTGGAGCTGTGACCTCAGTGGTAGAAAGTAATTGAACTCCTTCAGTCACTGAGACACATTCATAAACTGTTGAAACCAAGGATACTGTGGGTAAAAGTTTTGGGTTGTTCGGGTTGCCAAGCAACAGGAGCATCACTTTGTTAGGCAATGATAAAGGCGGGAACAGCTGGTGAGGAGTGAAAATCCTCCTCATTTCTGACTGTAAAGATGCTCTATAAACAACGTTTATTATCATATTTATCAGTATTCATTCTGGATGTAAACAAACGTGAAGTGTCACGGTTTGATCTCAGTGAAGATCCTGTCGTCTCCTCCCTCTGAGGCCTGAGTTTATGATTGGACCATGAACCTGACTCCTCCTCTTCCTCCTGCAGAGCGTTGGTGTGAGCGTTATGGAGACCTGCCGGGGGAGCTGCTGTGCGTGGAGCTGGAGAAGGAGCGTCAGGGTCTGGGGCTCAGCCTGGCGGGAAACAGGGACCGCTCCCGCCTCAGCATCTTCGTGGTGGGACTCCACCCAGGAGGAGCGGCGGCTCGAGACGGACGCATCCGGGTCGGAGACGAGCTGCTGGAGGTGAGAAACCTTCAGATCATCGTCATCATCACTACATCACATGACATCACACAGTGACATCAGCTGTTCTCAGTATAATTAGAGATAAAAAGCAGAACATCATCACAGTTGTGAACCAGGAGCAACTTGAAAAACATCTTCGATGATAATTAAAACAGTTTCTGGTGAATTTTCTGTCAATTAATCAATAATAATTATTATTGCACAGATACTTTTAAGGGATTAATTCTATTTTAACTTGTAAAATGAAGCAGTTTTAACTTCCTGTTTGTTCTGGACCTCTGTCTGAGCAGCTGCTTCTTCTCTGGTTTCTCAGCAGGTTTATGGATGTTATGACATTTGATGGTAAATGATCTTATTGATCTGATCTGATTTGAGATCAGCTTTTTATATGATAAAAATAGAATCAGTGTTTTACATCACATCATGTGACACTGCATGATGTCACAGCAGGAGATGAGACAACATCTGCACAGGGAGAGTGTGTGTGTGTGTGTGTGTGTGTGTGTGTGTGTGTGTGTGAGGATGACAGGGAGATTTCTAATTCTCTCTCTCTCCATGCGTCTCTGAGGCTCGTTCGCCCCCTCATCCTCATTACAGCTGTGTCACAGGCTCCGTGAGAAATTGATGTTCAGCTGAGGAAAGCCTGGACAATTACAACACACACACTAAAGTACATACACACACATACACACTGTGAAAGCTATTTGCATAGATGAAAGAGACAGAGACATATTAGTGCAAAAATACATATAATACACACAGACAGACACACACACAGACACAAACACACACAGACACATCCTGTAACTGACAAACTGAATAAAAACAAACAGAAAGAAAATAGAAACAAAAGGCTCATTTATGAATTGAATGAATGTATATGTGTGTCTGTGTGTGTCTGTGTGAGATATTGATTTAACATTTGGTACAGGTAGCTCCTAACTGTCTAGTTTACAGCCTCAGCTCAGTGACCTTTCAATTAATGCCTGTGTCAATTAATGTGTGTGTGTGAGTGTTCCTGTAAATGCTACATAGTGAGGACCTAAAATTGTATTTTCCTATCAGAGTGGGGACATTTGGCCTGGTTCACCGTCACAGGCTGTTAGAGGTTTAGGCTAGAGGAAGGGTGTGTGTGTGTGTGTGTGTGTGTGTGTGTGTGTGTGTGTGTGTGTGTGTGTGAGAGAGATGTTAAATAAACTCTTTATAAAAACACGGACACGTTGAATGTGATGATATTTCTCTTTGTCTGTGTAAATAAAGTTAATTGAAACTGTCGCTCTTGTTTTCTGACAGATCAACAACCAGATTCTTTATGGGCGGAGTCACCAGAACGCCTCATCCATCATTAAGAGCGCCACATCCAAGGTGAAACTCATCCTGCTCAGGTAGGACTGCAAGGCATGCTGGGAATTTAAAACAAGCACATCCATCTGTTTGAAGTGTGTGGAGGAGGAGCTGAGCTGGTTTGAACCTCTGATCAGGACGAGGCTCAGCTCCAGGAAATGACTCAACGCTGCCAGGACCCGCTTCTGCTTCTGGCCCAGGTTCTGGTTCTGGACCTGGTTCTGGTTCTGGTCCTGGTTCTGGTTGTTCACGGAAACATTCAGCATGCGATTCTTCTTTTTTAACAACATTTCAAAAAGATGGTGAAAGATTTGAGATAGTTAACAGAGCTCAGAGAGACCATGGGTCCAAGACCACAGGACTGAGATAAGACTGAGACCACGAGTCTGAGACCACGAGTCTGAGACCACGAGTCTGAGACCACAAGTCTGAGACCACCAGTCTGAGTCCACAAGACTGAGACAAGACTGAGACCACGAGTCTGAGACAAGACTGAGACCACGAGACTGAGACCACGAGTCTGAGACCACGAGTCTGAGACCACGAGACTGAGACCACGAGTCTGAGACCACAAGACTGAGACCACGAGTCTGAGACCACGAGTCTGAGACCACAAGACTGAGACCACGAGTCTGAGACAAGACTGAGACCACGAGTCTGAGAAAAGACTGAGACCACGAGTCTGAGACCACGAGTCTGAGACCACGAGTCTGAGACCACGAGACTGAGACCACAAGTCTGAGACCACAAGTCTGAGACCACAAGTCTGAGTCCACAAGACTGAGACAAGACTGAGACCACGAGTCTGAGACAAGACTGAGACCACGAGTCTGAGACCACGAGTCTGAGACCACGAGTCTGAGACCACGAGTCTGAGACCACAAGACTGAGACAACGAGTCTGAGACCACAAGTCTGAGTCCACAAGACTGAGACCACAAGACTGAGACCACGAGTCTGAGACCACGAGACTGAGACCACAAGACTGAGACCACAAGACTGAGACCACGAGTCTGAGACCACAAGACTGAGACAAGACTGAGACCACGAGTCTGAGACAAGACTGAGACCACG
>JANJOY010002347.1:5000-11468 GCA_038496675.1 Rachycentron canadum
TCAGAGCGCCACTGTTCCCAGAAACTAGTAAAACACGCCGTCCTGCTGTCTATAAACCTGGACCTGGGGGTGACTCTACTGGTTGTAAAAAGAAGTCAAATTGTATTGAAGTCTATGGGAAAATGTCCCTACTTCTCCCTTGATTTATTAGCTCAGTAAACGTTTTCCTAATGAGTTTATGGTCTCAGTCTCTAGTTTAGGGTAGATGTTAAAGGTCCATACGGTCTAAAGGTAGATGTTAAAGGTCCATACGGTCTAAAGGTAGATGTTAAAGGTCCATACAGTCTAAAGGTAGATGTTAAAGGTCCATACGGTCTAAAGGTAGATGTTAAAGGTCCATACGGTCTAAAGGTAGACCTCCATGTGGTCTCTGATTATAAAGCAGTTCTAGGTTTTATATTAAACAGTGAAAGTATCAAAGGTCTCAGTCACAGAGAAATGCTCACAGCCTGGATTCAGAAACTGATCCGTCAGGACTTCTGGAACTTTGTGGCCTGCTAAGCCCCGCCCACCTGGACCCACCATCCAATCTTGCAGGATTTGGTTTCTCTGAGTGTTTTACCTGAAATCTGATATATTTTTATTTTATTTCCTCTTATTGATTTCTTGATTTGAAGATTAATTTTAGATTTGGCTTTATTTTGCTCACACAGAATATATAAATATGAAACATGGTCAGAGTGAGACATCTCTGTGTTTGGCTCCTCTCTGTGAGCTGCCTGCTGTGGAGGAATCAGGCAGGACAGGAAGGCAGCGAGCGGTGGCCTTGCTAAATACAGGCGAGTTCAAACAGAGAGGGAGGAACGGGGGAGGAATCGGTGGGAAAGAGACATGGAGAGGTTGGCGGTGGGGGGGGGAGACAAACCATCTCAGCCTTGGTCTTGTCCCTGAATGACTCCTCCTGACTCAACACTCCCTGTTTGGCCCTTTTTCATCCACACAGGGAGGCTGCAGAGGGCTTTGTATTCATTACAGACTGAAACAGGAGCTCTCCCACTCTGACCCGGCATCAAAGTGGTCGTACTGGGAGGCTTCCAGTGTGTGACAGCAGCTGTGTGAGGACAGCGCTAGGAGACAGCAGTAATTGTTCAGTGTTAATGTGCTGGTACATTAACAGGAAGTTGTTACGCTCCTGATAAGTCTTGATAAGACTTTTCCTGCAGAGATAAAAAAAAGAGGAAGAAGGTTCTTCTTCTTCTTCACCAACTGGTTTGGTTTCGTTTTCCCTCCGTGAGAAGTTGTGGCATCATAATGATCCTGTGATTTTGCATCACATCTCTTCGTGGTAAAATTTGTCACTGGATACACTGGAAAAAAGAGGCTCCTCGACCCTGCAGAACTTCATAGAGAATCCTGCTGTTTTTACATTTGCTTCTGTATCACAATGAAACAGTGACATCACGATGACATCACTAAGACAGGAGCTGCTGATGTTAACAGGGACAATCTGAACCCTCGAAGATGCTGAACTGATTTGCAGAGGACGTTGTTTGTTTTATTGTGACAAAGACTCGTCAGTGAAGCTGGAGCCAAGGCAGCGGAGGCTTTTTGGTGTTTTGAGGTGGGAACATTTGACTGTCAGATTGGGCTGCTTATCTGCTCTCTCATTATAAATAAACCAGCCTGGGAACCCAGAGACACACAGAGCGTTAGAAACCGGCACTTCAACTTCAATTTGGCTCAGAACCTCATTGTCCCGAGAGAGAAATCTGGCTTTATGGACATGGTCTGAAAATGAGAAACATGCCGTGAAATCACTTTGTTAAAACACTGTAAGGACAATAAAAACATGTCTGATGACGGCAGGAGGAAATCAGAGCAGCTGAGAACGTGTTTGAAGACTGATCCAAACTCTGTTTCCCACAGTCTGTCTCCTCTGTTATTGACTTCATGTCTGAAACTGAATTCAGTAGAACCTCACAGACGGGTTTTATTTGGGAACTGCAGCCAGAGCACGTGACAGGACGCTTTTAGCAACTCAACAATACAAACTGACAGCGTTAGAGCTCCAAACCAGAAACTAACTGCTCGCCTCGTTTTCCTCCAGTTTCACTTCATTTCATCTCACTTTATTGTCCCTTGAGGGGAAAGTTGCCTGGCAGCAGCAATAAAAATACCACAGAATATGCACAGTACGTAAACACATAGTACGGAAAATATAAAACAGTAAAGGGCAATTAACACGACGCCAACGCAGAAACTGATGTGTTTTGATGCTCAACCATAACCAAGTGTTTCAGATGTTTAACCATATCAATCGATATATTTAATATTTAATCTTAAAGTATTAGGTCCATATTTTATATTAAAAGTTTTCTCTGAAGCTCTAATAACAGGTCAGTCAGCCAATCAGAAGAGAGGATCTCATCCGCTCTCGTGTCCAAGTGGGCGGGGCTTGGGGGCGTGGCTGTGGGTGGTGACTGCTTTGCTGTGACATCACAAAGTCCTGAGGCTGGTTTTAATGCTCACTTTCTGAATGCATTTCTCTGTTTGTGTTGCATGTCCTGCAGTTGTGTCTTTGCCGTCTGAACGTTGTCAGGCTTTCATCAGACACTGATCTCAGCTGTGATTGGTTACTGAAGCAGGCAGGTGTCCTCACCTGTCTCTTGTTGTTTGTGACCTGGCTTCAGGCACTGGATTAAGACTAAAAAACAGATGGTTCATCTCATTGCTGATGAACTTGTGGCTCATTTTATCAATCAATTTTATCACTAATGATGAAAGAACCAGTAAAAGCTGCCGACTCAGTCGCCCTCCTCGTATTTCCCAAATATAAAAACAGAAAAAGACTAAAACTTCTCAGATTTATGTTTTGATTTTAAATGTGTGTGTTTGGGTGAGTCCAGATGACTCTCTCTCTCCTCCAGCTGACGATGAGCGAGTTTGGCATTCAGGACATTCCTCTCATCAAGACGCCGCCGCCGCCGCCTTAAAGCCTCCTCTCCAACTTTTGTTTACTGGTCGTTTAACAGCATTACACAGATTTTGTTTCACATGTAGAGCTGCTCAGTGTGTGTGTGTATGTGTGTGTGTGTATATGTTTACTAACACAGCCCTGCTGACTCACATGTGGTGCCAATAAGGCTGAGCAGGGCGTCGACTCTCAGGATCTGGAGCAGATTTCTGCCCCGCGCAGCCTGACAGTCCTCTCTGAGGGGTTTATACGCCCACATGAAGCTACACCTTCACTTCGTTAACGCCCTGATTGTTTACACACTTTGATCTGAGGCTTTTAGAGGAGCAGGGCGCCATCTTTAGAGCTGAGAGGAATCATGTGACCACAGGTCAACAGCTGTCAGGGGTCAAACATCAGCTGATTCTTTTAATGTGAAAAGTTTATTCACAGACACCTCTCTGTAGCTCTTCTTTGTAAAGGTTTTGTACTTGAATTTTATTATATGTTTTTCATGATATGATTGAAAAAAATAGATTTAATTCAAATTCTAAAGGTTCATACGGTCTAAAAGTTTAAAGATGGATGTTAAAGGTCCATACAGTCTAAAGGTAGATGTTAAAGGTCCATACAGTCTAAAGGTGGATGTTAAAGGTCCATACGGTCTAAAGGTGGTGTGTGGTGGTCTAGACTGGGTAAACTGGTTATTTTACAGCCTAACTGGCTCTTTCTTGATGTAAGTCGGGTGTGTGATGGTGTGACTGGGAGTTTAAGGGGGGGTCTGATCCCTCCTAATGTAAACTGAGGGCAGAATAAAGTGCTGGCAGAGCCTTTTAATGGTGAACAGGAGCACAGAGAGCTGAACTCGTCACCTCACAGATGAGATTAGATCAACCAACAGGAGAGTTTGTCAGGACCTTTTATTTTGAATTTGACCTTTTTTTCTGGGCTCGTGACGTAACGAGGGAAGGGGCCGTCGACCTTTCAGCCTGAGAACGAGGGCTGACGTGTAAACGTGTTGAGTCAAGCTGAAATCCTTCTTCTGCAGAGGCAGCGTCACTGAGCTGCTGTGTGAATGTGGAGCAGCAGAAAGACTCTGATCCCTCTAATGTAAACCTGACAGGGAGGAGACGGAGCTCCCGTTAACAGGCAGGAAGTCCTCCAACGCTGATCCGTCATGTCTGTCAGATATGACTGTACTTACAGACCCCGCCCCCCATGCTACCCCCCCATAAATCCTCTGAGTGTGGGAGCGACAGTAGAGGAGGAGAAACAGCTGCTCCTTTAATTCTGTCTCTTTGAACTGAGCAGAAAGTCAAATACAAAACAATCATATGAGCAACAGGCTGCAAAAGACACACACACACACACACACACACACACACACACACACACCATGTTCAAACAAACAAAGCTGCTCTCACACAGGTTTGCTCTGTCTGTTGAATACAGCTCATCATTGAGGAAGGGATTATGATGGACAATGACTAACACACACACACAGGCAGGGACACGGTGTGTGTGTGTGTGTGTGTGTGTGTGTGTGGGTGTGTGGGTGTGTGTGTGTGTGGGTGTGTGTGGGTCATTGTTGTGGCCTCAATGAACACACAAAAAAAGTTGTGTTCTTTACCTGTGATCAGTTTAAGGTGGTGACAATAGCCTGTGAAACACCAGTGCATTGTGGGATATTGAGGCCTGATTTTTACTGCTGCTGAAACAGGGGGGCTGCAGTGTGTGTGTGTGTGTGTCTGTGTGTGTGTGTGTGTGAGGGGGATTACAGAGGATTTATCATAAACCAACAGTCCTTTTAACAACATACCGATCAGTGTTTGTTGTTGGCAGCGTCTCTTGTTTAGCTTTGTTAGCTGCTCACAGAGGCTTCGTCTGATAAATCTAAGTCATGATATGCCCCAGAGGCTCATGGGAGAGTTTGGGGATGTCTGGAGTCTGCTGCTGCTGATGATGATGATGATGATGATGATGCCTGGCTCAGATGTCTGGTTATCATTGCTTGATTTCGACGTTATGATGTTGTCCAGGTCCAAACTGGGTCATGGACCTGGTATTATGTAGATGAACATCATCATCATCATCATCATCATCATCATCATCATCATCATCATCATCATCATCATCATCATCATCATCATCATCCTGACACTGAGATTTGTTGTGTCCACATACTTTTGGCCACATAGAGTATTTGATATTCTACCGTCATCTGTTTTCTTACAGACTGAACCCTTGAGACTAACAGAACATTTCCCCTAAAATTAAAAGAAAAGTGAGTGTAGTTTGGTGTGACCTCTGACCTTGTTTAGTATTTTCTGCAGGTGTTTGCTTGTTGAAGCAAAGTTGGCCCAAACAGGACCAGACCTTGTCGTGGTTCAGGTCTCTGCTGGTTTGATTTCGATGAAGCTCTGGTGTGGATGTGAGGTTTGGTCGATGTGTTAAACCTTAAACAGAGCAGGTGAGAAACAAGACGTCCCAGCAGCTCATTTACACAACAGACAATGAGCGTCTGTTTCCTGGAGTCTGTCCGACCTCTGCAAGTCTTCTCCTCACAGCTCATCTCTCTCCCTGTAATCCCCCTCCATTTACTGAGGACCCTGCTTTACAAACGCATGTCTCAACAACTCATAAAACCTGATTTCTGGCCTGTGTCTGCCCACAACACACACACACACACACACACACACACACACAGTTTGTCATGCAGTGTCAGTGTTTAGACAGAGCCGTGAAACAGAAATGTGTTTTCCTGTTTCTTTCCACCAGTTTTTCATCTGATTGAAAAGAGGACAGGAGAACAACACAACACTTCCTTTAGACCATTAAACACCATCACACACCCGACTTACATCAAGAAAGATCCAGTGAGGCTGTACAATAACCAGTTTACCCAGTCTACACCATCAAACACTCAGCCTCAAGCATCACAGAGCAATAAGGCTTGAAAGTAATGATCATGTCTGGATTATTCAGCTTTAGCTCTGGATAATTTATCCTCTGATATATTTCATGAAGCTGGTCTCGTAGTTGGTTTTTGACCAAACAGCCTGATGGGAACTGGAGCCTTTCACACAGTAATCATTTTATCTGTTGTTGCACAGCAGGACAACAGTTGACACAAATAGGTTGTTGCTTTTCAGAAACAAAACCTGAGGGAGCAGGAATGTCTGGGCTATTTCTGTGCTGGTGATAACAGCTGATGATGCGTTCACTGTCCTGACACTGCGCCGGTGCAGCCAGTTAATGGTCATTTCTGTGCATGACGCAGCTCTGGAGTGAGTGTGTGACTGTGAATTGCAGCTCGTCTGTCATTACAGCCAGAATAACTGTCTCCCACAGCTGCTGCTCTGTGCTGCTAACGTGTTATTAGGATTTCCTCCACCACTGACTGTGAGGCTCTGAGCTGCACTAACAGCATTCACTCCCTCTGGACCTGCTCATCCCATCAGAGAAATGATGGACGAATGTGTTTGCATCACCTGAATCCTCATTAGCTTCAGTCCACAGGAAGAGTCTCCTCCTCCTCCTCCATCAGGTCTTCAGAGCCTCCTCCTCCTCCATCA
>JANJOY010002365.1:0-10929 GCA_038496675.1 Rachycentron canadum
CACACAGACAGACACACACACACACACACACACACACACACACACACACTCTCTGTCTCTATAGAAGAACTAATTATTCACACAGTTGGAGGTTGAATGGAGGAACTGGGGCAGAGAACGAGGCTCTGCTTTAACCAACTCTCATGTTTTCACATTGTTTTTGAGTAAACAGCTGTCGTCACATGGTCGGCAGCGGCAGTGGCGGCGGCGGCGGTGGCGTTGACATGTCCACCACTTGTACAGCTTTTTCCAGGACATTTTCAAGCTGAGCTCAACTTCAGTGAACTTTGACCTGTGAATTAGTGCTGAGCTAAGCTAACAGGTTTGTCTACCGTAACCTTTATGGAACAAGATGGCGTGAAGAATGAGGGTAGATCCAGTGGAGCTGTTGTGACTCAGACATTGAGGCATGATGGGCCATGGACTGAGGGATGCTGTCCTCTCTGCTGAATAAAAACCTGCCCGGTGCAGGAGCCAAAAAAGCTTTTTTTGGTCATCAGTGTTTCTCCACCAGCACGTTCCTACTTGTCCCTTTATGATGACATCACACATATAAATCTGTGGGGAAAGGAACCAGATCACTCATCTCTCACAAACGATGGAGCGACGATGACTGACACCACTGAAACCGTGGCTCTGTGCCACGGTGCACGCCTCGCTGCTAGGGCTGCTGGCGAAGGGGCTTTTTTTGCTGTTGCAGTACCATGAATGGTCACTGGGGCAAGTTGGCAGGAGTGGTGGTGAACGTCAGCTGTTCAATACATCCATTAGCTCAGCTGGCTAATGAGTTAGCCGTTAGCTTGTTAGCTCTATCCTGCATTGTTTCTTTTACTGATGAGGATTTAAACGTTGTCGTTTCTGAACTTTTACTAAAGAATACTAAATGAAACTGTGGACTTTGGTGTGTGTGTGTGTGTGTGTGTATGTGTGTGTGTGTGTGCGCGCTCTGTCAGCAGTAGTGAATTGAAGCTTTACACCAGCTACACACACTCTCCTCCTCCGTCTTCTTCCCATCAGCCCCTCTGTCTCTCTCTGAGCTCCGCTGCCTGGAAACGTGAGCTCACTGCACGTGCTGCTGCAGACACACACTCACACACACACACACACACACACACACACACACACCCTCTGATTCTGCAGCTTGTTTAGTACGTGACAGGAATGACAGAGCAGTGAGAGACACTGAGGTTTTCCCTCTCTGTCTATTGTCTCTGCTGCACGTCCCCTCAGCTTTCATCTCCTGCCAAACACACACACACACACTTTGTCAGGACTAATGGGAGGTGTGTGATCAGGACGTCATCACACCGCCAGCCTTCCTGAACCAACGTGAAGGTGAATTCGTGAGCTGTTTGTCTATAACATCTGGAATCCTCTGACTCCAGCTGTGAGACTCGTCCACACCTGCAGCCGACCACATCTGTGGACTGAGACCAGAGCGTGGTGACAGTGCTGTCATTGTCATATCTGCCAGTGATGGAACTCAAGTAATGTACTGAAGTACTTAAATGTTGAGGTACTTGTACTTTACTTCTCCTTTTAATATCTGTAATGATCCAAAAATTCACGTTTCTTCTTCTCTCCCACAAATCATGTGACGACCCCTCAGGTGTATCTGGTGACCTCTGGGGGCCTATAATTTAAATAAACTACACAAATTACTTTTACAATGATAGTACATACTTTTACTGTGATAATTCAACTACAGGAAGTGTTTTTACTATAATAGATTAACTACAAAAAGTTCTTTTACGGTGTAACTACAGGAAGTATTTCAGGTGTTAACACTCACCTGAAGGGGAGGGGGCAGTGTCCGTCCTCCTCCCTGGGGGGCTCCAGCTCATGGGGGGGCAGGACGCTGATGTCTTCGCTCTGCTCTAAATTCTCTGACATCGTGATCGGCCTGGACAGTGAGGAGGAGGAGGAATGTTAGAACTAGAACCTTTAGAACAGTTCTGCATCATGATGACCTTTGACCTTTGGCCATAATCCAGTCAGTTCATCCTTGAGTCCATGTGAATGTTACTTGAATACTTGAGCTGTTTGAGGTTCTGAGGTTTTCCCTGAGATCAGAACCATGAGTCCAGTGGTACTGGACCTAGAACTGATACAGGTACCAGCTGCTCAGAGAGGTTTAATATGAGATTTAATACTAGACCTCAGCGCGCTCTCTGTGACACGCTGGAGGGTGTGGATGAGCGAGTGCTCTGATTGGTCGGAGGACTCGCTGAGCTGCAGAGAGACCCTCTGATGTGATGCTGCGATGAAGCTTCTGACCGTCTGAATCCAACACGTGCTCACGTGCAGAGCACAACCGATGGATCCTCTCTCCTCTGTTGCCATGGCAACAGCATGAAAAAAAGGAGTAAGGGCTGACTGAGTGTGGAGCAGAGATGCAGGTTTTCTATCAGACGCTGATCAACAGAAGGAAGGTGAGAAGAGTCTGGTCACCTGATCACCTGATCTCCACCTCACCTGTGACCTGAACTGACATCACCAGTTTTATCATTGGAAACTTGGACCACATCTTGTACCTTTATTTATTTACAGTTAAACACAGAGGAGCTGAGCACCTCAGGACTGATTCAGCTGTTTACTTCAACCTTATTAGACTCAGATGTTACTCACTGTTAAATGTAGAATAATAGATCATTAAAATTATTATTATTTAAATTTATAACTTCATTTTCATTATGGTATTTTTGTGTTTTGTTCTTTCCTCTATTTGACATGATAATATAAACAAAAATGTTTATGATCATTTTAAATCTGATGCAGTGATGTGACTGATGCATGTGAATTTATTTCCATTTTGTAATTTGCTAATATCTGTTTGTTTGGCTGCATAACAATTATTACAACATTTTAAAAAAGATGAATATATTATAACACTGTTCTGCGTCGTTAGCACCATGTGTGTTAAGAACAAACAAATTCAAAAACAAAAAATGGAAATGTAATATAAAATCAGCATAATCTGCAAAATAACCACAACAGGATTTTCTCCACATGGACCAGACACCAAGACTCATCTGTCATGAGCCACAGGTTCAGTTGGATTGATCATTTTCTCCTTTCTTTCACTGAAAAATTAATGATTAATGACATCCATGTGATTTCTGTTGGGACTGAACCAAATGAACCAGGTTCCTCCAGGACCAGGTTCCTCCAGGACCAGGTTCCTCCAGGATCAGGTTCCTCCAGGACCAGGTTCCTCCAGGATCGGGTTCCTTCAGGACCAGGTTCCTCCAGGACCAGGTTCTTCCAGGACCAGGTTCCTTCAGGACCAGATTCCTCCAGGATCAGGTCTCAGTAGAACCTGGTCTGTGGAGACACGTTCGAACATGAATCATCAAACTTCCTCTGATCTGCTGATGTCGGCAGGTAACTGATTCCACCTGTGCAGCCAAACTGAACCTCAGTTTCCATGGCGACAGGCATGATCCTCATGCACACGTGTACCTCCTCCTCCTCCTGTTTCCATGGCGCTGTGTCTCACAGGAGTCTCACCCCACTGATTAAATCACCCCCTCCTCCCCTGGGGAGACACAGGCAGCTGCTGTAATGAGACGCTCTAATACTCTCACTTCCTGCTGTCATCAGTTCACACAGAGGATGAACCTCACACCACGTCTTCACAGAGCAACAGAGGAGGTTCAGCTTCAGGAGACATTCAACTATCACACCTCAGCATCAAGGACCAGAGACCAGTCAGGTTCTGAGGTTCTGATGTGCTGAGGTTCTGATGTTCTGAGGTTCTGATGTTCTGAGGTGCTGAGGTTCTGAGGTTCTGAGGTTCTGAGGTTCTGAGGTTCTGATGTTCTGAGGTTCTGAGGTTCTGAGGTTCTGATGTTCTGAGGTTCTGATGTGCTGAGGTTCTGATGTGCTGAGGTTCTGAGGTGCTGAGGTTCTGATGTTCTGAGGTGCTGAGGTTCTGATGTTCTGAGGTTCTGAGGTTCTGATGTGCTGAGGTTCTGATGTGTTGAGGTTCTGAGGTGCTGAGGTTCTGATGTTCTGAGGTGCTGAGGTTCTGAGGTGCTGAGGTTCTGATGTTCTGAGGTACTGAGGTTCTGATGTTCTGAGGTTCTTATGTTCTGAGGTGCTGAGGTTCTGATGTTCTGAGGTTCTGATGTTCTGAGGTACTGAGGTTCTGATGTTCTGAAGTTCTTATGTTCTGAGGTGCTGAGGTTCTGATGTGCTGAGGTTCTGATGTGCTGAGGTTCTGAGGTTCTGATGTTCTGAGGTGCTGAGGTTCTGATGTTCTGAGGTTCTGATGTGCTGAGGTTCTGAGGTTCTGATGTGCTGAGGTTCTGAGGTGCTGAGGTTCTGATGTTCTGAGGTGCTGAGGTGCTAAGGTTCTGATGTGCTGAGATTCTTATGTGCTGAGGTTCTGAGGTGCTGAGGTTCTGATGTTCTGAGGTGCTGAGGTGCTGAGGTTCTGATGTGCTGAGATTCTTATGTGCTGAGGTTCTGAGGTTCTAAGGTGCTGAGGTTCTGATGTTCTGAGGTGGTGAGGTTGTGATGTGCTGAGGTTCTTATGTGCTGAGGTTCTGATGTTCTGATGTGCTGAGGTTCTGAGGTTCTGAAGTTCTGAGGTTCTGAGGTGCTGAGGTTCTGATGTTCTGATGTGCTGAGGTTCTGATGTTGAGGTTCTAAAGTTCTGCTCAGTGTCTTCTGTCAGTTCAGGAACCAGACTAGAGAGACTAGAGTTGAAAGCTGTGCAAACACCTCAGACCTGATGATGGACAGTTACAGTTCATCCTAAGTGGAATATGAATAGCAGAACCACAGTTCATCCTGAGGGGAACATGAACGTCTGAACCACAGTTCATCCTGAGGGGAACATGAACGTCTAAACACAGATTATAATAACTCTCTGATTTGAACCATATCAGTATCTCCTGAAATAGACCTCAATGGCAGCAGTTGTCATGGTTACCATAGTAACAGTCATGGTCTTGGTTTGGTTCTTCCTCAACATCAGATGATCTCTGTTGTCATGGTTACAATACCAACAATAAATGAACGTGGAATAATAGAAACAACATAAACTGCTCCTTCAAGTGGGAATCGAACACAGCTCCTGTGTCATATTCACCCACCAACCTCCTCCTGACGTGGACTTTGTTGTTCTATAAACTACGTCACCGCACTTTTCCCTTTGCTCCTGTTGTCATCACTACGACCACTAGGTGTTGCCTAGCAACAGAACCTGATGATGTCATAACGACATGCTCTGACATGACAACACACTGTAGCTCAGGACGCCTGCGGCTTTAAGACTGAGACTGTGAAGAAGAGAAAGTAACATGTGACTCTGCGGGTGAAACCAGTCGACGACCTTGTTCCTTGTTCCTGATGGTTAGACTGTTTCCACGGCAGCAGCATCCTCCACTGTGGCTTTTATGTAAATCATAAGAAAATAATATTCCTCTAAAACAACGAGCCACGTTCACATCCAGCGTCTGTTTCCGTAAGTCAGCACCACAAACCACTTCCACGGGTCGACTCAGGACGACAGCTCGCAGCTCGACATCAGGCTGGTCTTTGTCTCTGATGCTAAACCAGAGTCAGTGCGTCTCTTAAACTCTTCCCTTCTCTGACTGTGACTCAGCTCTGAGCCCACTGGTTCCTCCTGAACATGAGAAACTTCTCAGATATAGTTTCATTTTAAAGTTTCAGTCATTTACTAAAACTAGTGCAAATAGTTTGTTGGGACTATTTTCTTCAGCGGATTAATCCACATTTGCTGTAGTGAGTGTTTGGGACTGTATCTGTACATGAGGAGTTTGACAATCAATTAATCTGCAAATGATTATTCGTTTAATCAGCTGATTGACTTTGGCGTCTTTTCTCTGTTCTCAGCTCATCTGATCTGCAGCCGCTCTGATAATCAATCAATTCAGTTCTTCACGTCTGACAGGGAATAAATGATCAGTAAGAAAATGATCAGCTGATCACTAACGATGGTGTCTGTATCAGATGATGATGGTTTGATGATGATGATGGTTTGATGATGTGGTCAAGGTTCAGCCCAACAGGAAATAACTAAATAACTAAAGTCAATGTATTTCAATCATTTAAATAATTAATTAATCATTAAATTAATTAACAATCAATATTAAATTCTCAGTATGAAGCAGCTGCAGCTCAGATCATCAGTTCGTCTGAACAGGACCAGTACTGTTACAACCACTAAATCCAGTGCTCCCAGTAACAGGCAACAGACAACCAGCAACAGTCCCAGTAACAGGCAACAGACCGGATAACCAGCAACAGTCCCAGTAACAGGCAACAGTCCCAAGAACAGGCAACAGACAACCAGCAACAGTCCCACTAACAGGCAACAGTCCTAGTAACAGGCAACAGACCGGATAACCAGCAACAGTCTCAGTAACAGGCAACAGACCGGATAACCAGCAATAGTCCCAGTAACAGGCAACAGACAACCAGCAACAGTCCCAGTAACAGGCAACAGACTGGATAACCAGCAACAGTCCTAGTAACAGGCAACAGTCCCAGTAACAGGGAACAGACAACCAGCAACAGTCCCAATAACAGGCAACAGTCCTCGCAACAGGCAACAGACCGGATAACCAGAAACAGTCCCAGTAACAGGGAACAGACAACCAGCAACAGTCCCAGTAACAGGCAACAGTCCTAGTAACAGGCAACAGACCGGATAACCAGCAACAGTCCCAGTAACAGGCAACAGACAACCAGCAACAGTCCCAGTAACAGGCAACAGCCTGGATAACCAGCAACAGTCCCAGTAACAGGCAACAGTCCCAAGAACAGGCAACAGACAACCAGCAACAGTCCCACTAACAGGCAACAGTCCCAGTAACAGGCAACAGACCAGATAACCAGCAACAGTCCCAGTAACAGGCAACAGTCCTAGTAACAGGCAACAGACCGGATAACCAGCAACAGTCCCAGTAACAGGCAACAGGCAACAGACAACCAGCAACAGTCCCAGTAACAGGCAACAGTCCGGATAACCGGCAACAGTCCCAGTAACAGGCAACAGTCCAAAGAACAGGCAAGAGACAACCAGCAACAGTCCCACTAACAGGCAACAGTCCTAGTAACAGGCAACAGACCGGATAATCAGCAACAGTCCCAGTAACAGGCAACAGTCCCAGTAACAGGCAACAGACAACCAGCAACAGTCCCAGTAACAGGGAACAGACAACCAGCAACAGTCCCAGTAACAGGCAACAGTCCCAGTAACAGGCAACAGTCCCAGTAACAGGGAACAGACAACCAGCAACAGTCCCAGTAACAGACAGGACTCACTGGTGATGGGATTATTACAGCAGAAACTGACTGAGAGTAACGGTACCATCACTCACACACACACACACACACACACACACACACACACACACACACACACTCTCTCTCTCTCTCTCTCTCTCTCACCGGTGTGTATTCTGCAGTCTTCACCCAGGTCCGCCGCTGTGTCCGGTAACCGGAGCGGAGCCGCCGCCGTCAGTCCGCTAGACCAGCACGGTCAAGCTCACAGCATTTAACTGAGGCGACACGAGAAGACACAGGAAATGACCTTCAAAATAAAATCACGTCGCTTGTGAAAATCAAAATAAAAGCATGTGAGGTTGCATCTGAACCAAAGTCAAATAAAAACCGGTGTTTGTCAGATTTATTATCAATACACAAACACATTTCAGCTGAGGAACCAGAGCAGGGCGGCGACATGTGGCCCCCGGTCAGTTCACACATCTAATCTTATGTGGATCAGGATCAGGTGCTGAAGGAGGAAAGTGTTTTAAAGTGTGAGCTGATCCTTTAATCTGTCGTTAACAGAGCAGCAGTGCCTCCCTGTGGCTGCTCCACCACACTACATGTTCTCCACCTGAATGAACTCTGACCCTGTGGCGCCATCTTCAGGTCACAGCTAAAGTCCAGTTCACTGCTGTCTAAACTGACTAAACTGAACTGAACTCAGTTTAATCCTCATGACAGCAACTGATGAAGTTTTTTTTCATGTTGACACTTAAATTTCTTACCAAGTCACTAATCTGCTTATTCTGTAATTATCTCCAATTCAGCTACTGATATCCTAAATTTCCCACAATCCTTTGAGACAACTCTGAGGGGGAATGTGAAGAATTCATCTATGCGGTTAAGGGTCCATATTTTAACAGTCCGAGGCTTTTATTTTGAAGAATTGATCCATAGGAAGATATATTTGTGTAGTTTTCCATCTCCGCTCTCAGGCTGAGCTCTAGTAACAACAGCTCAGTCAGCCAATCAGAGGAGAGGATCTTCACCTTAACATCTACCTTTAAACCATGTGGACCTTTAATATCTACCTTGAGATGTCAGCACCTGATCTAACACCCTGACGATTTAGTTTGTTTTACAGATGTGTAAAGTCCACTGCAGCTGCTCTAAACATCTGGATACAATAGTACTGTACATTTTCCTCCGTTGAGCAGTTCAGTATGTGCAGGACTGTGACTTCAGCGCCATCTGGTGGTAACTTGGAGAATGAGCCACCACGATAAACGGCTTCACATAGAAACTTTACAACAAAGGCTCTTAAATCAAATGTTTACCTGTTCTGATCAGATCACCTGTTTTCTTCTGCAGCTGAAACATGTTCAGTACTCACAGGATGTTATGGACATTCTAACACCCACTGGTTCAACCTTTATGCTGCTGTGACAACAGAATAAGTTTCCACTTGGTGAGGTGCAGGTGTTTAAAAAGGTCCATGTTTTAAATTAGATTTTATATTAAAGGTCTCTGGAGCTCAAGTATCAGCAGAACAGTCAGCCAATCTGAGGCTCTGTACAGGTCAAGGTTGCTGGTTCAATCCCAGGACCAGACTGTGGTTGTTCCAACTCTTCACTGAATCAATAAAGGTTATAGACAGAGGATCACACAGTTCTGACAGTGATGCGTTTGATACCGTGAACAGGAAATACATTTAAATCTGGCTCCATTGGTGGAAACAGGTTGTCGTGGGCTGGTTTATTTATATATATATATATATTTATATTTATATATATATTAAAAAGCGTTAGCACAGTTAACAGTTTGAAATGGGATTTTAACAATTGAACCACATGCTCAGATTCACTGGTGACTCAGCTTTTATTTTGAAACCGGACAGAGGTCAAACTGATGAATGCGAACCAGCTTTGATTGGTTACCGATGAACCTGTTCAGACTCAGACCACCGGTGACACTTGCCCCCCCACGAAGAAAAGAGGACTCGGGGGCAGGGGGCTGTTCCACCAGCTACAGGTTTAATATCAGATCAACAACAGTAGAAAAACAGAGGCTACCAGACAAAAAGAAGAGTAGGAAATCCAACAGCATCCAACAGGCTCTTTAAAATAATTCCTCTGTACAGTATTTACACACACACACACACACACACACACACACACACATACACAGAGTACAGTACAGCTACACACTGAGGAGGGGGGGGCCGCCGACTCCCCATCAGTCAGTCTGAGGCTGCAGCTTCGGTCCGAACGCTGCCCTCTGATTGGTCCGTCCTCCTCCGTCCACAGTGTTTTTATTGAGCTGAGACGCTTCAGGTGGAGGCGAGACGGCGTCTGGTGGAGTCCAGGGCTGGTTCTGTTTCTCAGAACCAACGGCTCGAACGCTGCCCAGAGCCGTCTGACCCCCCTCCCTCCAAAACAACAACAGCTGCTTCTCCCAACGTCACAACAGCACCAACGACCTGCAGCGTCTCAGTGTCTCCACCCACCAGGTCCACTCTGTCTTCAGTCTGTGAGCCAGAACCTTTGCCCCCTCAGGCCCGAGTACCAGCAGGACCAGCAAGACCAGACCTTCAGTCCTCCGGTCCAGTGAGGGGCAGGTGGCCGGCTGGACGTCCAGACAGAGAAATCAAACATATACAAACACCATTGAACTGATGTTGAAACAGAAACATTTCCTCATGTGATCCAGTCACATGACTCCAGGGTGGGTGGAGGTCAGCCAATCAGGTGTGCCTGTGGAAGACAAGAGGACATCACTGGTCAAGAGACAGGCTTATGGAGCAGAGACCAGGTCTGGGATCTGGTCTGGAGACAGTCTCATGTTCCTACTGCAGGTGGACTGACTGGACCTGAACACTCCAACCTGGTTCAGGAACCTGGACCCAAGACCTTACAGGTTCAGGTCAGGGGTCACAGACACAGTTGTTCTCCAGTTGTGCTGCTCGTTAAAGAAACCCGGTGAGAGAGGGTCGACTTCATCACTTGACTGATGAGTAAAGAATCAGGTCTAATGTGGATCAGAGTCTCTATGCAGCTACTGAGCCTCAGTCCAGGACAGGGCTGAAGAGCCACTTCCTGTCTCTGTCTGATCTGGACTCAGAGTTGTATAGATTTAACTGGATTCACTCCTTCACCCTTAACCTCTATCTCCTGCTCTCAGTTCCCAGAATTCAGTGCTCGTGTCTGGTTCTACAGTTGTAATCCCCGGCCCCTCGGCCCCCTCAGACCCCACGGCCCCCTCAGACCCCACGGCCCCCTCAGACCCCTCAGACCCCTCAGTCCCCTCAGACCCCTCAGACCCCTCGGCCCCCTCAGACCCTCGGTCCCCTCAGACCCCTCAGACCCCTCGGCCCCCTCAGACCCCATGATCCTGCTCAACACCTGCTGAGAAATATACTTCAGTTAATAAGAACTAAAACTGTCACCAGCATCATTTCACTGTACTGATATCACACTGACCACAACCACTATCATCGTTATTACTGATTCTCTCCCTCCCTCCTTCTCTCTCCCCCTCCCACCCTTCCTCTCTCTCCCTCCTCCCACCCTTCCTCTCTCTCTCCCTCCTTCTCTCTCCCCCTCCCACCCTTCCTCTCTCTCTCCCTCCCACCCTTCCTCTCTCTCTCCCTCCTTCTCTCTCCCCCTCCCACCCTTCCTCTCTCTC
>JANJOY010002369.1:0-11422 GCA_038496675.1 Rachycentron canadum
CACATGTGTTTGTGTTGTTCTAGAGCTGATTTGAAGTTTCTCTCTTTTTATTAAAATCAGCTCCAAAGCCTTTATGGTCTAAATATTGCGATTACACTGTCCCTTCAAAGGCTCCTTCACATGCGTCCTTTTTCTACCCAGCAGGTGGATCCTTCTCAGCCAAACATCCCAAGATTCATCACATTGGTAATAAAAATAACCAAGAGGGAGCCTGAGGATGTGAATGTGTTGAGTTTCAGCTGACGGTTCAACTGTTGAGACCAAGAACCTGAAAACCTCAGGTTACGTGTTGTTAAGGTTGCTCAACAACAGGAACCACCCTTTGCAATGCAACGCTAAGTTCGAGGACAGGTGGTGAAATCGAAAACTCTCCGTGGACCAGACCGTCTCATTTCAGTTCAGCCTTCGAGGTCTACGACGGCTACAAAGGACCGGACCCTCGTAGACCAGGTCCTCTGAAGGATGTGGTTCAGAGACAGATGTAGAGAGAAGAGATGGGAACAGTTTCATAAGTCTGAACACTTCAACGAAACATGGAGGACAGGGATAGTAATAATGGAGGAGCATCAGACAGAGGACCTTCAGACCATTTCACCGTGGTTCACCTTGGTTGCTACTGGCTTCAAAAAAACAAGATGGCCAACAGACAAATTACAAACTGGAGCCTTCAAACCAGCAGCTGACAGACGATGGGTGACGTTGGGGGGACAGTTGGGTGGGAGCAGTGTAACTGATGAAGAGATTGGTGATGAAGGCTTCAGACAGTTTCTGGTTCTGACCTGGTTTGAGTCCATCCAGCCTGATTGACTGTGACTCAGTGGAAAGAGGGATCTGTGGAAGATAAACTGAACCCTGCAGGAGATAAAAGCTCCCAGCAGCAGCCTGATTAACATCTCAGCCCAGAATGTGTTTTCCATGAAGCACTGTAAATCAGCTCGAGGCTCGGAGGCCTCTGCGTGTCGGGGCCAAACCGCCGACCTCAGAAACAATCCTGCCGACCTGAGACTGCGTTCCTGCCGCCCCGTATGGCTTTCTGTGGTTTGGAGCCCCGGGTTCTCCCCATGTACATTTCATGATGAAAATAGCTTCTGAAGATTTCCAGCCTCTGCATCATGTTTCTCTCAGGCGTCTTCAGCTGAGTAAATACGTCTAAATCAGTGTTTCTCAAACCTTTTCAGACCAAGGACTGAGCCACTAAAATACAGCTCAGAGACCACCTGACTCCCAGACATCCCCACAACCAACAGGACCACGACTTCAGGGGTGTTGTGGTGAGAAAACTATCATGAAATAATTCTCATAACTGTCATTTTTTTGCATTTTGATGTCTTTATCATTAGATCAGTGACAAAACAGAGAACACGGGTTAGAAAATCAAAGAGTCCAGCCGACAGGGAAACAAACTGGGGTCTCTGAGGAGACTCTGAAGACCTGATGGAGGAGGAGGAGGCTCTGAAGACCTGATGGAGGAGGAGGAGACTCTTCCTGTGGGGTTAAAGGGTTAAAAATGCACCAGGTTAGAGGAACATTTTGCACCATTACTTCTCAGAGAATCTCAGAACTCATATTCATTTAAAACTGTTATTGTAACTGAAACATCTCTGACTGAATTGATTCAGCCCTGCAGTCCTGAACCAGCCTCAGGTAGAAGTCAGGAATCTGAAGGAAGAGGCCTCCTCAGTCTTCAGGTCTGAGAGTTTCCCGTCAGATCCGGAGGGGAAATGACTCTGCTGTCACACCCTGTGTACTGTAAGCTAACGCTCGCCGCTCTGCCTTTTCACAGAGCTGCTATCACACTGGGAAACGCAGTCATTTGTGATAATTGCCCTCAGTGATTTTATTCCGGTGCAAATCGTCCATGTCTGTTATTTGTCAAGAAAAACTTCCGTGTTAAATTACCCAGAGTGCTTTCTTTTTACTGGAGCCAGATCTGATCCCTGTCCACGTCCTGCAGAGTCAGCACCAAAGAAAACAGCTCGTCAGTCTTAATGACGTATAAAACCTCCAGAGTGTGTGACTGTAAAAAACTTCTTTTTAAAGTTTTACTGTACAGACCCAAGGGGTAAAACAACCTGGAGCTTCAGTTTAGCCTCTTGACCCGAATTACATTGTTATTAAATTAGAAAATAAAGTGCAGTGAACCAGTCTTCATTTTCCTGACCACTGACTCCAGCAGTCGGCAGCCAATCAGGGCGCAGCAGCAGGAGGGAGGGGTGTGTTTATCAGTGCAGAGCAGCCACTTAATCCCAAACATCAGGTGTCTTCAGAGCCTCATTGCTCCATAAGATAGTGAGATCTGGATCAGTCTGAGACTCTGACTGGATTTACTTCTGTGTGTTTATCCATCCATTCTCATCCTCCATCTTTGATAGAGACGTCTAGAGTCACGTCTCTACACGGGACACTCCTATTGGCTCCAGTGGGTGATGTCACAGCCAATCAGAGTGTCTCCTTCAGAGGCCTAGCTGTCAGCTGCTTGTAGCCAAAGTCAATGGGATCAATCCTGTATTTTTCTGATCTCAGAGTGAGGAGAAGTTGCTCTGAGTTTATTGTAGTGACAGAATAAAGACAGAGAGACATGGACAATAAGATATTTAGAGCATTAGAGGCTTTGGAGCTGATTTTTCATCATTACTGCTCCAAAGAATGAGCAGAACTCAGATCAGATAAAGAGAGAAACTTCAAATCAGCTCTAGAACAACACAAACACATGTGTGGAACTTTGTGTTGAAGTTTTCTTTGGTTATTCTGGTTTACAGTGTTTTTTAACTAGAAAATAAGGAGAAATTCACTGTGTTTTTAGTTTCCTCTTGTTCTCTGAGCTACTATCCCCTATTACAGTGAACAGTCAAAGGGATGAAAAACTTAATGTGGCTCTAAAAGGGCTGATAAAACACTTTTATTTTTTTTATTCTATTCAAATTCATCCAAGAGCAGATTATATCAGATGTAGCTGCTTTGTATCAATTAAAGTTACTGGTCAAATGAGAAAAATTCAAGTTGCATTTTGAAAACAAAAATCCTTGGAGACTCAGTCAACACGTCACCTCCTGAAACAGTCGACCACAGCAGGGTGTTTCCCTGCTGTGGTCGACTGTTTCAGTCGACTGAGGCCTTTGATCTGCTCATACACTCAGGCCTGTTCAGGACTGCTGTACTTGGGAGGACCAGTATTCACAATGCACTCGCTATGGGATAGCTAACGTCAACCTTAGCTGTGACACATCCTTTGGGTCTTCACCTTTTCCTTAAACCAGAATCGATGTTGGGACAAAAACATCTTCACACTCACAGTGCAGGTCAAAAACCAGTCGGTCCTCACACAGATAGAAGACCAAGAATCCGCTGATCTTTTGATGTGCCACTGCTGAGGCGGCTGAGTGTCATCTGCAAGTCGTTTTACTGTCCTCCTGTCATTAACAGACGTTATTTATACTTCACACACACAGGCAGGAAGTTGTTTTAATAATTTGAGCTCATAACTTTGATCGTCTGTCAACATTGCGCTGATTGGCCGTCAGCGCCTCACTCCGCCCGGGTGGCGCTAAACTGACATTAATATCTAAGGTTCATCCTCTGGAGAGCAGGAATGAGCTCAGGATATTTGCCTGTAGTTGTTGATGTATTTTGTTCCTTATTGTCAGTCCAATGTTTCAGCTTAACACATAATTTGAAGCTCTGTGATTGGATGTTGGTTGGTGAAATGCACCCTGGGAGTTTTCCTTCTCCCCTTCAGTTTTTATACCCACATCAGAGCGGGAAGCAGTAAACACATCTTTTACTTCAATTAAAGTAGTAACACAGTCTAGACCTGATTCAGGACCAGGGGTCGTTAGTGGAGGTGGATGAGGAGCTGAGTGATTAAAGACCAGGCTCCTGCTGGACTCTGGACTAAGACCTGGACCAGGAGCTGGTGGAGGACTGAGTCAGGTCAGACCTGATTCTCCTGATGATGTTCAGAGCAAAGATTCTGATATTGATATTGCGAAGAGACTGATTGGTCAGGACGAGCAGGAGCTCAGAGGTTAATGAGGATCTGTCACAAAGACTGAGATCAGCTCAGAGACAGTGAAGTCGTGAAAAAGACTATTTCCTGGTTGGTCCTGGTTGGTCCTGGTTTATCCTGGTTGGTCCTGGTTTGTCCTGGTTTATCCTGGTTGGTCCTGGTTGGTCCTGGTTGGTCCTTGTTGGTCCTGGTTTATCCTGGTTGGTCCTGGTTTGTCCTGGTTTATCCTGGTTGGTCCTGGTTGGTCCTGGTTTGTCCTGGTTGGTCCTTGTTGGTCCTGGTTTATCCTGGTTGGTCCTGGTTTATCCTGGTTTATCCTGGTTTGTCCTGGTTGGTCCTGGTTTATCCTGGTTGGTCCTGGTTTGTCCTGGTTGGTCCTGGTTTATCCTGGTTGGTCCTGGTTTATCCTGGTTTATCCTGGTTGGTCCTGGTTTGTCCTGGTTGGTCCTGGTTTGTCCTGGTTTATCCTGGTTGGTCCTGGTTGGTCCTGGTTTATCCTGGTTTATCCTGGTTTGTCCTGGTTGGTCCTGGTTTATCCTGGTTTGTCCTGGTTGGTCCTGGTTGGTCCTGGTTTATCCTGGTTTATCCTGGTTTGTCCTGGTTGGTCACTGACATACAGCTCAGTGCTGGAGACAAACACCCATTTTTACAAACAGTTTGTCTCAAAGTTATTAACATAGCATCATCACAACATCCTCTGCCCTTAGACCCTCACATCGGCTGAGGAAAAACAGAGGATGATCCCTCACCCAGGACGGGCAGACGGGCAATAGATGTTGTAAACAGACAAGAAAACAGGGAACAATACAGAATATACACAGCAATATATAAATATATAAAATATACACACATATACACACAGGCCCACGTGACACTGATATAAAAGTCTATAAAATGCAGATATTGTAATAAAATTCTTTAGATTCAGCTGCTGTGGAAACAACTGTAAGTTTGTGTGTGTGTGTGTGTGTGTGTGTGTGTGTGTGTGTGTGTGTGTGTGTGTGTGTGTGTGTGTGTGTGTGTGAGCTCTTTGATGTGTGCTTTTTTCTTGACATATGAACCTTTGCATGACAATTTGAAGTTAAATTACATTGTGTGTGCGTGTGTTTTTTGTTTTTTTTTGGCCACGTCCTTGTATGACATCAGACGTGTTCATGACAGGACAGAGTCTCTTCAAAACCAGACCAGAGAGAAGATAAACCACACACACACACACACACACACACACACACACACACACACACACACACACACACACAGTTTCCTCCCATTCATCCTCAAAATAACTACGTTTTCTTTCTGTCCCACAAAACCTCCATTACCTCATACACCAAGTTTTGCTGCTGTTTGTCCTGGTTGGTCCTGTTTTGTCCTGGTTTGTCCTGGTTGGTCCTGGTTTGTCCTGGTTGTCAGACCTTAGATTGAATGGTCACGCTGATGTGAAGAGCTTCTGCCTCTCTGTTAGCAGTTAGCTGTTAGCTTCAGCCCAAACACGTGTGGAACTTCCTGTGTTGAAGTTTTCTTTGGTTATTCTGGTTTACAGTGTTTTTATCTAGAAAATAAGGAGAAATTCACTGTGTTTTTAGTTTCCTCTTCTTCTCTGAACAGAGTCTTTACTGAGTCTCAGATATAATGAGCTGAGGTTGAGCTGAGTCTGAAGATGAGGAGACTTGGGGACATTTTTAAAAATAACGACTTTAGAAGGAAAAACACAGAGAGATGAAACAACAGAAAAGACTTGATGTGGCTGTAAAAGGGTTAAATTCACCTGCTTCAGATCTAAACCTGATCAAAATCTAAACGTGGCTCTTCTCCCGCCTCCACGCGCTGAGGATCATTTCGGTACTTCGCCTTCTGGCAGCTTCAGTTTAGCTGGGCTGCAGGTGACCTTTGACCCTTCGCCTCCGTGTATCACAGCTTTAATAGAGCCTGCATTTTTTCCTCGGCGGGAGGAAATGAATTCCTGCTGGGTCTCCTCTTCGCTGCCTGGAGTCGCCGCGGACGCTTCGACCCCGAACATTTGTATGAGTTCATGTCATTATCAGAGTCAGTGTGACCCGGAGCCTGAAGCCTACAGACGGTCGACCATGTCACCGTGAGCTCAGGACGGTTCAGACCTTTAATCAACAGTCATTCGATGAATTTCTGAAATCAGGTGTTTTGGTTGACTCTGCAGGAAATGGATCGAGACAGAAATGAGATGGAAGACTTGTTTCCTGTGTGTACATCCTTTAAACTTTAATGGTGAAGCAGAAAACAAAAACAAAAAATACTGTAAAATAAATTAGATTAGAAAAATGGCACAAGCACATTTTGATTTGTACAACAAAGCAATGCAACATACTGGAATCTTGATTTCCATATATACAGAATAAAAAATAGACTTTTTATTCTTTGTCCACTTTGTTCAGTGTCAGTATTTTTTCATCCCCATAAAAAGAACAAAATCTGAACAAATACAACAACTTTTATTCCTTTTTTTTTCAACTTTTTGCTTCTTTTTTCTGCACTGACATTTTGTTTGTGTCCATGAACGCAACAGGAGTCTGTTCCAAAAAGTCCAAAAGGAAAAGGTCCACTCTGTCGAAAACATTAACAACAAAAAGAAGAAAATAAAAATAAGACGAAACACGTGTGACTTCATCAAAAAGGGACGACACTCCGAAACTTTTGGTGAACGAGTCGACGACACTGACAGAAACACGTACGACACAGAAACACTCAGCTCTGATTGGACGACATTTAGTTTTCTTCCCAAAAACAGAACAAGACGACAAGACATGGATTGTCTTCTTTTTTTTTTTTCTTAGTTTGTGATCAGGTAAAATTTAAGAGTAAAGCATTATGGGAAGTGGAGTTCTTAGTGTGCAGGGTGAAAATATCAGAAATAAAACATCACAATCAAAAGAAAACTGAAGAATTTGATTCAAAAAAACTAATTTGAAACAAAAACTATAAAGCATAAATAAAAACATCAGTCAGTCTTTAACAAAGCAAGATGCCACTTTTTTCATCTTCAGTGATTTTTTGACACAAAATGGACGCTCGACTCTTTGGTGTCTAAAAGAAAACTAAAACTAAAACTCAACGATTTCTCTGAAATGAACTTTAATCTCTCGTCTCTGGTAGAAAACCTTTATCAGTGGAACGTCCTCATCGATTCAAGGGATTTATTCACAGGCTGATGAAAATGTTTTTCATGGTTCATCCTCCCAAAAAAAAGTCAAAATGAGCTGATCAACAGAGATCAACTATTTTGATAATCATTAGTTGTTCAATTCCAAACTAATTAGCTGATTGAAGCTTCTCAAATGTGATAATTGGCTGTTTCTGTTTGTTATAACTGAACACTTTGGATGGTCACTGACATTTTTTAGACAAAGATCTGCAGCTTAATCAAAAATGACACCAATTGTTTGTGATTGTTAATTAAGCTTGTTTTCATAAAATGTTTCTGTGAAATTGGCATCAGGTCAATCGAATATATTTTTAAAGGAAGCTTTAAATTCAAGTGTCACCAGTTTAGTGAATCTGCAAAACAGAGCCTCAGTGAATAAATCCCATAAAATCTATGTCTCTTGGCTAATGCTAACGCTAAAGCTAACCCTCAGTTGGACAGGTGACGCACTGAACATCCACCAGAGACAAAGATATGAACATCATTATAAAAGGTTCGTTCTGGTGCTTTAAGTCTGTCTTGTTGTTCTGGTTTTTGGAGATTGGAGAAGTTAGCTGTGGGCTACAATATTTATGCTAGCGAAAAGAGCATGGCCGCTGCTAAGCAGCTACTCGTGACTCATGGGAGTTGTCAGATCTTTTGTTCTTTGTTTTGGAATTTTAATCATGCGCCGGATCTACGTTTGTTTTCTTCTAAGTGCCGTTTGTTCTCACTTTAATGAAAAGTCCAAGTAGCGTCGGATTGGACAGGAACTTGCTGACGTGTCGTGGTGACCTCCAGCTAATTAAATTCATTAGCGCTCTGGGTCTCACTCAGCAGATTAATACTGATATCATGTTCGACAAGCTCGTGTCTAAAATGTCTAAATATTTAGCTTAAAAGTTGCTAGCGTTCAGTGCTAACTGACCGGCTAGCGTCGCTACATTTCACCAACATGTCACCTGCTGGTTTGTCCAATCAAAACTCTCCACAGCTGAAGTGTCTTCACCTGCAGGTCCTCTAGTTTGACCTGGGGGCGCTGCAGCATTGGTCCAGTATTTTAGACTTAATATATTCAATTTAATGTTTAATTAGCTTAATAACTTTTATTCTTTCAAAATAATAAAGAGAAAAAGATGCACTTTTTCAAGAATCTACATTTTATTAATGTCATTTTGTCTCAGTTTTAGGAAACAAAAGGTCATTTCAGGGACCTTTAAGTGTGTCAGTATTTTTAAACTCCGGGCTTTAAAGTGATGAGTTTGATTGACAGGTGAGTCAGCCTATCACGCTCAGCAAAATCACGGAGACGTGGAGACATTCAGAAACCTACAGGTGACACATTCTGTAACTGTGAGCCCAGAGCGACGCATCGAAAGGGAATCGAACCTGTGAACCTACGACAATTGTAAACCGGAGTCTGTTCTGCATCGTTCCGGTGTCGCTATAGTGCAAAACATGAAAACGTTCGTGACGCTTCTTTAAAAAAAAAACAACAAAACAGACGTAACAACACAAATGCAGCCAAACAAAATATTATTAATAACAATAACAATAATATTATTAATATACTTACTGACAATAATAATTATAACATCAACATGGTAACCATGGTAACATAAAGAAGTGTTTGGTTCCAGCAGCCGGGCCAACTTGTTTCTTTCAAGTATCTCTCAACACACAAACAAACGCACAAACGCTCACACTCGAGTGGACGAAAACAAACACACAACCACACACACACAAATTTATACTTCAAAAAAAAAACCAAAAATACAAAAGTCTTCCTTCCTTGTACATTTTGAAAAGTAAACAAGTCAAAAGTAAAATACAATAAGATCGTAATACGTGAAACAAGTTGCATAGTTTTGAGATTTTTTTTTTCTGTGTGTGTTCGTAGTTTTTCAGGCACCTCGTCTCTCCGAGGTCGGACTGGTCGAGTGGTGCTTGAACGTCTCAGCCACATAAATAAGCCTCACTCCCTCCGTTTGTAACAAAAATATATTAGATATTCTTTTTTTCTATCTTTTTTCTTTCTTTTTTTCTGAAAGTGCCGTTGAGACTCTCTCTGAGTTCTGAACGAGGCCAGAGAAGAGGTTTTATCCCAGAGAGCGACCCGGATCAACCCGGATCAACCCGGATCCATCCAGAGGGAGGAGGTGAAGACTGAAGCACAGTAGATAAAAGTGACGTGTTGATCTCTTCATCGTTGTCTCTTCCCTCCATCACCTCCCTGTCTCTATCTCTGGGTTCAAAGGTCCTCCTCCTCTCCGGACCGCTCCGGTCCAGTCCAGGTTTTCCTGTCTACGAGCAGCCGCACTCCTCCACGATCATGTTCTGGATGTCCTTCTTGATGATCTTCTGCTCCTCGTTGTAGTAGAGCATGGACATGGCTCGTAGCCGGGTGGGAACGCAGCACGACCTCAGGTTCTGGAAGGGGCTGTAGCCCCTCATGCGGTAGTGGCTGATGACAGTGGAGTGGAACGACAATGTGGACCCAGTGATGCTCGCCACGTGGGAGGGGCACTCGCCCTCACAATAGTTGGCGTGGTAACCGGGTGGCGCAATTATCCAGTCGTTCCAGCCAATGTCTTTGAAGTTTACGTAGAACTGCCGCTTGCAGCAGACGCGCACTTTCCCGTCACACTCGAGACCTCGCTTCCTACGCCGCCGCGAGTCGCTGCCGTCCCCCTGGCGCACCACGGCCATGAGGAAGGGCCGGTGGGACTGTTCCCGCTGGTTGGCGCGCTGAGACGTCTCTGAGCCGCCAGAGACCAGGACGAGTGTGGCGCCGGCGTCGGCGCAGAGCGGGCAGGACACCCTGAGGCTCAGTGTGGTGCCGTCAGTGCTCTCCAGCAGCGCCTGCACCGCCGCCGACACTGGGAAGGTGTGCCAGCCGCTGCGGCGGGTGTCCACCGTCTTCTCTGCCAGCAGGGTCTCGTCCTGCGTCGATGACGGGCGTCCGTTCAGGGGCCGGCGCTGCTGGAACAGACGGATGGTGACTTTGGCTCGGCTGCGGTTGGTCTTTGCCAGACGGAGGAAGAGCCAGACGTTGGCCTGCTCCACCAGAGAGAGGTCGCCTCCTTCTTTAGACAGGACGAAGTTCACCACGCCCTGAGAGTCACCTGACACACACAGACACACGCAGGGTTAGGTCAGAGCAGCAGGTAACCATGGCAACGTCACCAATGCTTTAAAACACACACACACACACACACACACACACCAGCAAAAACTTTTCTCCTCTGTGCTTCACAGTTGAATCATGGGTAAGTTCAGGTCAGTTTTATTTTGGAGGGTAACTTCCTTCCGTTTGATGCAGACAGTTTGAGGCTGGTCTGGGAGACTTTGTGGCCCCTGGGTTTTGTCTGCCAGGCACCTCTGATCTATCAGTTACAGCTGGTTGAGTCTAAACTGTCAGTGGTCGAGGTCGTGTTGGAGAAAGACTTCCTGTCTGTCATCAAAGTACAGATTTAATAACTTTACCTCAAGTTTTTTTTGTGCTGTTGGATTAGTGTAGTTACTGTAAACACACACACACACACAGAGCTGTATTTTGCATTTCCTAAAACCCCAGAGGCCAGGCAGAGCTAATGACCAGTTACCATCCACCACTGTTACATAAGATCTTTGCATCACCTTTTCCTCCCTCTCTCTCTCTCTCTGTCTCTAATGTCTCTCACTCGTGGGCGTCCATACAGAAAACCAAAGTCACGATTTGAGGGTTTATGAATGTCAGCAGCAGTGATGCTCTTGTGAAACGGTGTGTGTGTGGAGGCGGTCGGCACTTCAGCGAGTCCATTAACGCTGTTTAAGCGACAATTCGGAGGCGATTATCTCACTTACATCATCACCACTTCAGAGAGATTAAAAAATAAAAGCCTCGTCCATTCATTGTTTCTCAGAATGATGTTGAATTGGCCACAGGAAGAAGAAGAAGAAGAAGAAGAGGATGGACCACTCTGTCAGTCTGACTCAATAATTAACTGATTGAAGAAATGACTGAACCTTTTAAAGTGAAACTATATGTTTGTGGTTTGATTAACATCTTCAGTAGGAACCAATGAGCTCAGAGCCACAGATGGACGAGGGAGGAGTTAAGAGACGGACCAACACACAAAAATCTTAAAGATTTAACTTTTGGTCCAGGAATCACCATAATTCCCTTGAGTCTTTCCTGATTTTCCGAAAAAAGTTGTTTTTTAAATGTCCCCAAGTCTCCTCATCTTCAGACTCAGCTCAACCTCAGCTCATTATAT
>JANJOY010002378.1:0-12373 GCA_038496675.1 Rachycentron canadum
TTCAGCACAGGGAGCGCACATCTTGTTCAGATGTACACAAACGACCAGATTGGTGTAATGCTGAACTGCGCACACTGCAAACAAAAACGCCAAAACCAGAATTCAACATCTATACCGGATCGGAGGGGAGACACTTCATCCAGGTCAGCATATAACATTTTAAATATCCAGTCCTGCACACTAATCTGGCCTGGAGTAAAGAGCAGAGACGCCACAGGAAGCGATACTGGCTCCATAACCTCCAAACCGTTGATCCGCAAGGCTTCACGAGAAATACAACTAACCTCCGATCTTTTTATTTTTTGTTTTATGAATACTGAATAACAGCTTTCCACTGTTGTTTTGGCTCAATCACAACCGTTTTTTTAAATACACATTATTAGTCAATAAAATAAAGAAATATGACAAAAGAACGCATTTGGGAGTACAAATGCTTTCTTTTCTTTTTTTAAACAATAGATTCATTGTACACGAATATTAAGACGCAACTAGGCCTGAAAGCTGTCGAAACGGCATTTCGTAATCCACCTGAGCCGGACCGCCCGGATAGATTGATTCTACATCTCTTGGAAATCAAACTAACCAAAAAGGATTTTCTGTTCTATAACAAGCACCACTTAAAGGTCTGTGGTTGATTGACATAGTTGCTTGTATAGCTGCTCGTATGAGGACTTTTAAAACTTTCTAACCGTCCTGAATCCAATCATTCAAAAATATAGTTGAAACACGACTTACAACTGTAGGTGGACTTTCTTGGACACGCGCATTTTTTTCCCATAATCACACTGACCACATGAACCCGCTGGCCACTAAGGTCTACTTAAAAGAGACAGACAGTCACACCCTCCTCCATAAGAGCAACTCATAGAATATGTACGTACATATTCTATGATATCTGTGATTCTGATATGAGGACAGATGTGGCATCTACGTCCTGCAGGTACGTACCTGCAGGACATAGATGCCGCATCTGTCCTCTTCCATTTCCACATCCGGAGAAACGTTAGCATTTCCTCATAGTACTTAAGACAGAGGTCCGGGGTACAGAACTGATAGGGGCGGGTGGTCTCTCACTCATCCGATTTGTAGTTACATAGTCCCAGCAGCTACACAGATTCAACTCGATTTTGAAGGCCAACTTCACCCAGGCACAACAGGCATGTGTCCCCTTAATGGGGACTTTCCCTCCAGATCATAGCCTACACAAGAAATTAAAACCTGTCAAGCATACAAGAAGTTTGTTTTGAGCACACTCATTCCAATACAGAAAAACACTAACTTAAATACTCACCAATTTACTTGCTCGGCATAGGTCGTCATAGAACATTTTAAACGAATCCTGGACACTCATCTGGCCTGGAATAAAGAGTAGAGACGCCACAGGGCAGATACTGGATCCATAAACACCAAACCGTTAATCCGCAAGGCTTCACGAGAAATACAACTAACCTCCGATCGTTCGTTGTGGGCATTTTCTATTTTCTCATACTTCCCTCTTTTTCACTATTCTCCACTTATTCCCTTTTCCTTCAATGTACTAACTAAGGTGTAGACCTGTGTCAACTAACCCAACTAAAGTGTAGAGCTTTGTGGCCAGTTGGTTCATGTGGTCAGAAGAGGTTGTGTCTGTCGATCTCTTTGAAGTAATTCAAAGAGACCGTTCAAAGAGACCGACAGACACACCCTCCTTCATAAGAGCAGCTGCAACCCCAGACACACATTCAGGGGACTTATCAAATCACAACTAATCAGATACTCAGGACAATAAGGACAGATGTCCGGAGGGGACTACAGATCTGATAGGAGGTGGTCTCTCACTCATCACATTTATAATTGCATAGTCACAATAGCTACACAGATTCAACTCTATTTTAAAGCCAGCTTCTACTACTTCAACTTAAAGCCAAATAAAGAAATATGACAAAAGAAAGCATGAGTACAAAGGATTTTTTTTTTTTTAACCAAAAGATTCATTATACACTAATATTAATACGAAACTAGACCTGAAAGCGGTCGAAGCGGCATTCCGAAGTTCACCTGATCAGCACCGCCCGGATAGATTGATTCTACATCTCTTGGAAATCAAACTACCAAAAACGATTTTCAAGCACCACTTACAGGTCTGTGGTTTGATTGACACATTTGGCGTGTAGAGCGGCACATGTGAGGACTTTCAAAACTTTCTAACCGTCCTGAATCCCATCGCTCAAGAATAAAGTTAAAACACAACTCTCAACATACAACAACATATATTTCGGATCCAGGGGAGTGTAAGGAATCTTTCGTCCGCCATAGACGCTTCATCCAGGTCGACATAGAACATTTTCAATATCGAGTCTTGGACAGTAATCTGGCCTGCACGAAAGAGCAGAGACCTCTCCCTGCGGCGGGAGAGATATTGATTTTCGTCCCCCCCCCATCCTCCCCCTTATTCTTCCTTCTCTTTCATTCTTCTCCACTTATTCCCTTTTCCTTGGGATGTACGTACCTTTATAATTTATATGTAATTTATTTTTTGTTCTATGAATACAGAATAAAGGCCGTTGTTTTGGCGCAATCACAACCGTTATGTTGAATACACTTGATTAGTCAAGTGTTGGTTCTATAACAAGGTCTGTAGTTGATTTGCCATGTGCCATTTACCCCATGTGAGGGATTTCAAAACTTTCCAACTGTCGTAAATATCGAGTCCCGGACAGTAATCTGGCCTGGAGTAAAGAGCAGAAACGCCTCATAGAGAGTTATTAGATCCAGAAGCTCCAAAACGCAATGCTTCACGGGAAATAAAATGACCATCGAGTTGTCGTTGTGGGCATTTTCGCTTTTTTAAAATTTAAAACGCAACTTACAACGAGGAGGTGGAATTTCTGGACACGCACATTTTCTTCCATAATCACACTGACCACATAAATGACCACCAGCTCGCCATCGGGGGGGGGCTTCACGGAAAATAAAATGACCATCCCCCTCTCTTTCATTCTTCTCCACTTATTCAGTTTTTCTTGGGATGTCCGTATCTTTATTATTTATATGTAATTTATTTTTTGTTCTATGAATACTGAAGAAAGGCTTTCCACCGTTGTTTTGGCGCAATCACAACCGTTATGTTAAATACACTTGATTAGTCAATATACTAAAAAATATGCCAAAAAAAAAAAAAACCCTTTCAAAATTTTCTAATCATCCTGAATCCCATCACTCAAAAATAAAGTTAAAATACAACTTACAACTAGGAGGTGGAATTTCTGGACAAGCACATTTTCTTCCATAACCACATGAAAATGCTGGCCACGAAGGTCAACTGAAAAGATTCTGGGGACTGATCTAATCACAACAATATGAATATGTATGTACCTACATACATATTCTGTGAAATCTGATTAGTAGGTGATACCACATCTGTCCTATTCCATGCACAGAGCCAAAGAATCTACTCTCGCCACTTCCTCAGGGCAATTAAGACAGAGGTCTGGGGGAGAGTACATAACTGATAGGGGCAGTCTCTCACTCATCCCATTTGTAATTACATAGTCCCAGCAAACACCTACTTAAATACTCATCAATGTACTTAATAGACATTCAGCACTGGGAGCGCCGATATTGTTCAGATGTACACCTCAAACGACCAACTTGGTGTACATGATAAAATACACAGAATTAAATATCAGAGAAACAGAAAAAATGCAAAAAACAAAATTCAGCAAGATTTATACATTAATAACGAATCAGGGGGTTTGGGGCTCCAAACCATTGCTCCGCAAGACATGTTTACAGTTCATATAGGGCATAAAAATTTACAGGTCATACAAGTCATAAAGATCTACAAGTCATATAGATCTACAAGTCATACAGGTTTACATGTCATACATGTCATACACATCTACGTGTCACACAGGTCTACAGGTATACAAGTCTACAGGTCATAGAGGTTACAGGTCATACATGTCTACAGCTCATATAAGTCTACAAGTCATACAGTTCATGTAGCTCTATAGGTCTACAGTCAAACAAATCTACAGGTCGACAGGTTTACAAGTCTGCAAGTCATACAGATCTACAGGTTGACAGCTTTACAGGTCTGCAAGTCATACAGATATCATATTATGTAGTCTGCAGGTCATACATATCTACAGGTTGATAGGTTAACAGGTCATAAATGTCATACAGGTCTAAAGATATCGTATTATATATGTCTACAAGTCTGCAGGTTATAAGTCCACAGGTCATACATCTCTACAGGTTTATAGGTCTACAGGTCAAAAAGGTCGACAGATATCATATCATAAAGGTTCACAGATTTACAGGTCATTCAGGTCATACAGATCTACAGATCGGCAGAAGCAAATGACCTGTTAAGGTCATTTGCTTCTGCAGGTCATACAGGTCTACAGGTCATATAAGACTACAGTTCATACAAGTCATACATGTCTACAGATATCATACAGGTCTACAGGTCATACAGGTCTGCAAATATATCACATAAGTCTACAGGTCTGCATCTCATACAGGTCTACAAGTCTTACAGATCTAAAGGTCGACTGGTTCCCAGGTCTTACAAGTTACACAAGTCATACAAATCTACAAGTCATAAAGGGTACAGGTCATACAGGTCAACAGTTTATACAGGTCATATAATATACACATACATGTCTGAAGGTCAGACAAGTTTACAAAAATCATATCATACAGGTCTACAGGTCTGCAGGTCATACAGGATCTACAGAATGAAAGGCTGTATGTACTGTAGACCTATAAACCTGTCAACCTGTAGATCTGTATGACCTGTAGACAGCCTGCAGGTCATACAAATCTACAGGTTGATACCTGTAGATTTGTATGACCTGTAGGCTGATATGACATTTATGACCTGTATGACCTGTAGACTTGTAAACCTGTCGAAGTGTATATATTGATGAAATGTAGACCTGTATGAGCTGCAGACCTTTAGACATATCTGACCTTTTTAAGCCCTTTGAGACAAACTGTTTGTAAAAATGGGCTATACAAATAAAATTGCCTTGTCTTGCCACCTGTATAACCTGTTGACCTGTATGACTTGTAGACCTGTAAGTTCTGTAGACCTGTATGATTTCTGGACACCTGTATGACCTGCAGACCTGTAGACATATACGACCTGTAGATCTGTATGACTTGTGGACCTGTTTGACCTGCAGACTTTTATACCTATGTGAACTGTAGACCTGTATGACCTGTTGGATATCTGTGGACCTGTAGATTTGTATGATCTGTATAACTGTATGACCTGCAGACCTGTTGACCTGTAGACCTCAAAACCTGTTGACCTGTAGATCTGTATGACAGGTAATACAGGTCAAAAGGTCATACAGCTCAACATGTGGGCAGGTTTACAGTTCTACAGGTCATAAAGGTCAACAGATGTCACATCATTTTGATCTACAGGTCTGCAGGTCATACAGGTCTACACATCAACAAGTTAACAGGTTAACAGGTCATACAGGCATACATACATATCTACAGGTTGACAGGTTTATAGGGCTACAAGTCATACAGGTCATACAGTTCTACAAGTCGACAGGTTAACAGGTCATACAGGTCATACAGATCTATAGGTCAACAGGTTTACATGTCTACAGGTCATAGAGATCTATAGGTCGACGGGTTTACAAGTCTAGAGGTCTACAGGTCATACAAGTCATGCAGATCTAAAGGATGACAGGTTTACAGGTCTACAAGCCAAAAAGGTCTTGCATGTCTGCAGATCATTCAAGTCTATAGGTTAGACAGGTCAGATATGTCTACAGGTCGTACAGGTCTATATTTCATACATTACATACAGTTTTACAAGTCTACAGGTCATACAGATCTACAAGTCGACAGGTTGAGAGGTCATACAGGTCATACAAATCTACATGTTGACAGCTTTAGAGGTCTGCAGGTCAACAGGTCATACAAGTTATATAAGTCTACATGTCCGCAGGTCATACATTTCTACAGATCTCCAGGTCGACAGGTTTACAGTTCTACAGGTCATAAAGGTCTACAGATCATTATGGTCTATAGATCTGCAGGTCATACAGACCTACAGGTCGGCAGGTTAACAAGTCATCCATGTCTTTTGCATCTGCAGGTCATACAGGCCATACAGATCTACAAGTCAACAGGTTAACAGGTGTACAGGTCAACAGGTCACACAAGATATAGGTCTACAGGTCAACATGTCATACAGGTATGAAAGTCATATATGACGATAGGTCGACAGGTCCCCAGGTCCCCAGGTCTACAGTTCATTCAGGTCATACCAATATACAAGTTTACAGGTTAACAGGTCATACAAGTCATATATGTCTGCAGGTCATATAGGTCATACAAGTCTACAGGTCATACAGATCAACAGGTCATACAGGTGAGATAGGTCATATAGGTCATACAGATCTACAGGTTGACGGGTTTGCAGATCTACAGGTCATACAAGTCATACAGCTATCATTTCATATAGGTCTACAGTTCTGGAGGTCATAAAGGTCCACAAGTCATACAGATCTATTGGTCGACAGGTTTACATGTCTACAGGTCATACAGGTCAACAGGTTATACAGGTCAAATAGGTCTACAGGTCATACATATCTACAGGTCGACAGGTCATACACGTCATACAAGTAAGAGAGGTCTACAGGCCACACAGATCTACAGATGTCCTACAGGTCATATAGGTTATACAGGTAAAAATGTCATACATGTTTACAGCTCATATAAGTCCACAGGTCATTCAGGTCAACAGATCATACAGGTATTCAGGTCATACAGGTCAACAAGTTATACAGGTTATATGAGTCTGCAGGTCTGCAGGTCATACAAGTGTACAGATATCATATCATATCGGTCTACAGATCTGCAGTTTATACAAGTCTACAGGTCATACAGATATACACGTTGATAGGTTAACAGGTCTACAGGTTATACAGGTCATACAGATCTAGAGGTCGACAGGTTTACAGGTCATACAGGTTATACAGATCTACAGGTCGACGGGTTTATAGGGCTAAAGGTCATACTTGTCATACAGTTCTACAGGTCGACAGGTTTACATGTCTACAGGTCAGAGGTCATAGAAATCTACAGGTCAACAGGTTTACAAGTCTACAGGTCAACAGGTCATACAAGTCAGAAAGTTCTACATTTCTTGCATGTCTACAGGTCTACAGATTATACAGGTCTACAGGTCATACAGGCCATACAGATCTACAGGTCAATAGGTTTACAGGTCAACAGGTCATACAAGTCTACAGGTCATGCAGAGCTAAAGGACGACATACAACATACAACAGGTGTAGACCTGTCTGAATTCTTGCATGTCTGCAGATCATGTAGGTCTATAGGTTATACAGGGCGTACATGTCTACAGGTCTGCAAGTCATACAGGTCTCCAGATATCATCCAGGTCTACAGATTATACAGGTCAACAGGTTATACAGGTCAGATATGTCCCCAGGTCTGCAGGTCATACAGGTCTACATTTCATTCATATATACACATCGACAGGTTTACAAGTTTATAGGTCATACAGGCCATACAGATCTACAGGTTAGCAGGTTAACAAGTCATACATGTCATTTGCGTCTGCAAGTAATACAGGTCATACAGATCTACAGGTCGAAAGGTTAACGGGTCTACAGGTCAACAGTTCATACAAGACATATAGGTCTACAGGTCTACAGGTCATACAGGTCAACAGGTCTAAAGTTGATACAGGTTGAAAGGTCTACAGGTTATACTGGTCATACAGATCAACAGGTCGAAAGGTTAACAGGTCTACAGGTCATACACGTCATACAGATCTACAGGCCGACAATTTAAGAGGTCATACAGGTTTTACAAATCTACATGTCGACAGGTTTAAAGGTCTACAAGTCATACAGGTCATACAGGTCATTCAGATCAAAGGGTCATTCAGATCAAAGGGTTAACAGGTCAAATCGGTCACATAGAGGTCTTTCATCCTCTAAACCTGTTGACCTGTAGATGTCATACAAATCTACAGGTCATACAAATCTACAGGTCTACAAGTGTGCAGCTCATATAGATTTACGAGTCATACAGATATCATATCATTTAGGTATACAGGTCTTCAGGTCATACAGGCCATACAGGCCATACAGGTCATACAGGTCATATAAGTCTACAGGTCAAGCAGATCTAAATTACAACAGGTTTACAGGTCATACAGGTCAACATGTCATACAGGTCATATAAGTCTACAGGTCATACAGATCTACAAGTCGACAGGTTTGCAAGTCTACAGGTCTACAGGTCATACAGGTTTACAACTCATACAGGTCATATAGGTCCACACCTCATACAGATCTTCAGATATCATATTATATAGGTCTATAGACCTATATAATATATCTGAAGTATATACAAGTCTTCAGCTCATATTGGCCTCACACAGGCCTTAAGGTCATACAGGTCTACAGGTGTGATAGGACTACAGGTAATACAAGTCATACATGTCTACACATAACATACATGTCGACAGGTCATGTTATACATGTTATACAGGTCTACAGGTCATACAAGTGTACATATACACGTCTACAAATCATGCATGTCAACAGATATATCATATCATATAGGTCTCCAGGTTATACAACTCCACAGGTCGACAGATTTACAGGTCTTCAGGGTCATACAGATCTACATTTTGACAGGTTAACAGGTCATACAGGTCATATAGGTTCTCAGGTAATACAGGTCATGCAGATCTACAGGTCACACAGGTCTATGGGTCACACAGATCTACAGGTCGACAGGTTAACAGGTCTATAGGTCATACAGATATCAAATTATTTATGTCAACAAGTCTGCAGGACATACAGGTCTACAGGTCATACAGATCTACACATCGACAGATTTATAAGTCTACAGGTCATACAGGTCATACAGATCTACAGGTTTAGTCATACAGGTCTACATATATTATACAGGTCTACAGGTCATTCAGGTGTACAGGTCAGATAGGTCTACAGGTAATACAAGTCACACATGTCTACACATAACACACGTCGACAGGTCATACAGATCTACAGGTCATCTACAGATAATATACAGGTCATACAAGTCTAAAGATACACATGTCTAAAGGTCATACATGTTTACAGAAAAATGATATCATATAGGTCTACAGGTCATACAGCTCCAAAGGTCGACAGGTTTACAGGCCTACAGGTCATACAAGTCATACAGATGTACAGATCGACAGGTTAACACGTCAACAGATCATCCAGATAGCATATCATATATGTCTACAAGTCTGCAGGTCATACAAGTCAATGGTCATCAAGGTCATCAGGTCTGCAAGATACAGATATATTATGTATTTCTACAAGTCTGCAGGCCATACAGACATACAGGTCGATAGGTTTACAGGCCTACAGGTCATAAATGCCATACAGATTACAGTTCGACAGGTTTTCAGGTCATACAGGTCATACAGGTCATGCAGGTCTACAGGTCACACAGATCTACAGGTCAAATGGTTTACAGGTCTATGGGTCAACAGGTCATATAGGTCATACAGGTCTACATGTCACACAGATCTGCGAGTCGACAGGTCTACAGGTCTGCAGGTCATACAGATCTACAGGTCGACAGTTCTACAGGTCATATATGACTACAAGCCTTACAAGTCATAAAGGTCTACAGATATCAAACAGGTATACACATCATACAGGTTTGCAGGTCATATATGCCTACAGACTCAACAGGTCATACAGGTCTAAAGTTCATACAGATTCACAGGTCTACAGTTTATACAGGTCGTATATGTTTATAGGTCTACAAGTCATACAGGTTAACAGGTCACACAGACCTGCAGGTCTACAAGTCATGCAGATCTAATGGTAGACAGGTCTACAGGTCATACAAGTCTAAAGGTCATGCAGATCTAAACATCAACAGGTTAACAGGTCATACAGTTCTACAGGTGATACAGATCTACAGGTCTCCAGGTCTATAGATATCCTACAGGTCTACAGGTCTACAGGTCATAAATGTCAACAGGCCACACAGGTCATATAGGGCTACAGGTCATACAGATCTACAGGTCGACAGGTTTTCATGCATACAGGTCATGCAGGTCTACAGGTCACACAGATCTACAGGTCAAATGGTTTACAGGTATAGACCTGTAACAGGTCAACAGGTCATATAGGCCATACAGGTCTACATGTCACACAGATCTGCAAGTCGACAGGTCATACAGGTCTGCAGGTCATACAGGTCATACAGATCGGTTATAGGTTTAAAGGTCATACATGTCTTACAGTTCTACAGGTCGAAAGGTTAACAGGTTATACAAGTCAGAAAGGTCTGCAGGTCTGCAGATCAAACAGGTCTACAGGTCATCCAGATCTACGGGTCGACAGGTTTAAAGGTCTAAAGGTCATACGTGTCTTACAGTTCTACAGGTCGACAGGTTAGCAGGTCATACAAGTCATATAAATCTACAGGTCGAAAGGTCTGCAAGTCATACAGGTCTTACAGGTCAACAGATCACACAGATCTAAAGGTCGACAGGTTTACATGTCAACAGGTCATACAGCTCAACATTTCGACAGATTTACAGGTCTACACGTCATAAAGGTCGACAAATATCATATCACATCGGTCTACAGGTTTACAGGTCTACAGGTCTGCAGGTCAAACAGGTCTACAGGTCATACAGATCTACGGGTCGGCATGTTAACAAGTCATACATGTCATTTGCGTCTGCAGGTCATACAGGTCATACAAGTCTACAGGTCATACAGGTCTAAAGGTCATATATGACTACAGGTCATACAAGTCATACAGGTCCACAGGTCAACAGGTCATACAGGTCTAAAGGTCATATATGACTACAGTCATATAGGTCTACAGATATCATACAGGTCATAAAGGTCTCCAGATATGCAGGTCAACAGGTCATCTACAGATATCATACAGCTCTATGTCTCATGTCATATATTCATACAGGTATAGAGATATCATACAGGTCTACAGGTCATACAAGTCTTTTATGTCTACAGGTCACACAGGTCTGCAGGTCATACAGGGATACAAGTTACAAGTCATATAAGTTATACAAGTCATACAGGTCATACAGCTCCAAAGGTCGACAGGTGTGGGTGATGGCTGTGACATCACCCACAGGTCACAAAGGACATACAAGTCTGCAGGTCATATATGTCTACAGCTCATATAAGTCTACAAGTCATACAGGTCATATAGCTCTATAGGTCTACAGGTCATACAAGTCTACAGGTCGACTGGTTTACAGGTCTACAAGTCATACAGATATACAGGTCGAAAGGTATATAGGCCGACTGGTCATACAGGTCATACAGGTCGATAGGTTAACAGGTAATAAATGTCATACAGATCTACAGGTCATACAGGTCTACAGGTCATACAGATCTACAGGTCATACAGTTCTTCAGGTCAACAGGTTAACAGGTCATACAGGTCATACAGGTCATATATGTTTGCAGGTCATACAGGTCTTCAGGTCATACATGTTGAGATATCATATATAGGTCTAAAGGTCTGCAGGTCATACCTGTCTATAGGTCATACAGATGTACAGTTTGACAAGTTTACAAGTCTACAGGTCATACAGGTCATACAGATCTACAGGTAGACAGGTTAAAAGGTCATACACGTCATATAGGTCTGTAGATCCTACAAGTCATACATTTATAATACTCTACATGTCACACAGGTCTACACGTCATAAAAGTCATACATGCACATGACATACATGTCGACAGGTCATACAGGTCTATAGGTCATCTACAGATAACATACTGGTCATACATGTCTACACAAGTCTACAGGTCATACATTTTTAAAGATATATCATATCATATAGGTCTACAGGTTATACAACTCCACTATCACGACTCTGGAACAAAGGACTCAGATGCGCGACTCAGTAGGTTCCAAAAACAGCAATATTTATTAATCCAAGATACACAGTCAGGCAGGCCGTGATTGAAACACCAGGAAATCAAAAGTAGCCAAGGGCAACGAGATGCCAAAAACAGGTAGGGTCAAATCTCTTAGACCGGAAACTCACTAAGACGCTGGAACTCTTGACCGGAGTTCGGAACAAAGACGAACGAGCACTGAGGGGAATACACACATGGACAGTATACTCAAACGGAGGGGAGATAATGAGACATTAGTGAAAACCAATAGGGGAGGGGCAGGTAATCAAACAGGCGGGAAACACAAGAGGGCAGGAAGTGGGTGATCTGGAATGAGACAATAGGTGAGTCTTTCAAAATAAAACAGGAACTGACACAAGAAATGGACAGACATAACTTGACTGCAGGAACTGGTTGTGACATCC
>JANJOY010002395.1:0-11305 GCA_038496675.1 Rachycentron canadum
CCTCCACCTGGGGGTCTCTCTCCACCCCCAGTCCCTCCCCCTCCACCAGGTGCTCCCCCTCTTCCTCCTCCTCCCCCCTCGTCCACGGTGGCAGCATTCTCTCAGAAGAAGAAGAAGACGGTGAAGTTGTTCTGGAAAGAGCTGAAGCAGGCCGACCGGCCTCAGAAATGTCGCTTCGGCCGGGGGACGGTGTGGGCGTCTCTGGACAAGGTGGCGGTGGACACGGTCCGACTGGAACACCTGTTCGAGTCCAAAGCCAAGGACCTCCCTGTCGCCAAGGTAACTACACCTGTTTCTCAAACCTACTGTATAACAGCAGGGGAGTTCGTCCTAATGGGGCGCCACAGGAAAGGTCACTGAAATGTAAAGGGCTAATCCTCTGGAGAGCAGGAAGTAGATCAGTAGATGATCAGTTGATCGGTCATATTTAAGTACAGCGGCGTTCGATCAGAGCACTGAGCTACAGGAGCCCAACAGGTTCATTCACGTGTCTGTGGTTAATGTGCAGAAAGGACCCGAGACCAAGAAGTCTGAGATTCTCGTCCTGGACCCCAAGAGGAGCAACGCCATCAACATTGGTATGACCGTCCTGCCGGCCGTCCACGTCATCAAGACCGCCATCCTCAACTTCGATGAGTTCGCCATCAGCAAGGAGGGGATCGAGGTAAAGACTTCCTGTCTGCAGAGAACTGTGGTTACTGTCTGTGTGGTCAGACTAAAACCTGGACCAGACCGAGCTGACCCCCCCTCTGTCCTGAGCAGAAGATCCTGACCATGACCCCCACGGAGGAGGAGAAGCAGAAGATCCAGGAGGCTCAGTTGGCCAATCCTGACGTCCCTCTGGGCACAGCAGAGCAGTTCCTGTTCAGCCTGGCCTCCATCAGTGCCCTGACCCCCCGCCTGCAGCTCTGGGCCTTTAAACTCAACTATGAGGCTCTAGAGAAGGTAACGGACTGACTGCAGGTCTACAGGGGACCAGGACTCCAGGACCTAGTTCTGACCCCTGAAGGTCTGACTGCAGGTCTACAGGGGACCAGGACTCCAGGACCTGGTTCTGACCCCTGAAGGTCTGACTGCAGGTCTACAGGGGACCAGGACTTCAGGACCTGGTTCTGACCCCTGAAGGTCTGACTGCAGGTCTACAGGGGACCAGGTTCAATCAGAGACATTAATTTTAACACGTTTCACACACTGAAGACCAGGATCAGGTCTTAGATCACCTTTCATCTGACCTCTGACCTCATCTCCTTTAACATTTAAACTGACTTAGTTTGTTTTTATTGATTTATACTGAACAACATCTGAACAGACACAAACAAAATAAATACAACAGCAAATAAAGATGTGTCTCAGATCCAGGTCTTTCTAAACCTGTTCGCTGTGGACTCCTCCAGCCACTGATCCTGATTCACCTCTTGCCCCCTGCAGGAGATCGCAGAGCCGCTGTTCGACCTGAAGTTGGGCATGGAGCAGCTGGCGTCCAATCAGACCTTCAGAATAATCCTTGCCACGCTGCTCGCTATCGGAAACTTCCTCAACAGCTCCAATGTGAGAACGAGTTTCAAACTAAGTTGAAAACTTTAAAACAGCAGAAGAAGAGACAGGTTTAAAACTTTAAAACAGCAGAAAAAGAGACAGGTTTAAAAAACAGCAGAAGAAGAGACAGGTTTAAAACTTTAAAACAGCAGAAGAAGAGACAGGTTTAAAACTATAACAGCAGAAGAAGAGACAGGTTTAAAAAACAGCAGAAGAAGAGACAGGTTTAAAAAACAGCAGAAGAAGAGAGGTTTAAAACTATAACAGCAGAAGTAGAGACAGGTTTAAAAAACAGCAGAAGAAGAGACAGATTTAAAACAGCAGAAGAAGAGACAGGTTTAAAAAACAGCAGAAGAAGAGACAGGTTTAAAAAACAGCAGAAGAAGAGACAGGTTTAAAAAACAGCAGAAGAAGAGACAGGTTTAAAACTTTAAAACAGCAGAAGAAGAGACAGGTTTAAAACTTTAAAACAGCAGAAGAAGAGACAGGTTTAAAACTATAAAACAGCAGAAGAAGAGACAGGTTTAAAACTATAACAGCAGAAGAAGAGACAGGTTTAAAACTATAACAGCAGAAGAAGAGACAGGTTTAAAACTATAACAGCAGAAGAAGAGACAGGTTTAAAAACAGCAGAAGAAGAGACAGGTTTAAAACTATAACAGCAGAAGAAGAGAGGTTTAAAACTATAACAGCAGAAGAAGAGACAGGTTTAAAACTATAACAGCAGAAGAAGAGACAGGTTTAAAACTTTAAAACAGCAGAAGAAGAGACAGGTTTAAAAAACAGCAGAAGAAGAGACAGGTTTAAAACTATAACAGCAGAAGAAGAGACGTTTAAAACTTTAAAACAGCAGAAGAAGAGACAGGTTTAAAACTTTAAAACAGCAGAAGAAGAGACAGGTTTAAAACTAAATCAGACTAAAACAAAAGTGGGCGGAGCCAACGACTGATGTCACGTGTGCTGAGTGAAGCTCAGCTGCAGGAAGGAGGGGTCACCGAGGGTCAACGTCAGCTCAGGCTCTAATCTGTGTTTGAAAAGACAACAGGGTTAATCTGATGCTGTGTGTCCAGGCTAAAGGCTTTGAGCTGGGTTACCTGGAGAAGGTGGTTGAGGTGAAGGACACAGTTCATCGTCAGTCTCTGCTACATCACACCTGCAACCTGGTGGTGGAAAATTACCCAGAATCCTCCGACGTGTACACTGAGATTCCCGCCATCACTCGCTCGGCCAAAGTAAGTGTCTCCTGTGTTCTGCCTGTTGTGAGGTGAGGGTGGTGCTGGTGGTGCTGACCAGATGAGTCTCTGGTTTCCTGCAGGTCGACTTTGAGCTGCTCTCAGAGAACCTGGTGCAGCTGGAGAGACGCTGCAAAGCATCATGGGACAACCTGAAGGTGGTGGCCAAACATGAAACAAAAGCCGTGCTGAAGAACAAGATGACGGACTTCCTGAAGGACTGTACCCAGAGGATCATCATCCTGAAGGTGGTCCACAGGAGGGTCATCAACAGGTACACACACACAGAGAGAGACGGGGAGACAGGCAGGGAGACAGGGAGAGAGAGACAGGGAGACAGGCAGGGAGAGAGACAGAGACAGGGAGAGAGACAGGGAGGGAGACAGGGAGAGAGACAGGGAGAGAGACAGAGAGAGAGACAGAGACAGGGAGAGAGAGACAGGGAGACAGGCAGGGAGAGAGACAGAGACAGAGACAGGGAGAGAGACAGGGAGAGAGACAGAGAGAGAGACAGAGACAGGGAGAGAGACAGGGAGAGAGAGACAGGGAGACAGGCAGGGAGACAGAGAGAGAGACAGGGAGACAGGGAGAGAGAGACAGGGAGACAGGCAGGGAGAGAGACAGGGAGGGAGACAGGGAGAGAGACAGAGACAGGGAGAGAGAGACAGGGAGACAGGGAGAGAGACAGAGAGAGAGACAGGGAGACAGGGAGAGAGAGACAGGGAGACAGGCAGGGAGAGAGACAGGGAGAGAGACAGGGAGGGAGACAGGGAGAGAGACAGAGACAGGGAGAGAGAGACAGAGAGAGAGACAGGGAGAGAGACAGGGAGACAGGCAGGGAGAGAGACAGAGACAGACAGGGAGAGAGACAAGGAGACAGGGAGAGAGACAGAGACAGGGAGAGAGACAGGGAGAGAGAGACAGGGAGACAGGGAGAGAGACAGGCAGAGAGAGACAGAGACAGGGAGAGAGAGACAGAGAGCGAGAGAGAGAGATAGAGAGACAGACAGAGACAGGGAGAGAGACAGGGAGAGAGACAGGCAGAGAGAGACAGGGAGGGAGACAGGGAGAGAGACAGAGACAGGGAGAGACAGGCAGGGAGAGAGACAGAGACAGGGAGGGAGACAGGGAGAGAGACAGAGACAGGGAGATAGGCAGGGACAGAGACAGGGAGAGAGACAGACAGAGAGAGACAGGGAGGGAGACAGAGAGAGAGACAGGGAGACAGGGAGAGAGAGACAGGGTGAGAGAGACAGGGAGAGAGACAGGGAGAGAGAGACAGAGAGAGAGACAGGGAGACAGGGAGAGAGAGACAGGGTGAGAGAGACAGGGAGAGAGACAGGGAGGGAGACAGGGAGAGAGAGACAGAGAGAGAGAGACAGAGAGAGAGGCAGGGAGAGAGAGACAGGGAGACAGGGAGAGAGAGACAGAGAGAGAGAGACAGAGAGAGAGGCAGGGAGAGGGAGACAGGGAGAGAGACAGAGACAGGGAGAGAGAGACAGAGAGAGAGACAGGGAGACAGGCAGGGAGAGAGACAGAGACAGGGAGAGAGACAGGCAGGGAGACAGGCAGGGAGACAGGGAGAGAGAGACAGGGAGACACGGAGAGAGACAGGGAGAGAGACAGGGAGAGAGACAGAGACAGGGAGAGAGAGACAGGGAGACAGGGAGAGAGACAGAGACAGGGAGAGAGACAGAGACAGGGAGAGAGAGACAGGGAGACAGGCAGGGAGAGAGACAGAGACAGAGAGAGAGACAGGGAGAGAGACAGAGAGAGAGACAGAGACAGGGAGAGAGAGACAGGGAGACAGGCAGGGAGACAGAGAGAGAGACAGGGAGACAGGGAGAGAGAGACAGGGAGAGAGACAGGGAGAGAGACAGGGAGGGAGACAGGGAGAGAGACAGGGAGAGAGAGACAGAGAGGGAGACAGGGAGAGAGACAGAGACAGGGAGAGAGGCAGGGAGAGAGACAGAGACAGGGAGAGAGACAGGGAGAGAGAGACAGAGAGAGAGACAGGGAGACAGGGAGAGAGAGAGAGAGACAGAGACAGGGAGAGAGACAGAGAGGGAGAGACAGAGACAGGGAGAGAGACAGGGAGAGAGACAGGGACAGATACAGGGAGAGAGACAGACAGGGAGACAGGCAGGGAGAGAGACAGGGAGAGAGACAGAGACAGGGAGAGAGACAGGCAGAGAGAGACAGGGAGAGAGACAGAGACAGGGAGACAGGCAGGGAGAGAGACAGAGACAGGGAGAGAGAGAGACAGGGAGGGAGACAGAGAGAGAGACAGAGACAGGGAGAGACAGGGAGACAGGCAGGGAGACAGGGAGAGAGAGACAGGGTGAGAGAGACAGGGAGACAGGCAGGGAGAGAGACAGGCAGAGAGAGACAGGGAGAGAGAGACAGGGAGGGAGACAGAGAGAGAGACAGGGAGAGAGACAGAGACAGGGAGACAAGGAGAGAGAGAGACAGACAGGGAGAGAGAGAGAGAGAGAGAGAGACGGAGACAGGGAGAGAGAGAGACGGGCAGGGAGACAGACAGAGACAGACAGAGACAGATAACCTCCCCCTCCCCTCCAGGTTCCACTCCTTCCTCCTCTTCCTGGGGCAGCCGTCCTCCTCGGTCAGAGACATCAAGGTCACCAGCTTCTGTCGCATCATCAGTGAGTTTGCTCTGGAATATCGCACGACCAGAGAGAGAGTCCTCACCCTGAAACGGAAGAGAGCTGCTCACAGAGAGAGGACCAAGACCAGAGGAAAGATGATCACTGAGGTAACAGGGGTCAGGGGTCAGAGGTCAGAGGTCACAGAGAGAGGACCAAGACCAGAGGAAAGATGATCACTGAGGTAACAGGGGTCAGGGGTCAGAGGTCACAGAGAGAGGACCAAGACCAGAGGAAAGATGATCACTGAGGTAACAGGGGTCAGGGGTCAGAGGTCAGAGGTCACAGAGAGAGGACCAAGACCAGAGGAAAGATGATCACTGAGGTAACACAGGTCAGAGGTCAGAGGAACATCCTGGATTTACTTCTCTTCAGTGAACCCAAAGAGAAGTAAATCCGGTCTGGTCCAGTCCAGTGATCCGGTCCAGGTGTCCACAGGAGCAGATTATCACTGATATGACCTGGTCCTGACTGACCGTCACTCTGACACTCCCCTGTCCCATCATGCCTCCTGTTCTCTCACCTTTAGTTGATGGCGTCTGATTCCTCGAATGACCCTTCACCCTCTTCTACTACTTCCTCTCAGACAGAGAAGTTTTCGGGGGCGGTGCCTCGTCAGGACAGCCCCTCCCCGGTCTCCGTGGCAGTGGAGGCGGAGCCAGGTCAGGAGGAGGAGCATGAGAACATGAAGAACCTGCTGATCAGCACCAACAACAGTCTCAGCGCCGACCCAAGAGGCCTGAGGCGCTCCAGAGGCGTCCGAAGTAAGTCTCCATGACTGCATGGCGCCACCGCCATCAGCTGGTCGCTCTGAGGCCACACGATGACGCCACCATTGAAACCTTCATCCTCAGTCAGAGTCCTGTTGTTTCTGTAGGAAACAGTGTAATGACATCATTAGGCAGATTGGTTACATGTCACAGTAAAAGTACTTCCTGTGGTTACATGTCACAGTAAAAGTACTTCCTGTGGTTACAGTACCACAGTATTATGCAGTGAGGACAGGGACTGGATTTAGTCTTGATCTGGTCCTGGTTCTGGGTGATGTTCTGGTTTTGGTCCACAGGTCCTGGCAGGGTGAGTCCATCTCAGATGTCTGCAGCCAAAGAAGATGGGACCGCCGCCCAGGACGACGCCACTGATGAGATCATGGACCGACTGGTCAAATCCGTTACCCAGAATCCATCAGACAGGCCATCCAGTCCCAAGACCCGGAAACGGTCCAGACTCAACAGGAAGTCACGTGAGTACATGGTCTGATCATATGATGATCTGGAATCAGTCTTGGACATTGACAGCTTTGTTGACACTGAACCTCAGCTGCTCAGTAACAGACCAGATCTGGTCTGTCCAGGTTCTTGAGGAGTCCTGGTTTCTGCTCTTCACAATGTCAAGGACTCGGAGCCTCAGGAGGTTCAGTCTGGTTCAGTCTGGTTCAGTCTGGTTCAGTCTGGTTCAGACTGTGTTGAGACACAACAGCAGCTGTGTGTCCACAACAGCTCGTTATCTCTGTTTTCACTTCCTCAGTTAATCTGCTCAGATAAACATCAGCTCCACAGAGGACGGTCTGACCCCCAGGACCCAGACCAGGACCCAGACCAGCTCTGACTTTTAGGATGCAGACCAGGACCCAGACCAACTCTGACCCCCAGGACCCAGACCAGGACCCAGGCCAGCTCTGACACTCAGGACCCAGACCAGCTCTGACTTTTAGGATGCAGACCAGGACCCAGACCAGGACCCAGACCAGCTCCGACCCCCAGGACCCAGACCAGCTCTGACTTTTAGGATGCAGATCAGGACCCAGACCAGCTCTGACTCTCAGGACCCAGACCAAGACCCAGACCGGCTCTGACCAGGACTGAACCAGAGTGAAACAGAGATTTTCAGTTAACATGTAGCTGTTGTTGCTAATCTGGATCAGCTGACTGCAGCAGGAAACAGTTCTTAACACTGACAAGGTGCTAGCTCAATTGTTGCACACTGCTAAAAGAATGCTAACACAATAGTAGCACACAGCTAATGAAGTGCTAACACAATACTAACAGATTGCTAACACATTGCTAATAGAGTGCTAACAATACTAACACAGTACTAACACACCCTGCAGTTCTGTGGGAGTGCCACCCTAACACGATGCTAACACAGTGCTAACATGGTGCTAACACAATGCTAACATGGTGCTAACACAATGCTAACACAGTGCTAACATGGTGCTAACACAGTGCTAACACAATGCTAACACGGTGCTAACACAGTGCTAACACAATGCTAACACGGTGCTAACTGTGCTGTCTGAGGTGAAGCAGTTCACCCATGTGTCAGGAAGGAGTCTCACCTTATTAAACAGGAGCAGAGGAAGAAACACGATGATGATGATGATGATGATGATGATGATGAGAAAGGAACAGCTTCCTGTCTGCTAATGTGGCTGTGTGTGTTTCAGTGAGGAGGACTCTCAAGAGTGGTCTCAGTGTGGATGTGGTTCAGGCTCTGGGCCTCAACAACAAGACAGAAGACAAAGTGTAAGCAGAGACTGGACCAGGACCAGGACCAGGACCCTGGACTCAGTCTCCTTGAATCATTGACTTTAACTGAGGGATCAAATGCCCCCGTCCTGGAAAAGTTTTGAGCCTTGAAATGAGAGAAATGTCTGAATAAAGTTTTGAAGGTGAAGGTTTTAATTCAGGTCCGAACACCTGCTGTTACTCCAGCACTCAGCCTTGAAAGTCCTTGAAGAGTTTGAAAATTAAGGGTGAATGTTTGATTTCACAGAGTCACAAACTTCAGCTAAATAAAATCACAAACATCACAAATGTGGTACAAAACTGTTGGATACACATCACCTGTCACTGCTTCAGCACTGTGTGTCTGTGTGTGTGTCTGTCTGTGTGTGTGTGTGTCTGTCTCTGTGTGTCTGTCTGTGTGTGTCTCTGTGTGTCTGTCTCTGTGTGTGTCTGTGTGTGTTTGTGTGTCTGTGTCTGTCTCTGTCTGTGTGTGTCTGTGTGTGTCTGTGTGTGTTTGTGTGTCTGTCTCTGTGTCTGTGTGTGTCTGTGTCTCTGTGTGTCTGTGTGTGTTTGTGTGTCTGTGTCTCTGTGTGTCTCTGTGTGTTTGTGTGTCTGTGTCTCTGTGTGTCTCTGTGTGTCTGTGTGTGTCTGTGTCTGTGTGTGTCTGTGTGTGTTTGTGTGTCTGTGTCTGTGTGTGTCTGTGTGTGTTTGTGTGTCTGTGTGGGTCCAGATTTCCTCTCATAGGTAAAAAGCTTCTTCATTTCAGACTCTGTTTTAACTTAATGAGAAACATGAACATTAAACGTGTTGCAGCTTTAATTAATAAAGATTTTTAATAAACAACATTTTCATTATTTGACCTGGTTTTTCATCCATAAGATATAAACTGTGACATCTACCTGAACAGGTGTGACAATAACTGAGCTGAGATCAAAGCTGTTAATTAGAATTCAAATGGAAAAGATCGTAATAAAGAGTCTTATCACCGATCAGGGCCGGACTCGGTCTCGGGTCCGGGTCCGGGTCGTCAGGTCCTGGTACCTGACCGTCTCCACCTGCAGTGTGTCCGTCTCTTTAAAGCGGAGCTGGGCGGGTCACATGTCCGGCCCCGGTGTCCCCTCCTCCGAGTGTGTGTTGATGTTGTAAGCCGCCCTCCGGCCTCCCTCCGCCGCTCGGCGTCCTGTCGGTGAGTCGGTGTATATAAAGGCCGGAGGATGTCCAGCCGCTGAGCTCCGGGGGGAAGATGCTGCCGCTCGCTGTGACGCTGCTGCTGCTGACGGCGGCCGCCGCCGACCTGCCCGTGACGGGCTCTCCGCTGCTCCGGGGGCCGGGACTCGGCTTCTCTCCTCCGGTCCCCGCCTCTGCCTCCTCCCCGCCGCTCCTCCTCCCCGCGCAGCCCGGTCGGTACGGTCCGCCCGGTGTTGCCTTGGCCCGGTCCGCGGCGGAGGAGCCGACCGGCCCCGGGGAGGAGGAGGGGGGGGGGCAGCATCATCATCACGGCGGCGGGTACCGGGTGGTCCAGTGGGAGTGGAGCTACGTCCAGACTCCCTACATCATCGCTATCTGGCTGCTGGTGGCCAGCGTGGCCAAGATCTGTAAGTCTGCCTCAGTGTGTGTGTGTGTGGGGGGGGCGACCGGGACCGGGACCGGGACTATACTGGTCCAATCACTGGAACTTGAACCAGAGTTCTGACTGTTTGAGTTTAATGCGCAGAGATGAAGGACAGAAGGCGGGAATGTGGAGGACACTGGTTTGACTGGTCGACTGGAAACAGAACCAGCAGAACTCCAGTCCAGACTGGATCTGGACCTGGACCTGGACCTGGGTCTGGACTGAGACTGGACCTGGACCTACACCTGGACCCAGACTGGACCTGGACCTGGACTCAGATTGGACCCGGACCTGGACCTGGACCTGGACTGAGACTGGACCTGGACCTACACCTGGACCCAGACTGGACCTGGACTTGGACCTGGACTCAGATTGGACCTGGACCTGGACTGAGATTGGACCTGGACCTGGATTCAGACTGCACCTGGACCTGGACTCAGACTGGACCTGGACTTAGACCTGGACTCAGATTGGACCTGGACCTGGACCGAGACTGGACCTGGACTTACACCTGGACCCAGACTGGACCTCGACTTGGACCTGGACTCAGATTTGACCTGGACCTGGACCTGGACTCAGACTGCAACTGGACTCAGACTGGACCTGGACCTGGACTCATACTGGACCTGGACCTGGAGTCAGACTGCACCTGGACCTGGACCTGGACCTGGATCTGGACTCAGACTGGACCTGGACCTGGACCTGGACTCGGGCTGGACCTGGTTCTGAGGGTGAAAGTTTTCCCACACAGATAAAACAGAAATGTGTCGTGAGCATCTGGAGTCAAATGAAGATGAAAATCATTTCCTGTTGACTGATGTTGTTTCCTGTTGTTGTGTTGTTTCCTGTTGACTGATGTTGTTTCCTGTTGTTGTGTTGTTTCCTGTTGTTGTGTCGTTTCCTGTTGTTGTGTCGTTTCTTGTTGTTGTGTCGTTTCCTGTTGTTGTGTCGTTTCCTGTTGTTGTGTCGTTTCCTGTTGTGTCCTTTCTTGTTGTTGTGTTGTTTCCTGTTGTTGTGTCGTTTCCTGTTGTTGTGTCGTTTCCTGTTGACTGATGTCGTTTCCTGTTGTTGTGTCGTTTCCTGTTGTTGTGTTGTTTCCTGTTGTTGTGTTGTTTCCTGTTGTTGTGTCGTTTCCTGTTGTTGTGTCATGTTCAACGGTTCAGATGTTTTATGACACAAAGGGTTTAAAGTTCTGTCTTTGAGACAGTAAAATGACTGGGGACCCACAGGAACCTCCTCAGGGACCCTTGAGGTCCGCAGACCTCACTTTGAGAAGCAGAGAACTGGTTCTCTAAAGCTTCAGGGTCTGTCAGAGCGGAACAGAACCAGCAGGACCAGCAGGACCCCCCCCCCCCATTGAAACGTTTTGTTCCTCCGTCACACACAGACCATGAACACACAGACACACACAGACACACACAGACACACACACAGTCATGTTTCCTGAGCTGCTGGTGACTCACTGAGCAGCAGGACAACAACATCCTATACATGCTGCTGATTAACGTGGTAACACACACACACACACACAGACACACACACACACAGACACACACACACACACACACACACACACAGACACACACACACACACTGAGCCTCTGTTCATTCAGTTAAATCCAGCTCTTCACCTTCATGTGACAATCGACAGTCAGACAGACAGTCAGTCAGTCAGACAGTCAGTCAGTCAGTCAGTCAGTCAGTCAGACAGGGAGTCAGACAGACAGTCAGTCAGACAGACAGACAGGGAGTCAG
>JANJOY010002409.1:0-11021 GCA_038496675.1 Rachycentron canadum
AAAATTGCTTTTATTCACAGAAATGCTGTTGATCACCAACAACCCATATGACTATGCCTACATCTCCCAAGGGGAGACAACTGTGGCCTCCATCAACGATGCAGAAGAGCTGATGGCTACTGATGTTGGTGAAAGTGAATGTGTGTTACAGTGTGTTACAAACTCCACACATACAGTTTAACTGTCGTTTTGTTGTTAAAGGAAGCTTTTGATGTCTTGGGCTTCACCCAAGAGGAGAAGTATGGCATTTACAAGCTGACTGGTGCCATCATGCATTATGGAAACATGAAGTTTAAACAGAAGCAGAGGGAATAGCAAGCAGAGCCTGATGGCACAGAGGGTAAAGGATCAGGATAACAGTGTCACTATAACAACTTCTATTCTCTTTAAGACAAAATATATAGTAAATATATGTTCTTAACAAAATCCATTTTCAGATGTTGACAAAGTAGCATATCTAATGGGTCTGAACTCTGCTGACCTCATCAAAGGTTTGTGTCATCCAAGAGTAAAAGCAGGAAATGAGTGGGTTACCAAAGGTCAGAGTGTGCAGCAGGTGAGTTGAAAGAACAGGAGAAACTGCAACTCAGTTCTGTTGAGTTCTAATGGGAATTTAGACAGTAATGAGTTCACACACTGATCTAATTAACTTTGATTTAATTTTCCAGGTATACTATTCTATTGGTGCACTGGCCAAGTCAGTGTATGAAAAGATGTTCTTGTGGATGGTGGTGAGAATCAACCAGTCTCTGGATACCAAGCAACCCCGCCAATACTTTATTGGTGTGCTGGACATAGCTGGATTTGAGATATTTGATGTGAGTGTCAGAGCATGCTGAATAAAATCAGTTGCATCTTTGGGAGAATGAACACACAATCAGGAAAACTTCTCTCTCAAATATTTTCTGAAACATACAGTTCAACACCTTTGAGCAGCTGTGTATCAACTATACTAATGAGAAGCTGCAGCAGTTTTTCAATCACCACATGTTTGTGTTGGAGCAAGAGGAGTACAAGAAAGAGGGGATCGTGTGGGAGTTCATTGACTTTGGTATGGACTTGGCAGCCTGCATTGAACTCATTGAGAAGGTTGGTGATTTCAAACTTCAAATGGATCATAACAATCTTCAGAACCACATATTAATCTTTAATATAACTGTCCCTCAAGCCCATGGGCATCATGTCCATCCTTGAAGAGGAATGAAAGTTTCCCAAAGCCAGTGATGCAACATTTAAAGCCAAGCTGTATGACAACCATTTGGGTAAAAGTCCCAACTTCCAGAAGCCCAGGATTGTTAAAGGGAAAGCAGAGGCTCATTTCTCCTTGGTTCATTATGCTGGTACCGTTGATTACAACATCACTAACTGGCTGGAGAAGAACAAGGACCCACTGAATGAAACTGTAGTGGGACTGTATCAGAAGTCCACCCTGAAGTTACTGTCTATGCTGTTTGTTGGGTATACTGGTGCAGATTCAGGTAATACCTTTTTTACCATACTGATCATTATTCTCCATGAATTGTCCAAAATATCAATATGAAACAAAATAATAGCTAAACTTAAATCTCACCCATCCACACAGCCCGAGATGCAGGAGGCAAGGGAGGAAAGGGAGGAAAGAAGAAAGGTTCTTCCTTCCAAACTGTGTCTGCACTGCACAGGGTAAACTAAGTCTAAGGTTTGATAGACTACATGGTCTGGGTTTGGTACACACAACCCACTGATATTTGTTGTCTATATGTATAGGAGAACCTAAATAAACTGATGACCAACCTCAGGTCAACTCACCCACACTTTGTACGCTGCCTCATCCCAAATGAAACCAAGACTCCTGGAGCAATGGAGAATCCTCTTGTCATGCACCAGCTGCACTGTAACGGTGTCCTGGAAGGCATCAGGATCTGCAGGAAGGGATTCCCTAACAGGATTCAGTATGGAGACTTCAAGCAAAGGCAAGAAAAGCTATGATGAAGGCCAGGTTTAAAGCTGAAGGTGAAAAGTTTAACTGCAGGCAGGAAACAAAATATTGGTGGCAGGTAAGGTAGGTGGAATGACAGTTCCACCCACAGTATAAAGAAGCTCAGATGGACTGAGCCATGTAAAACAATCTGGTAACTGATTGAGGAAAAATGGCTGATATAAATACAGGGAAAGTGCCTGCAGTACGTGGCTGTAAAACCACAGGTAGTTCTCTTACACCAGAGCCTTATGACAATAAGATATAGGGTTAGAAATCTTCCATGGATCTCCATCCCTGGCAAAGTGCAAAAGCTGGTGTGTTTCCCAGATCCAAGTGGACAAGGTTGGTTCATTGTTGGGAGGACAGCTTCATCAAGATTGACTTGAGCTGTGATAAGCATTTACAATTTATTTAACTCAATAAACGTAATGACAATATGGCAATATTATTTCAGATACCGCATCCTGAACCCTAATGCTATTCCTGAGGGACAATTCATTGACAACAAGAAAGCAGCAGAAAAACTGCTGGGCTCTCTGGATATTGACCACGAGCAGTATAAACTGGGTCACACAAAGGTTGGTTTCTGTCTCTATAGTAAATATAGCAATTGTCTCTATAGGGGGTTAAGTGTTGGGAAGAGCTTGGAAGAAGTTATGAAAATACTGTAAATTGTGTCAATATCAGGTATTCTTTAAAGCTGGCCTATTGGGTGTTCTAGAGGAGATGAGAGATGATCGTCTTGCTCTCATCATCACTGGAATTCAAGCGAGAGCCAGAGGAATACTCGCCAGGATTGAGTTCCAGAAGATTGTAGAGCGCAGGTTTGTTTGTGATCCCTCATCTTCACTGTAAAAAAGGAAATGTACTGCAATAAATGGATTTGTACTGATGTTATCCACAGGGATGCTTTACTGGTGATCCAGTGGAATGTACGTGCCTTCATGGGAGTCAAGAATTGGCCCTGGATGAAAATGTTTTTCAAGATCGAACCACTACTGAAATCTGCTGAGCAGAGAAGGAGATGGCAAACATGAAGGAAGAGTTCACGAAGCTCAAAGAGGCTTACGCTAAATCTGAAGCCCGCAAGAAATAGCTGGAGGAAAAGATGGTCAGCCTTCTTCAAGAGAAGAATGACACCAAGCACCAAGTCCAATCTGTGAGATCAGTTGTTCTGAAAGCTGGAGGATGAGTGCTCAGAACTCAAAAAGGACATTGATGATCTGGAGCTGACTCTGGCTAAAGTGGAAAAGGAAAAGCATGCCACCCAGAACAAGGTAAAAAACTATATTTTTATGACAACCAATTATGTCTAATAAGAAAGCATTCACTCGTTTTGACCAACCCACAGAGAATCTACGATTAAGTTTTCAGCTCATTGAATTTTTTTTTTTATGGTCAAAGACTTTACTGTTGTGGTTCACTCTCACAGCTCTCATGGTGTCAGGAATTTGTGGAGATCAAAGCAGCACGAGTGAATATTGGGTTTACATTAAACAGGTGTCAGAGATATGAATGAATAGCAACCTTACTCTTGCGACTGTTTGTTCATCATGGCAATACAATGACTAGGCTTACAGCTGACATGTTGCTATATTCCTGATGTGACACCAACTGTAATTAATTTTTCTAGGTTAAAAACCTAACTGAGGAGATGTCAGCCTTGGATGAAATCATTGCCAAGCTGACCAAAGCCCTTCACTAGGCTCATCAGCAAACACTGGACAACCTGCAGAGTGAGGAGGACAAAGTGAACACTCTGACCAAGGCCAAATCCAAGCTGGAACAGCAAGTTGCTGTAAGGAGAAGTCAGATTGTATTGAAGTCTATGTGAAAATGTCCCTACTTCTCCCTTGATTTATTAGCTCAGTAAACGTTTTCCTTATGAGTTTATGGTCTCAGTCTCTAGTTTCAAGTCTTCAATACAACATGATTTTTAAAATTATGGTTAATTTAGAGGGAAACAGACCAAAAAGTAGGGTATGCACAATGCACCCTGCTTGACAGAGTAGTAAGCAGGTCAGCTCTACCGATAACGCCTCCTCAGCTTCTCCTTCAAATATAGTTTCTCCTGGTTTAAAAAAATCAAGAAGGCAATGGCCAAATTCCAAACTCAAGGCTTCAAGACAGTGACGTCATGTAGGGTTGCCACTTGTACTTGTACTTGCACAATTTGTAAGTATTTACAGTATTAAAAAGCTAACAACTGTATTTGTTGACTATTTCATGTCAAAATGATGCTGTGAAAAAGGTCTATTGCACCAGGTTTGTGCAAGGCTGCTAATATGTATAAGACCAACTTTAAATCACATCATTCCATTTAAAATGACAAAGATCACAGAATTTGACAGACATGAAATCATCATTTGGCATAATCAAGGCCACTCTCAAGGTGAAATCAGCAAACAAACTGTATACTCAAGATGTGGTGTTCAAGCTGTCATAAAGAAATTTGAAGACTCAAGAGAAGTCGAGGGCAAAAAATGACTGGAAGGACAAGAACACTTTCAAAATATGATGAGAAGTTTCTCACAGTTTCCTCTTAGAGAGGAGAAGAAGTCCAGCGAGGACCTGGCTCAGCATCTGGCAGCTTCATCAGGATGAAGCCAAGTTGACCTTTGACAGTCTAAAGAAGCTTGATCAGGAATGAGCTTTGTTCCACATCAGGCTGGAAGAGTGGAACAGGGTGAAAAGGCAAATTTATGCTTGGAATTGGATTGGAAAAGAGCATTATAGAGTGATTAATCCAAGTTTGAAATTTTTAGGTCCAATCATCGACAATATGTGAGAAGAAGAGTTGGAGAGAGATGAAGAATGATGCTTAAGGCCTTCAGTGAAACATGGTGGAGGGCCTGTCCTTTTCTGCCAGTGGTGTTGGTGATATTTTCTGAATTGATGGGATCATGATGATGAAAAGTGCAGACGGGTTTTAATTCATCACACCATTCCTCCTGGAAAGAGTCTGATTGAGAATGGTTTTATTTTTCAGCATGATAATGATCCCAAGAGAGAAAAACAGATGATGAAACACTGACAGTCATGGACTGACCTCCAGAGTCCAGACCTGAATATTATAGACTCAGTATGGGATCAGCTGGAAAGGGGAGAAATAAAAGACAGCCTTAATCTAAAGAAGAAGTGCTGAAAGAACCTGGTATAATATACCAGATGACTTCAGAAAACTTCAGGACAGTCTCCACAAAAGAGTTCAAGATGTGCTTAGTGCCAAGGCAGCTCACACTAAATACTGACTTTTGAAAATTGTGTTTTTTTTTATTTTTTTATTTTGTGTACATATTGCCTGTATTTTATATTTGTAGAGAAAGAGAAATGGTTGAAATCGTAACCTAAAAGTAACTTACAGTTGAAAGGTAAAAAGTAAAAGGTACATTGTGGTACTGTTCAAATGATACTACCACTGGGTCCTAGCCATCCACATCTGTGTCAGCCTTATGTGTAGATGAGAGTGGGTACTTGGACTGGTGGGTGTTGCAGGGCTTTGCTTCTTCCTTCTTCTCTTCAGCATTACCATCTTCCATTCCAAAGTCTTTGCTAATGCTAGCAAGCAAACTTTGGAAAAGAGTCGGGACGAACTGTCCAAATTTCAGTTTCTCTAATATCCCCTTTCTTCTTTCTTTTTGCTGACCTAATGATTATTTTCCATTATGTTATTCTGGAAGTTAAGAAGACAGGGTTAGGTCTTAGATAGAGATAGAATAGAAATATTTACCAATACCAATTTTGACCTCAAGCTAAGACTCATAGCATAATTAATTATTTAATCATTCACCCAAAGAATTCTATTATGAGGTCTTGTACCGAGCTACATGGTTAAATTATTTCCACTGAGCACAATATTGTCAACAGATGGCACTCTAGACTAGAGAATCAGTAGCTGATACTTGTAAAGAAAAAGTTGTCAGTAAGTGATGAGTGAGCCAAATGTGTGGCTTATGAATTGAGCTGTAGCATATTTCCACAGGTACAGAGACTATAAATAGAACCCTGTAGATAAATTTGTAAATTTGAATAAATGTTTTGGCATTATTGACATTTACTTTGCATTTCTTGAATAAGATAACAATTTTCCACACCAAATGTAACTGTTTTACTGATGAACTCATTTTAAAATGTATTTCCTTTTGTTAAGGAGGAATTGGAAAATTTAAGAATGTTGTTTTTATTAATGATATTTCAGTTTTATCAAAGGTTTTTCAATAAATTAAATTAAGTGTCCTTCCAGTTAAACAAAGGTACATGATGTATTTACAAAATATCATTATCAAATTTTGTAATTTAGCTGTTATCATGCAATTTAAATTGTTTTGATTAATTGGGTAAGCTGGAATGTTTTGTATTATTTTTGTATACTAGTTACAAATAGACCAAAGATCATATTTAATATTAAGCTAATCCAATTTCAGCACATTACCCCATATTTAATGCTCATTTAATACTCTGATAACAGCCAGTCTTCCCTGATTATTTCACTCATCCTATGTCTGATATATAAAAACATCATATGGATGGATAGATTAGAGGTGGAGTTTTTAAGGGGGCTGACTGCTTTCCCATGGATTTTTTCCACTTTCACAGCAGCAGCATGCTCTATACTTTTCAAACCATTTGCCCATTATTTGGAGAAAATATGATAGTTGTTAAGGAAAAAAAATCATCCAGAGCCTGCATCATAGTTTGTATCTAATTGTTCTCCAATGGGGAGAACATGTGGCCATAGGATTCTAAACAACCTTTAACCTAACCTTTAACAGCAGCTGAAAACAAACTTTAAAATCAGCTGCCACTTCAGTGCATTTTGCTGCAACCCTCTTTCACCCCATTCACCTTGTCTTTATCATTTCATTTCACCTCAAGTTTATCAGTATCAGCTACTCATCACATCCAGATCTCCAGGTTCTCTTCCTCCCATCAACAGGACCACAACCATTGTCTAGACCCCTGGGGGTTCCTATAATTCACACGGGGTCTAAGACTCTAATATCTCTCACTTTTCCTCTCCTCTTTAGCACATGTCAACAAAAGTTTATTCGTAAACACAAATGAAATTGCACTCCGTTGGGGATCAAGTTTTTATCTTGTGTAAAAACGTAAAAATAATTCTGAACAATTTCAGAACAGAACATGACCCACATGGAACCAGTGTCTAGTTAACTTTAACAAATCATAATAACCTGGGCTACTTTCACTGACCATGGATTTTCCACAAGGATAAGTAAATGTCTTTGGTACTCTGAATTAAATATGAATATCAAGACACAAACATTTCCTGAAATTGTATCTTATTAGATTTCTGTAAGGAATATCATTATAGGATAAATAACATGGAAACTTCAATATTATTATACAGTACTTAATCTGATCTACACCTGCTATGTTGGCTCTCCTTTCCTGATTCTTCTTCTCCACTCACCTGTCACTGGAAATGTCCTCCACTCAAAGAAGAAAATATAAAACTAAAGGAGGATTAATATTAAGAGTTGGCCGGTTTTACATAAATTTTAAATTTACAAACCACCTGGTCCAGTATGTCTTTGTCTGTAGACAGAGATGCCACACCAATGAATGTAAAACATCTGACAGATTATGACAGATGTTCCACCCTAGTAGCACAGCAATGCCCTCAGGGTTAGAGCAGCACTTTAGACACAAGGTGTGGAGCTGTGAAGGCTGAGCTATGACGAACACAGGGTCAGTTGGTATACAAGTTGTCATACTCCCCCCAGTCATATAGGACCACGTTAACACCTTGTAGAGAGAGTGCACACGTTCCCTGAAGTAGATTATACCGACAGCGCTCATGACCCTTAAGCAATTCAAGACCGCTGCGCTGAGCTCAGCACCTTATTATTTACATCACGACTGGTTGGTACAAGGAGCCAGTTTGAAATAATATGAAATTTACTATACACAACGTGGCCATAATCTTATCTGTTTCACTGACATGGTTGGATGTCTGCGTTGGTAAGCCACCTGCTTAAATCCTGACTGAATAATTTCATTACCATTACCATGAAATTTGGTACATAGATGTCCACAATGCACAGAAGATAAGCACTAATAACTTCAGTGATTCCCTGATGTTTCCTGGAGTGCCACAACCAGGACAGAGCCTTCACTTCCACAATGAAATATCTCAACATCTACATCATGGACTGCCGGTGAATTTGATACAGTAATTGCTAATTGACTGGAGATTCGTTAACAATTATAGTTCTAATTTTAGGATTAGAATGTAAAACTTTCTGCTCTTTCACTTTCTGCTCACACTTCACATCTCTATATCTAATATATCACTGCAAAGGTGATTAATCTACAAAATAATTACAACCAAAACAATACAACTGTCACCTAAAATATGGCTGTCAATCACCATCCATGTCTCTTAAAGTACCAACTTGAAGAACAGACCCCAGGTGTCCTGCATATAGAAGGGCTCATGAATCTCCATTGTAAGTGTTGACTGCAGAAGGACACAAGACAGCTGCGAATGGCACCCTCAGCAATGCCCTTGATGTACTGAGGAATGGTACGTTAAGTGCAGACAACCAACTGTTAAAACTTACAAGGTGATGGTGACCCTGGAGTGTGACGTTGTCAAAGGCAAAAGGGCTTGTATGCTTCTTGAAGAGGTCTTCAGGTGGTCCAGTTAATAAACGTATGATTTAAGAATCTCTTCTGTTAATGTGACAGTTATTACAAGCATTGACCTGTTGCAATTAATGATGTTTATGAGGTGATAAGTGTTATGTATGACAAATGTATTTATTTACAGTACAGACTGATGCCTTTGAAAGCAAGCAGCTGTCATACTCAATATTTTACTATAGATGGAAGACAGTCAGCTGCGGTACATTGGGAGGCAAATAAGGACCAGGAAAAGGAATCTAAGTCAAAAATTCACAAGTTTATCTCTGTCCTCCAGAACAACAGAGGACAGACAATACTATAGTTTGTAGGCACCCAGACAAATGCTTACTGTTGTCAAGCCAACAGCAACAGCCTTCAGTAAAAAAAAAAAAAAAATACCATAGAAAATTTTTCATGAAACAAATGTTGAAAATTGGTTCCAAATATTAAACACTGGCAAAATAATTGAGAGATCTTATTAAGTTAAAATGAAGTGAAGCTATTTTTAGTTATAGTTTTAGTTTTATAATTTTTATGCAGCACATAAAGGAAAATACTAAAATAGATGCTTATGTAAAAGCAGCCTGAAAGCTTAGGTTACAATAACCAATCATTACATGACTCTTCAAGTTGTCCACACCTTTATTTCCAAATTCAGATGTTCCTCTTTTGATGAGTGTCCTTTGTTTTCTCCCTGTTTCCTTACAAGGCATCTGAGTGTGGAAGCACTGCCTCCTATATGAGTATAAAAAGGGGCTCAGGAGGAGATGAATGCGAACAGGAACACAGCACCTGCAGGTATGTGCAGATTTGTTTTATGACATGTAATCCATCACATTACATATTGAAATACATGACAATTCTTTCTAGACATCCAGCAGACCAAACATATCAAGTGGGAGAGGAAGAAGAAACAGGTAAATAGCTCTATGCTGTTTGGTTTTCAAAATAAAATATATGAAAATAAACGCTAAAAACTTTATTACTTTGTCTGTAGGTAGCTTTTGGAACCCTCTCCCTCACCTTACATGCAATAGACAGCTGATGCTCTCCGATTGTAAATTTAAGAACCAGGTTCATAGGGAATTGTAATTACTAACCCTGAGCCTTTAATACTTATTTATACCTATGTCTGTCTGTGAAGTGTTAGGCAACTGTTTAGAAATGCATTAAATCATAAAGTTACTTATAATTTCTGCAAGTACTACATCAGGGACCATGAAACTGCTTTTCAAACATCTCCCTTGATTCACAGGTTCCACCATGTCAAGTGACGCTATTATGGCAGAGTTTGGGCCTGCTGCTCCCTTCCTGAGAAAGTCAGAGAAGGAGCGGCTGGAGGCTCAGACTCGACCCTTTGACATGAAGAGGCAGTGTTTTGTGCCTGACCCTGCAGCGGAGTACGTTAAGGCCACAATCACCAGCAGAGACAGCGACAAAGTCACTGTTGAAACTGAAGAGGGGAAGGTACAGTGCAAATACAATGTCTAACAGACTGGAAACCCATAACTGTGCCATTGTTACTGAGAGGTAACAATGTATGTCTGATTATAGACAGTAACAGTGAAGGAGGTGGACGTCCACCCTCAGAACCCACCAAAGTTTGATAAAATCGAGGACATGGCCATGTTCACCTTCCTACATGAACCTGCTGTGCTGTTTAACCTCAAAGAGCGCTATGCAGCATGGATGATCTATGTAAGTAATGACCACAGACCTGCAGATCTCTGCACTGTTGAGAACCTGCAGTCCAATGAAAAATACTGTTGTCTGTATCTTTGTCTACAGACCTACTCAGGGCTGTTCTGTGTAACTGCCAACCCCTACAAGTGGCTGCCAGTGTACGATCAGGCGGTGGTCACCGCCTACAGAGGAAAGAAGAGGAGTGAAGCTCCTCCTCACATCTACTCCATCTCTGACAATGCCTACCAGTACATGCTAGCAGGTATCTATATCGCTTTGTATAACTTACCATCTCTAATGCAATCCCTTTCTTTAGGAATCTCCATTTTCCTTTCTGACACCATCTAGGCATTTAAAGAAAACTATCTTAATACTGAGCACTGTCTTAAATCTTACAGACAGAGAAAATCAGTCTATCCTCATCACGTGAGTAGTTCTTTAATATCATACATGAGAAGGTTTTAAAAAATGTTCAGTTCACATGTTGAGTGTTTTTCAACCCAGTGGAGAATCTGGTGCAGGAAAGACTGTGAACACCAAAAGAGTCATCCAGTATTTTGCCAGCATTGCAGCTGTTTCTGGAAAGAAGGATGCCAGTCAGGACAAGAAGGTTGGTTTCATTGTATATATATATATATATATATATATATAATAAAGTTGATGAATATTTGAACTTAGGCATCCATGAAATCCACAGGGAACCCTGGAGGATCAGATCATCCAGGCCAAC
>JANJOY010002427.1:0-12636 GCA_038496675.1 Rachycentron canadum
TCTGGACCAGTTCAGACCGTGGACCAGCTCTGACTCTGGACCAGCTCAGACTCTGGACCAGTTCAGACCGTGGACCAGTTCAGACTGTGGACCAGCTCTGACTCTGGACCAGCTCAGACTCTGGACCAGCTCTGACTCTGGACCAGCTCTGACTCTGGACCAGCTCAGACTCTGGACCAGCTCAGACTCTGGACCAGCTCTGACTCTGGACCAGCTCTGACTCTGGTGCCACCTACTGGAGGTAAAACACACTGTGCCTCCTCTACTTGACCACACACCTCATCCAGGTCATCAGGAGTGCGCACACACACACACACACACACACACACACACACACACACACACACACACACACACACACACACACACACACACACACACACACCCCTCCAGTGATTCAGTAGCAGTGTACACAGTGTGAATGGGTGTATTAGTAACAGGAAGTCCAGATCAGGATCAGACTGACACTGATCAAACATGAGCTCATTGGTTCAGACAGAACCAGGCTCCACTCAGACTCACTCTCACCCATCTGACCTGAAGGACACACAACTCCTCCACAACACAACAACTTTCTTTGTAGAACACAAAGTGCATCATGAGTTTCAGTCAACGTTCACAGGCTGGTTCAGAATCAGACTCTCTCTGGAGGAACTGATCCACCAGGATCCTGGACTTTAGGTTCTGCTCCTGTTTCCAGGGATCTGCTGCAGTTTGCACGCTTTATTTTGAAAAGTCATCTTGGTTGTGATGTGTCATTACATCGGCCCAACCTCAACATCATCAGATGTGCTCCTGACCTCTCGCAGTACCTGAACCTGGACTCAGCTCAGCCCCAGATTCTGGTCCAGAACAAACACTGGATACACATCAGGTTTCTCTTCCTGGAGCTGGAGCAGCTGGAAACATCTGGATGGTCAGGGTGAGGGCTGTAGTCCATGTTTGACCACAGAGGCCAGTTAAATGTGACCCTGACAGCTGCATCACATCATAATGAAGTTTCTCTAATGGAGGGGACAGATGGACGTCTCCATGGTGACAGGTGAACACAGATGAGGCCTGTTTGCCCTCCATGTTAAGTTCAGTATGTGTCTGTGTTGATCTGATGAAGACTCATCCATCCTCGCTGCTGTTCTGTATAAAAGAGCAAACAACCTGTTTCCAATAGTCAGTGAGTCACAGCTGCAGAAACCATCTGATCAGACGTGGTTGTTTTAGCACCAACTTTAACTCCTTCAGAGACACGTTCATTTTTAAAAATGTCCCCAAGTCTCCTCATCTTCAGACTCAGCTCAACCTCAGCTCATTATATCTGAGACTCAGTAAAGACTCTGTTCACTGTAATAGGGGATAGTAGCTCAGAGAACAAGAGGAAACTAAAAACACAGGGAATTTCTCCTGATTTTCAATGCTCCAGTCAAAGGATCAGACTGATCCGAGATCCAGCTGCAATTCCATCACTGGTGAAGTGACCAGTCAGCTGATGGTGTGTAACCGGGTCAGTGGTCGACACAGTCGTTCAGTTAAAGGTTTAATTAAGAAGCGTTAACCCGAGTCAGACAGGAAGGAGATGTCACACATCACAACATCTCCTTTTGATATGATGACAAATACACTTTAAAGGTTAAGCTGAATGTGAACTAACACAGATTTCCTGTCAGTGCCCTGAAAGGGAAGCATTGCATTATGGGTACTCTGTGAGAAGGAAATGAAAGAGCCTTAGTCTGTAGTTAATATCCTGTCAGGTGGACTCCCCCCAACATGTGGATTCATGTCTGTCTGTCAGCTCCATCATCTTCATCATCGTCATCAGAACGGCCCTGAGGGTCAGAGGGAGGCCTCATCTTCATCCTTCTGCTGACACAACAAATGTGATGTGGAGTCTCTGACCGCACAAAGACACACACATACACACTGATCTACAGGTGGAGGTAACACACCGCACCAACGAATGAGAAGAAAAAGACAGAACAACAAACAACAAATACTGATTATCAAAATATCTGCATCTGCCCATCTGAAGAAAAACACCAACACATTAATACCTGAGCTGGTGTGAAAAACAGAGGCGATGTGGGTGAAAGGTCAACAAAGGTCAACAGGAAGGAAGTGAAACACTGATCGCCCTTTTTTTCTCATCACGTCTCTCACCTGATGAATTCAGGGTCAGACACAGTAACTAACAACCTGAGCCAGCAGACAGAGCACACACACACACACACACACACACACACACACACACACTTTCTCACTGAAGCGTTTAAAAAATGTGAGCAGAGTAATAAGCCACAGGCTGCATAACTGCTGCAGGTGGCTGCCTGCCCAAGTGTGTGTGTTTGTGTTTGTGTGTGTGTGTGTGTGTGTGTGTGTATGTGTGTGTGTGTGTGTGTGTGTGACAGTTATCTTTGGTCCTATCTAAGATACATCCTCTCTAATGAGGGAGCAGCAGAGGGAACATGAATGAAAACACTGGTTAGGTTCTAAAGGTATTGATTTAGTATCAGGAATCAAACAGGAAACAATATGAAACTAAAACAGATCAATAATCAGGAAGATCAATGAAGGACTGCACTGCTATGGAGGAGGGGGGCTGATGGGGGTGAGACCTGCCCCCTTCTTGGCACCAGCATCAGACTGTGGAGCCAGTTTGCCCCCCTTCAGGCCTCAGACTGCACCGACAGGAACCGTCTGACTCCTCTGTCTGTACAGACACACAACCAACATTTCCCTCACACAACAACAATGACATTAACAACAACACCAACAATGACATGAACAACAATACCATCAACAACAACACCAACAATGACATGAACAACACCAACAACGACATGAACAACAATGACATGAACAACATCCCAACAATGACATGAACAACAATGACATAAACAACAATACCAACAACAACAACACCAACAATGACATGAACAACAATGACATTAACAACAATACCAACAACAACAACACCAACAATGACATGAACAACAATGACATGAACAACAACACCAACAATGACATGAACAACAATACCAACAACAACAACAACAGCAATGATATGAACAACACCAACAATGACATGAACAACATCCCAACAATGACATGAACAACAATGACATGAACAACAATACCAATAATGACATGAACAACAATACCAACAACAACAACAACAGCAATGATATGAACAACAATACCAACAATGACGTGAACAATAACACCAACAATGACATGAACAACAATGACATGAACAACAATACCAATAATGACATGAACAACAATACCAACAACAACAACAACAGCAATGATATGAACAACAATACCAACAATGACATGAACAATAACACCAACAATGACATGAACAACAATGACATGAACAACAATGACATGAACAATAACACCAACAATGACATGAACAACAATGACATGAACAACAATGACATGAACAACAACACCAACAATGGCAACAACAGGATGAAGTTGAACTGAAGACAGAGCTGCTGTCACTACAGTCAGTCAGTAAACAGTCTGTTAACAGTCAGTAAACACTCAGTATACACTCAGTAAACAGTCAGTCAGTAAAGAGTCAGTCAGTAAAAAGTCTGTTAACAGTCAGTCAGTAAAGAGTCAGTAAACAGTCAGTCTGTAGATAGTCAGCAGTCAGTAAACAGTCAGCCAGTGAAAAGTCAGTCAGTAGACAGTCGGTTAATAGTCAGTCAGTAAAGAGTCTGTTAACAGTCAGTCAGTAAACAGTCAGTCAGTAAACAGTCAGTCTGTTAACAGTGTGTTTCTGCTCCAGCTCAACCAGAACCTCCAGCCTGCAGCACCAGTGTGAAACCAGCTGTGACTGAGCCGCTGTTCGATTCCTGATCCTTGCCTCCAACATCCAACAACCTTCACCTGCCTTCAAACCACCACCTTTGAAATTCCCTGACATTCCAGGAATTCCAGGGCATGTGAAACATGTTCAAAGGAGCCTTCACGTCCCTGAACCTCAGCTTGAGAACCAGAGCACTGGGCTGCACAGAGAACAACCAGGGAGACCAAACCCTGAAGCTCCCGTTGTTTTAGACCACTTCACTAGATAAATGCAGTTCAGACATGAAACAAACCAGTCGGACTAAGTCCAGTCTGTAACTCTGTAGGAGGAGGGACTCACCCTGAGACAGCAGCACGACTCCTCACAGCACAGACCACAAGTAATCCAACAGAGACCAGGACCAGGACCAGGACCAACCCAGCTCCACTACAAACACACGAACTCCACGACTCAGTACAGACAGAAGAGCTGAGTCAGTAGAGTCAGACTCAGTAAAGCTCAGTAGAGTCAGTGGAGCTCTGCAGGGAGAGTTTGGTAGAAAATGAGCAGCATGTGTTGAGAGAAGCTCCGACTCAGCTCCACCCCCCCTCCCTCTCTTTGTTCCTCTGTGTGTCTCAATGTCTCTCTCTCTCCCTCTCTCTCTCTCTCGCTGGCTGAAGTTCGTGAGTCTATCAAATTCTCCACCAAACAGCTGATAACACACACACACACACACACACACACACACACACACACACTCGGAGGTGGACATTCTTTGCAAACTGAGTCTTTAAATAGTCCCAGAGCAGAGCCCCCCCCAGAACCAAGAAGAGGAGGCTTCACTGAGCCTCTCCTCCACTACAGTAAATAAACTGTTTTAATTACAGGTATCATTGTTAATAAACAAAGGAGATGAATAAACATCTGACACACACTGAGCTTAGAGAGAGTGGGTGGGGGGGGCAGGTCAGATCCACCCCTCACTCCTCCTCAGCTCCACCTTCTTCTATAAATATAGTTTCTTCTGGTTTCAAAAAACAAAAATGGCCAACAGACAAATTCCAAACTGGAGGCTTTAAACAGCAGCTCAGTACTAAATGTTTATTTCAAAATAAAACCACCTTTTACTGAGACCAGTCCAGGTGTGTCAGAGCTCAGAGTCCCTCTGCAGCAGTCAACAGTTGAGTGTCCCACATCAACATCACAGACCATCCTGAACTACCTGTGTGTGTTTACTCTCTGGTCACAGCTTCCTGGTGCACATAAAACACACTAAAGCCTCTTCCACTGCTCCAAAAACCTGCTAAGAGCTGCTAACATCAGGCTTTTGTCTGCAAAACGGATGTAATCACCTGAGTGAACATGCTGATGTTCAGCTCTTCTCCTGCTGCAACGTCTCAGAGCTCAGACACACACCTGTCACCTGTCAAACCAGAGACACCACAGCTCCACCTTCCATCTGACAGTGAGCTGAGGTTCAGAGACAACTTTGAAAAACACCATCAGTGAGCACAGCAGCTAGCAGCTAACTCTCCCTCCCCTGCAGCAGAAAAGTGTCAGACCTTTATTAGTGGGTCTACCTGTGTTTAAAAAGCCCAGGTGAACCTGAGCCTCTGTCTTCACACGCTCTCTACAGACAGTTAACATCCACAAATTTATTAACAAACAACAAAACGTGTTTAAGTCCACAGATCAATATTAATCAGGAGACACACACTGATGTGTTGCTCCTGGTTTGTGGCATGTTGCTGTATCTGCTAATGCTAAGTGGCAGCTGGTGCTCGAAGCAGCAGTGACCTTTGACCCCAGAGAGCCTTCAGTGGTCACACTGGGACTCTGAGGTGTCTCCAGGGAAAAGACACCAAGAGGAACAAGAATGAATGAATACTAAGGAACTCAGTAATGTGTGTGTGTGTGTGTGTGTGTGTGTGTGTGTGTGTACTTGAAGCTGGTGTAAAGAACAGTTCAGCTCTTCAGGTCCATCTGTGGGTCCATGGACCAGCAGAGCCCATGATCTGGTCTCCAGGCTGTAGTCCTAGTCTACACTGGTCACACAGTGAAACCAGCAGCTCAGACCTCGTTCATTCCTTCATCCTTCATTCACTCACGGTGAATGAAGGATGAAGGTCCCTCACACTGTGATGTGACATGATGGAGCTGTGAGTCCTGGTCCCCGGTGGAGCTTCATGTTTGTTTCTTAGGAAAGTGTAAATTCAGCTAAACCGTCATGAACGTCGGTCATGACGGTTGAAACTGAGCTGAAACCTGAGGAGGATGAGGTGCAACTCCTCCAACATACCCCGCAGGTCTGAGGCACCGGGCCAACGCTGGCACAGTTCATTATTAATGACTGCTGGCTGCAGAACTAAACACAATGACACACCATTAACACGTCTGGAAAATCTGCACTACAACTGCCCAGAGCCTGTTTTATCACCTGATACTGAGGCAGGAGCAGATGATTTCAGGCAGGGTGCCATCCACCCAGGAATGTGAACAGGTGGGGGTGAGGAGGGCAGGAGATAACCTCCGGTATAAACTGCCTCAGACAGAATGCTGTCTGCAGGTGAACTTCATTTCTACACAATGATAATAAAGCAAAATAAAGTATAATGCCCTTAAATCACAAAAACTCCAAAATTGCAGAGGATTCAAAATAGCTGATTTCCTGTTGGGGTTTGGGTACATGTCACATATGTTGGTGAAACACGGGGCAAGTTGTGCCCCATTGAAATATTATGGGGACCAGAACTCAACTCATGAAACCTGTAAGCATTATGATGTCACAGTGAAGATGACCTTTAACCTTTGGATTTGTGTTAAATTGTGTCATAATTAGTGTATGAATTATTAAGCCCATGATCACAAAGACCTTGACCTTTGACCTTATTCTAATCATTTATCCTTGAGTCCAATGGACTGGACTTACAGGGTTTCTAGTCTTGACCAAGCAAAGCTCTTCACAATATTCATACATCACCCCCCACACTTATGGATCAGCCCTCTGGGGCAAATTGGGGCTTCAGCATCTTGCCCGAGGACACTTCGGCAGGCGCCTGGAGGAGCCGGAGTCCAAGTCAGTGTTTGTGCCAAATATGAGGAAACTTCCTGAGGCTGTTGCCGAGATGTTGAGGAGAATGAGACGACCTCTGTCACTCCTCCTGGTGCTGTCCCAGGATCCTTTTCTTCTGCAGTCTCAAAGCCCCCCTGCATTAAGATGGCTCCCTGCCTGCCCCTTTTCTCGCTGTCAGTGAAAGCCTCGTCCTGCTGTTCTGTTGTGGTGCACAGGACATTTAAAAGCGGCTCCAGTCTAGCTGTGAACCCTGGCCTTCAGGGGCCTCTGTGGAGTCTGCATTGAGTCCATCCCTTTGAGGTGTGGGCCAGGCCTCCCTGGGGGGCTCCTGAACCCAACACTTCAACCTAACTGCAGCTTCAATGGCCCCAAAACAGGCAGCTTTCATATGACTGCTGAATATGGACGAGGGAGGGGGGTGGACCGGGTCAGCTGACTTCAAGACTTCAACTCACAATCCGATCCCAGTTAACTTTAATTTATACAGGTTCCTGAACTCATCAGGACCGTCCTCATGCAGCACCATGACACCACAGGTCACCGTTCATGATGAGGCAGTCTCTATTGTCCTCCAGGGTCTATGACAGCTTCACCTGATCCCTCCTCCACCAGCCAATAAGATATCTCCATCTTCTTATCATTATCATTCTTATCTTAATCAACTGTCTGATGTTAGAAGCCTAAATACAACCAGCTCTGAGCTCTTCTACTCTATCATCAGGGCCTTCATCATCACATCGTTCTCTGGCTGCAGCTTTTGAAATGTGAATATTTCTATCAAATAACAAGATGAGACGCTGTCATATTTTCTGCAGTTCATCACCCAATGAACTAAGTGATTAATCAATAAAACTGACAGACTAATGGATGAAGCTGCTGCCCTAAACTCTTCTCCTTCACCTCATGAGGTGCTGCAGGTTGAGCCCACCGGGCCACCATACATTACAGCTCCGTCCCTGTGAAACCTCCATGTTTGTCCGACTCTGCTGGTCTTCGAACTGTGCAGTGTGTCTGTAACAGGAGCGTCTCCATCTCTCATGTAACCACATCAGATTGTATGTGAACAAACACAACAGTGTGTGAAGTCTGGTGGATGGCAGCGTGAAGGGGAACCGGGCGTCCAGCGTGCAGTCACATGCAGAGAGAGAGTCTCGGCCTCCACCGGCTCAGAGAAACACGGTGATTATGCAGCCTTGGTGGGCCAGGTCTCGTTGTGTGTAATTACTGCTGCTGTGTCAGCTGAGGCGGACGAGGCATTGACGGGACGACAACACATCCATAAAACTGTGATGGAAAATTACGACTGCGGGCTCAGACTCAGGGCAGAGCTCTCTGAGCAGTAGCACAGCTCATCACAGAAGAATGTGAGCAGGTTTTCCACCTCGCAGAACAATTTACAGGCAGCCAATGAGGAGGAAGGCCCGGCCTGGAGCTAAGCCCTCACAGAATAGCTTCATTCTTGGCCGGCTGGTCCAGAGGCCTGTCCCACTGCTCCCAAAGAAAGACGAGGACCTCCCAATCATTTACCCTGTGGCCGGAGGATTGATTACTGATGAATGATTATTAAAAACGGTGCGATCACAGGACAGTGGCGTCCTTAAATGTTATTGACCCTGTGGTCCATGTTGTTGGTGTGATCCTGATCATTCTGTCTCCATGTTCAGTGAAGAGTCTGAGGACATGAGGGGAAGCTCAGAGTGAGTCTGAGCGGGTGTGTCCTCCTCATTATCCTTGTTTTCCCTCTGATGTCTGATGTTTATGGTCGGCCCGCTGTCTGACACAACTAACAATTAACCTCTGATTTACACCCGCAGGTCCAGGTGAGGCCTGCTGGCTACACAAACAATTACATCCATTTAGCTACTGAGTAGAAACAAAGAAAGACAGCTGAAGTGACCCAGTTGACCCGCACCACATAAACATCCAACTCTTACCAGTCTTTGTTTGTCCTCCGGTCAGAGACGATGAGCCAAGTCCAGGGCTACAGCTCCAGGAGGAACCAGATCTGGACCAGGGTCCTGCACAGAGATGGTGACATCATCAGTCACATGGGATCAGCAATTAATTTGTCTCTTTTTGAAACTGTGGTGAATTTCTATCCAACTGTCAGGACACAATGTCCCTGAACCTAACTGGAGTCCAACATCACAGCTGAGACTTTCATGTTTTTTAATATATTTTCTATTATATATTTTTTATAAAAGATAAACTGAACAAGTTGTTTTCTGTCATCTTTAAAGTTGTGTTTTAAAAATGTGCACTGGGAGGACAACGTCCAGACCAAACACTGTCTGTTCTGATAGAGACACCTCTAGAATCAGAAGCTGGACGAGACATGGGCCAACATGAGAATATTATTCATGAAAATCTGCCTTTAACTCTTTAAATAAGCTGAAATCACTTTACCTCATTTTCGACTCACTGATATGAGAATATTAATAATTATCTCCATGATGGAAATTCACCACAATCAACATTTAGTTTTTTTTAAATTGCAATATGTGATAAAGTCCCATCTCTATTACAGACCGTGTTTTACTGGTGCAATTGACCAACACATTATTATGACTTTAACCAAGAACAGACAAACTACACAGCAGCAGTGATGAACCTGGTCTCTGTTCTGGATTCAGTCTGCTGAGGTGCTGGTATGTGCTCTCATTGAGGCTCAGAGCTTGACGAGGGCGAGGCCGTGACTTAGAGGATCAACTCTGAGCAGCGACAACAGCTGAGGGGTTATAGAGGAGCTGCAGATCTGAGAGCAGTTGTAAAACAGATGTGTCATGCTCCACGTCTGCAGGACAGGTGGGGTTTCCATTACTAACCCGCTTCCTCAGAACATGGAAGAAAAAAACTGAGCCTCCAGTTTGTAATTTGTCCGTCGGCCACCTTGGTTTTTGTTAAACCAGTAGAAACCCTATTTGGAGGAGAAGGTGGAGCTGACGAGGAGTGAGGGGTTTATAGACAGTCTGTGTTTGGACAAGTACAGATGTCAAAGAGGAAACCTGTGTTCACCAGCCACCATCCTTCAAACACAAACACACACAACAAACAGAGAAGGTGAATCCGTCTTGACAGATCACATGAAGACAGGCTCCTGCTTCTGACAACATGGTGCCAAATGTATAACAGTGGCCCTCAAACTGTGTCTGTACAGTACAGCTGTTCAATGCACAATCTTTCTGATTCGTTTAGACTTGAACAGGTTCCTCCTATACAGTCATAGCAACATGGAACATTTCTAAGGAATGAGATGAGATGAGATGTCAGAGCAGCTGAGGGAAATGAAATCACAATCATATCAGCCTGTAGTCTGACAATCCTTCACCTCAGGTTCAGGTAAAACATGTTAATTTTAGTTTATGACAAAATTCTGTCAAAGAGGCAAATCTGCATCAGTTCCTGTCCACCAGGTCAGGTGATCAGGCCGTCCACCATCACCTGTAATAGTGAGGAGCATCACGCAGACAGGAGACTGCCCCCTGCTGGAACTATAGAGCTGCAGACTTACAGTGAACACTACTGATGTACTAATACCAAATACAGAGAAACTCAACATTATTAACATTACAACCATGAGAAAAACATGGTTCTCAATTAATTAAAATCACACTGAAAAAATAAGTTGTTACTTCTTCCTACAACTGGTCAATTATCAGGCAACCTAATAAATTTCATAAATACTGATCGAACCAAACAGGAGCCATATGCTCAGCTTGTAAAACTATTCAAACAGGTGTAAACAGGTGCTCAGGTTTAAAGCAGGTGGTTGACAGCCATACACAACACAGATTTACACACTGTCACACTGTGGAAACCCCAGAGTTCAGCACTGAGCTCTTCACAGTGAAGCCGCCTCGGCGTGACCCTGTACGCCCTCCTGCCTTCATACAGTATGTGTACAGCTCAGGACGTGCTGATACACAACTGACTGAGTTATGCAACACATGTAGCTGCAGGGGAAACTGTGGAAACACAAACACAATCAGAGACAGTTTTACTGGAGAAGCTGAATGTCACACCTCCAGGACATTATACTGCATCAATCAGAGGAGGGTGGTGGTGATGTCCTAACTATGAATACAACACAATGCAGAATAATTATTAACACATCAGACTGAATCCTGGAGGGAAACTGTAAACGTTACTTCAGAGGAAGGATTTCCCTCAACAGTCAATTAGGAAATGGACGTTTATTAACAGTTAAACCAGACTGATATCTCTGACCCTGCAGGAGTATCACTATGAGGCCCGGTCTTTGTCCTGGCGGTTAAACAATTAGCCCTGCAGCTGTAGGACAAACACACCCAGCACCATGCTAGTTAGCTTCTGTAAAAACTCATTTGATGACAGATAACTGTAGGCGCTAGTTCATCCACTCCGTTTACTAATCAACAATAAACGTAGACCTCACCTGGCTACACTACTAAACCGCCAAGACATTAAACCTGTAGCTGAATCGTTAGGAGTCATGAGGGATTGACCTGATACCCAACAGAGAGAGAGAGAGAGCGCCAAAGAGCGTCCTGTCCGTCTCATGACACATTTCAAACGGCTAACGGCTAATGGCTAACGTTAGCGCTGAACGCTGTTGCTCATATGCTAACTAGCACCGGAAGCCCTGAGAACAGCCGACAAGCGCCACCTGTTCGACGTCATAGACAGGTGAACATGGGTAACAGTTAATAAGCGACGTTAACTCACCCAACACGTTCAGATATAAATATATAACCGGGTCGTGACGATGGTAGCATGCTAAGCTAACAGGTGCGTGTGCTGACTCACCGCGGCTCAAACAGCAGAAACTCCGTCAGACACTTCCACACTAAATGTTAATTAGTACTATTCCTGACCATTATCATGACCTACTTGAACATCGGAACCATATTGGTGTTTTATGAATTTACAGTGAGACACTGTGGGCACAGCCGCCGCAAATCACACTGATGGATGCTTCCGCATTTCAAAGTAAAGGTTACCGCGGGCTTTCGTTTCCATTATTAGACAGAATAACTGTTAATTGAAAAATAAGAGGAAAGACAACTGATAGAGTCCAAGCTTTAGCTTTAATATTAGTTAGCTCTAACATTAGTTAGCTTTAATATTAGTTAGCTCTAACATTAGTTAGCTTTAATATTAGTTAGCTCTAACATTAGTTAGCTCTAACATTAGTTAGCTTTAATATTAGTTAGCTTTAATATTAGTTAGCTCTAACATTAGTTAGCTTTAATATTAGTTAGCTTTAATATTAGTTAGCTCTAACATTAGTTAGCTTTAATATTAGTTAGCTTTAATATTAGTTAGCTCTAACATTAGTTAGCTCTAACATTAGTTAGCTTTAATATTAGTTAGCTTTAATATTAGTTAGCTCTAACATTAGTTAGCTTTAATATTAGTTAGCTCTAACATTAGTTAGCACTAACATTAGTTAGCTCTAATATTAGTTAGCTTTAATATTATTTAGCTCTAACATTAGTTAGCTTTAATATTAGTTAGCTTTAATATTAGTTAGCTCTAACAATAATTAGCTCTAACATTAGTTAGCTCTAATATTAGTTAGCTTTAATATTAGTTAGCTCTAACATTAATCAGCTCTAACATTAATTAGCTCTAACATTAGTTAGCTCTAACAATAATTAGCTCTAACATTAGTTAGCTCTAATATTAGTTAGCTCTAACATTAGTTAGCTTTAATATTAGTTAGCTCTAACATTAGTTAGCTCTAACATTAGTGACCTCTAATATTAGTTAGCTTTAATATTAGTTAGCT
>JANJOY010002428.1:0-11597 GCA_038496675.1 Rachycentron canadum
TAATAATATTAATATCATTATATATAATACATTATATATATTACATATACTATATATAGATTGAATGAATATATTGATTTTATTATTATGATGAATATATATATTCATTGATAACAATAAAACTATCGTACATTAGGTCAGTAGTATCATTGGAAATACTATAATGCTGATAATATTGTGTTGCTTCAATGTATGTAAATACACTGGGATATAGCAACTTTAACTTATGTATCTAAATAGACTATGACTGAACATATAGAGTATATTACCATATTATATTATATGGTGTTATATATTATATTATAAATATGATATTGAGTATTGTTATATAGTTATACATTGTTATATAGAGTATGTGACACTATATATATGTTTTTTTAGTTGTTGTTATAGTAGTAGTGGTAGTATGGATATATAGTTCATTATATTTCTCACAGAGAAAATTCGCTTCATTTCTTCTGTGTTAATTCTTTCAGACATGTACAGCTCTTTTTACCCCACGTGTTTCATTAACTGTGACACATCTTTGAAAGGCAAACCGCTTTGCTCTTTATGTATAAATAATAATGTTGGAATATAGCGTGGACTTCAGTTTTCAATCCCAGTGAATTGATGACATACAGGCTAATAATCTATAACGACAGAAATTCATACAACCACACGAACAACCATGACATATTTGATTGCATTCGATCATTTATTGATATAATCAGACTGACAGAGAGAATCCCAGCTCCCGTGCTGCTGCTGTCCGTCATCTGCTCCCGGTCCAGTTGCAGTTTATCGGTACTTCTCAGACAGGGCGCGAGCCACGGCAGCCAGGAACTTGTCCATAGCCACATGGACCTCGGGGGTGAAGTCGGTGGGGAACATGATGGCCAAGACCACAAGGATGTTGTGGGAGAGAATCTGTGGGAAAAGGATAATGACATTTAACTGACAGATCAGATGAAATGACATCTTAAAAAAAAAAAATAGATTTGCGCTCGAAATAACGTCAGATCATCACAAACGTTCAGCTTCACATCTTTAGTGTTCTCCCCCTCAGCGGTGAACACTGCATCTGAATCTGTCTTTAGAAGTGCGACCTGTTCAGTCACCCGATGTGACGCTGTTGTTCGACATCTGCGCGTATATGAATGTTTTCACTGCAGTTGCTTCAGCACCGCGGACAGCGAAGCTGAACCCGCTGCTCGGAGCGACATTGGGCCATTTTGTCCAACTCTCACCGTGTACAGTGAATGCACCAGAGGCCCAACATAGGCTCAAGTCTCTCGTTAACAGAATCGTTGGATAGTGACACAGTTCAGTTTGTGTCTGTGCTCCAACACATTTGGTTTCAAATGAAGCAGAATTGTATGCAGTTTTAAGATTTTTTTTTTTTTTGGACTGTGTGGGATGAAAAGCAGAGCAGAGAGCTACAACGCTGCTCACCCAGCACCCTTAAATAAAAGCTGTCACCCTGATGCACAGTGTGTCATTTCAAACGTTACTTGTGTGAACTGTGCTCAGCAACAAGCATAAAACCCAGCCACCTGTTAGTCTTCAGCAGTGACATGTAGGCCTACCTTGAAGTTAGCAGGGTCCACCCTCAGGGTGAAGGCATGCAGCTCACTGAGGTTCAGGAGACCGGCCTTCAGGTCGTCGATTTTGGACACAGCATCAGCGACTCCAGCCATCACGGTGATTCCGTGCTTCCTCACCGGGGCAGAGCCGGGGCTCAGGTCCTTCCAGTGGGAGAAGTAGGTCTTGGTCTGCGGGTAGACCACCAGCATCCTGGGTAATAAAGGTGAACAAGTGAGTGGGTGAGTAATAAACAGACAAAAAACAAACAAAAAAAAACAAAACAAAAAACAAACAGCATTTTAGGAGCAGTTCGCATGAGTCAGTTTGGGGTCGTATTTACCTGGACAGAGCATCAGTGCCGATGTCCTCAGCCTTGCCAGACACTTTAGCCCAGAAGGCCTTGACGGTGTCCTTGTCCTTTTTAGTGAGACTGGTCATCTTGCCTGGAGGTCGTTTGGTTGAAGTTGAATACCGCGATCAGCCGAACAGCGGTGCTTTTATATAGGAGCCTGAGGCATGACACAGGGCATGGGCAGACCCGGACCACCTCTGAGATAGGCTGCGTGGCATTTGGACGCGATCCAAATGATATATCGCAGCTTGCGCGAGATAAACACACACAAAACCCCCGATGATAGCCTTGAAAGACTTGTATGAAACACACGACGAACAAAAATGATTTTAAATAGCCTTCACCCACCAAGACGTTCATTCAATTCAGTGCACAAGCCTTTAACAACCTAAAACACAGAAGTCAAGGAACAACCACTGCAAACTGTGTCTATGTAACAGCCTGTAGGTTGCTGAAAGTGTTTCTGTATTGCAATTGGCGGGGAAATGTTTTATGAATTGGTCAGTAATAGGCTCATGAGCTCCTGTGTGCAAATACAGCTTAACCTTTATTTCCAGTTTGTAGAAATAAACCTTTTTGAAGCATTAAGAAAACCCTGAACTGATAATTTTCTTTAAACATCTTTCAATTTGGACTGAATCCAAAATCTCTTTACTCTTAAACCTGGATTAAAAAAAAAATCAAAAATGTTTTGACTCAGATTTTCTTTTTTGCCCTTTAAAAAAAACAAAAACCTTTTCCTACAGTAAAAGCTTTCAGTGGATTCATTGTTTACAACACGCCACCAAAGGGTAAACAGACAGGGTCAGTCCACTCGTACTGATTTAAAATCTTGACACTGCAATTAATTAATATCAAAGGGTTTGGTTATCAGCTGGTACCAAGATGATGACCGGGGTCATTTGCGGTGAAGCTCGCAGCCAAAACATGGTGTGTGTCTGTCTGCGGCTTATCTGAACCACCCTCGAAGCCCTCAGAGGGTGGATCCGCACACAGGGGAACAAGATAAATTTCAGAGTAACAAAATGCAACATTGCTGGTGTGTGTGAAACTGTAGTTATTTCACTGTCTGTTCCAGGTGTCGGGGTTTACCTGGCTGAACTATCTGCATTCAGTGGTCATTCTGAGTTTTATCGCACGTTTCAGATTTGATGATGGATCCACACATGCAAATGAATCATGCACATGCAAAGTGGTGTCGTTTCTCTAACTGGGTGTAGTTTGTAGGTTAAGCTTCTCATTTAAACCAGTTTTGAGGCCTGTTTCTATTCACATCACGTCCCGATCACTCTGCACCAAACGAGCCGATTCGGTGCAGTTGCAATGGGCGGAGAATTAAGACGCGAGGGCGTGAAAACAATCGGCTACAGTTCACATCTGGAGACACATCTGGAGACACACACTCACATAGCCAGACAACATGCAGCAGAGGGTTGCATGGACGGATGAGTTATTCAAAGTGACCTCTCGCCTTCCCCAGGTAAAAAGATCTATTCAACCATCTTTGAACTCCATAGCTGCATTTTCAGGATATATGTTTTTCTTCTAATCCGTGAACAAGTGTGTAAATTTAACCCAAAACTCGTTCCTCTATGATGAGATATACGACCATCGTGGCTCATTAAAATTACAAGCGCCCTTTATTTAACCATTGCACCTTTGCCAGTAGCACAGGCTCCAATGACCACCACCAATCATCATGAACTAAAACACATTTACTAAATTATATATTTTTTAAAAATATCCTGAAGAAACTTTCTTTAACTTATGTTCTGTGAGAAAGGGACATCTGTATGCAGAATGGATTGGATTTGCTCGCTGCTTCTTTGCATGACAAAAGAACTACAAAATTGTTTTTGAATATATTTGGCATCATGGTAAATTATTCTTAAATAACGTGCAAAAAAAAAAAAAAGTCCCTTTCCCCTGATAAAGGAAGTCTGATTTCTCTGCTATATGACGTGAGTCGCCTTGGCAGTGAACCAGCCAAGCCCCGCGCAGTGATTTGAACATTGGCACAGTGTGAGAAGGTATAACAGCCAAACTGATCAGCAGATACCACCATTAAAAAAAAAAAAAAAAAAACCTTATGTTTTTAAAGTAGGGCTGAAAAGTGGGAGTTCAGGTATGGTAGTCAGTCATGTTTTATTAATATGGGTATTATTACCCTGTAAAAACATAATGTAGCCTATTTATAATTAATCCAACAATAAGTTCATTTTAACAGTGTTCAATAGTAAGCACAGGAAACCGGAGCACATATGATAGTGTATGGTGCAGGAGCGCCCTCTGGTGGACCTGCAAACATCCAACAGTTTCCCACTATCATCGCCATACATGCTCCATCTTTTACGTGTTGCAAGCAGTGCTGTCGTCTTTCATTGTTTATGACTATGATATAAAACCATCGGTCACTACTAAGGAAAAGAAGAGACAGGAGCAGCTGATGGGCTCCTGCAGAGACCACGGCGAGCTGGGCACCAAAAGCACCGCTAGAGGGCAGCTCCAGTCAGTGAACGTCTCCATCCATCACCGATAGAAATGGTGTGTTTTTGTGTGTCTTGCTCATCTTCTTCTCTTGGTATTCTTACCACCACTCTCTTATCCTTTTCCCAACACAATAAAACTCTGAAAGCCACCTGTTGTCTCCTGCCTTTCACTGCACCTGTATTTACAATGTACACCCAATACTGTTTGTGATGGCTCTGCCACTATAAAAGTTGTTTAGCAATTTACTTTGATTGTTTTAAATGCTTAGAGCAATCAACAAGCAGAATTTCTATACCATTACAACCCAATGATATATAACAACAACAGACCCACAATCAAATGCCAGTTCAGTAACGGTCTGGTGCTGAGAGTGACTGTATTTTGGATGTTTGGTTAAAAGGTGAATATCAGAGTCAATATCAGAGGGCACATTTGACAATGACAATGAATGGAAATTGCCCCTCAGGAACCAATTAAGGCCTAAATCAACAAATTTTTACAAGATCAATTATGAGTCATAAAGTTTTGACTCTCAGTTTGTCAAGTCAGTTTGTGAAGATATCATTGAGGAATTTGTAAACAGTGTAAACAACCAACCAACATAGGGAAGCACACCACTACACTTCCATATGATGGCTAATAAAGGCTTTAGCAGGACGGGCACCTCAAGCACCACAGTGTGCTTGTTGACTGATTTCATTTGAAACCGAAGACAATAGTTGCACTGAACAGAAGTATCTCATGGTGCATGCATCACCTCAGAATTCCCTGCTTTGAGCTGACCCACCTGAAGGGAGGACCTCAGGCTCTGGTTTCTGTTGTTGCTCTGTCTCAATCCGAAAGGCCTCCTGACATGGTGCAGGACTCCATATGGACTAACAAACAAACAAAAGAAAATATGAGAAGCTGAGCATGAAATAAAAGCATCTAAGGAAAAGCAACACTGTTTCCTTTGAGAAGAGATGTTACATTAACTGAAGGGTGATTACACTTTATCATGATGTGGACTAACAAAGACAAGCTGACACTGTTGATATACATTCAGGAATGCCTTAGCAATTCATGAACATAAAGTGGTGTTGGTGAGTTTTATTCCTCTGACTCAACAGTGATACCGTCATTGGGCCCTTGTAGTACCGCTGAGGGCCTCTGGGGGACTTCACACCCAGATTTAAGAATGAGAGACACCTAAATGCTTGGGTGATACAGGACACAAAGAACGACACACAGCCACACAGGGTTTGAATATGGGTTTTATTCAGTTTTTCCTCAGTTCATCCTCAGTCGTACTGGCTGCTCATTGCGTCCACCACCACAGACAGAAACTTCTGCCAGGTGGCTTGGACCTGAGGGTCCAGGGCGCTCTTCAGTTTGCAGGCGATGGTGATGGTGATGCAGTCGGCCAACAGCTGCGGGCAAAACAAAAACACGCTTCGTGAATCTCTGCCGTGCGGCTTGTATGTGGCTCTGGGCGTGGGGGCATGCGTGGCCTACCCTGAAGTTGTCGGGATCCACTTGCAGTTGCACGCAGTGCATGCGGCTCAGAGCAGCGTAGGCGCCTTTGATGTTGTCCATGTTGTTCACCGCAGTGTCCAGCGCCGTCAGCACCACTTTACCATGAGCTGCTACTTTGGCGTTTTTCAGAACAGCAGTGGCAGTGAAGATGTCTCCAAATCTACCGAAATACCGCTCGGTCCAGGGGTAGACGATCAAAACTCTATTTGGAGAAAAAAACACATGAACTCTTAATATATAGAGAGAGAGAGTTGTCTCTTGCAAAAACAAATGAGGATATAGTATCACCAGACTATATGACTATATGTGATTCTAACTATATAACTGGCAAATATCAGGGTTCATTATAACAGGAAAATCTTTTGAGTGGATCAGTCATTTCACAGTTAAACTAATATTCAGACAAGCCTCCTGGTGCTTATTAGTCAACTCATTTGATAAGGTCTGTAAACGAAGACATGTTTGAAAAGATGATATGAAAGTCACACCCTGTACCTCGCCAAAGCTTCTGGTCCAACCTCGTCGATATTGACCTGTTCCCAGACAGCTTTGACCGTGCTGCGCTCCTTGTCCGTCCACTTCACCATGGCAACAGTGTAATCAATACATTAAACCGAGGAGTGATCAGCTCTGTTCAATGAGCCGATCAGCGATCAGTCGGCAGGAGGAAAGACACGAGAGGGCGTCTGATTTCAGTATACACAGCAAATGATGATGATGATGATGATGATGGTTAGTAGAGCAGCTCTCAGTATCAGCACCATGTCACTGATCTGAGGGTGAAACACCGGCAGCGTCCCGTGAAGACCTGACGGTAAAAATACAGCACACATTAACATTAAACGTCGACTTTACCCATTTCCCTCGGCCCTGCTGTACCTACTGCTAGTAAATGATAAAGTTAAATGATGCTAAGCCTTCATTATCTGAACATTCAGCCCCCCCCGCCCTAATAATTTATCTATGATAGACGTTTATTACTTGTTCTCAAGTGACCTGTTGAAGCTGAATGTGTTCAAACTGCAGAAATAAATAATAACAGCTAAACAAACAAACAAATACATAAATGCATCATCCATAGGAAAGCCTATACACACCTATAGAGCAGCATAGAGCACTTTGTATTACAAAAGACAAGTATTTACATGTATTTATAACAAGCAGAATAAACAGATGAGTGTTAAATGAAATTACATTTGATGTTAATTTATTGACGTCAACCATTTTTATTATCAGTTGCAGGCATATTATTTTATACGATTATCACCGCATTAAGATGACCACACCTTTAGACCAAGAGCTGAGAGCTGATGCCCTGTGAAGAAGAACTGGCTTTTTTCCCCCTCATATATAAGTTCATAATAACAGAGGTCCAGTTTTCATATCTATCACCAGAAAACAGTGGAAAAACCTCCCTTTTCCAACTTCTCACACAGAATTTCGTTTTAGTTTCCATTGACTTTGGGGAGACAGGAATAGCTGAGTTGAATTCATGTGAATCTGTATAACATAAGTGCTCGTGAACCATGAACGCGACTATTTGGAGGCAAAATGAATTAAATCTTCATAATAGATTTATTTAAAGTTTTTGCAACTGTTCACTTACAGATTATCACGTTTTATTGACGGGCTTGGTTACAGTTGCAGGCAACAACTATAAGACAACATGTTCTCTTATAATGAATAAGAGAACATTTTGGGATGTTATTATCTGTATTATTCAACTTTAATGATGAGGTGTGAATACAGGCGACATGCAGTAGCTCACAAATCACATTTATTCCTTTCACGATGTTTTATTTTCTAAATAAATAATTGAAACGAGAGCCACTAAGTTTAGGAAAAGTTTTTTGGGGGGGGATTTTTATGAATGACACAAAAAAACAAATGCATTTCATATGTGCTTTATTTTATTGTTTGGCGACAGCTACAAGGCAGTATGTAGGAAACTGTGGACACATTTCTAAAACTGCTGCACATTATTTGACTGTGAACTGCGTCCTCAGTCCCTCAGTGGTACTGTCTGCCCAGGGCGGAGACGACCACAGCCAGGAACTTGTGCCAGGCCTCCTGGACATCAGCGTTGAAGGTCTGACGTCCAAACTTGGCAGCCACACACACAGTGATGCATTCAGCCAGAAGCTACAATGAGGGGAACAGTAGAATGGTCACATTAAGGAGACAGCCACATTAAGGTGATAGTCTAATGGAGAAAACTGCTCATGAAGAAGGGTCCAGGCAGAGTCACAGGCGGTAACATACCCTGAAGTTGTCGGGATCCACATGCAGCTTCTCAGAGTGCATCGTGCTCAGCAGGGAGTAAGCATTCTTGATGTCGTCCATGTTCTTCACGGCATTTTCCAGCCCAGCCATCACTGTCTTTCCGTGAGCGGCCACCTTAGCGTTTCCGAGGATGGCAGCGGGGGTGGACAGGTTTCCAAATGAGGAGAAGTGTCTCTGGGTCCACGGGTACACAATCAGAAGCCTGAAATGACACGAATCATATGGACACATAAGTCAAAGTTGCCAAGTAAAGCTGTGGTCAGTAATCTTCTGTAATACATGAAGGGTGCAAAGTTCCAATAAAAATAGAGTTAATACAATAAACATCAATATTAATAATAACAATTAATATGTGCACAAATATAGTGCAATTTTATCATCACCTGGCCAGAGCCTGGGGTCCAATCTCACCCACATCTATCTTGCCCCACAGGGAAATGATGGCGGAGCGCTCAGCATCTGTCCAGTCGACCATGGTGACGGTGTGAAAATCTCGTCCGACTCAAGTCAAACTAGTTGTCCGATCAAAAGCCTTTTTATCTGAATATTAATGGGTGACAATTCAATTTTTATTCATTCCTGAATGCCCCGCCCCTCGGTCCAGGAGCTGTGATTGGACAATTCGTATCCTCCAATGAGTAACGTACGAATTGGCCTGAGGGGAGAGGGACGTTTTTTCCCCCCAGATGGTTGAGATAAGACCACCTAAGGAGCCAGCGAGCTTCCATCTGCAAAGGTCTATGAACCAGTTCACCACCTAACACATCAGTCCTGTAATAGAAGCTGCTTTCATGAGGGAGGTGTGTGCGATCATTTTCTGCTGCTACCGGATCCACTCATTGTCAAAGATGGAGTGGGCAAAATTATAGAAAGATCTGATTTTCCAGTTAAATGATCACAAAACATTATAGTCACATTTTATAGTATATATATTATATTATGACTTCTACCTAAGGATTATACTATATTAAATATTATATTAAGAACCAGGAATATTATATGTACAATATTATTCTCAGTATAACACCACTTCAATGTCGAAATGTTTCACACAGTGTTGTTTTACTCATTTATGTTTTCAGATCATGAGCAACCATTTTGAAGACTTATCCACAAAACAGTCTGGAGAATTTTGGCATTTCGTCCAAATTATTTAGCTGGCTGTCACGCGATATGTGAGGAGTGGTAATTTTTATCAAATAAAACAGGCAATGAAAACGTCGAGAGGTTTCTTTATCGGACGGAGGGTGTGGTTTGGATTTGATACATGGGCGCGGTGCTATTTGGTTTGATATAAAAACACTATGATCCACTTCAGCAGCATCTTTCGAGCCATATTTACAATCAATTCCTGAAAACTCAAAAGCAGCCATGAGTCTCTCGGCAAAAGACAAGAGCCTGGTGAAGAAGATATGGGACAAGGCTGAAGGGAAGGCCGCCGAGATTGGTGCTGAAGCTCTGGGCAGGTAAGCTCGATGTCATGAGTAGTAATGGAGAAGTGATACTGTTGTGATGTATCCTTAAAAAAACAGTAAAGTGCTTTTTGAATGATCCCCTTTTGTTTATTTCCTTTAGGATGCTGGTTGCCTACCCGCAGACCAAGACCTACTTTTCCCACTGGGGGGCGAATCTGAACACCCAGCACCCACAGGTGAAGAAACATGGTGCAGTCATCATGGGAGGCGTGGGCAAAGCCGTGAAAAACATTGATGATCTGGTCCGTGGCATGAGCGCCCTCAGTGAGCTGCATGCCTTCCAGCTCCGGGTGGATCCCGCCAACTTCAAGGTGAGATCAGGACAGATGAGTGTGAGGAGGTCGTTCAAGATGTTACTGTGTGACAGTAAAATTCAATTATTTTTTTTTTTTTTTACCTCTATCTCTGCTTGAGTAAAAAAAAAAGGAACCTTAAATATGACAACTACACCAAAGGAAAATCTAATTATATTTAATATTGTCTTTCTTAGTAAAATACCACCAGAACCATTCCCAGTCTCTTTAGTGACTGACTTCAACTATTGTCTTTCTTTGCACAACCGCAGATCCTGGCCCACAACATCATCTTGGTTTTGGCCATGTACTTCCCGGCAGACTTCACCCCAGAGGTCCACCTCTCCTTTGACAAGTTCCTGCAGAAACTGGCTCTGGCTCTGTCCGAGAAATACCGCTAAACCCCGGCGGTCCAGGAGGATGGACAGCCAACATGTCATGGCATGTCATCCAATAATATCAACAACCCTGTTCATATGTAGGGGCTTGTTCAATAAAAACAAACATGAAGATGTCCAAGTCTCGGGTTCTTTTACTCTTAAAGTCATAAAGTCATGAAAGCCATCAACAGTTTGGATCTGTTTATGCTGTGGAGGTTCTCATTATAGCCCATTATGTCATAGACTAATAATGATATTATGAAAAGTCATCTGATGACAAGAACAAAGCAAACAGGTCTGTATTCGCTTTGTGGGGATATGGGGCCGCACCACGGTGATCACGTGACCCAGATCTTTAAAATGTCTTTAAAGCTATTGCTGTTTTCACACGCCATAGCCGAATGAATCCGCCAGAGGGCTGAGACTGGGCCTGTTGTCTAAAACACAGACGTGTCCAACAATATGCGCCAAGACCAGTAATATAGGGGACAAGCCAATGTCCTCATTTCAGCTGATAGGCCCTCTGTGTTTTGTGGCTAATAGTCCCAAATAAATCAAATGAACAAAGTCAAATAAAGTGGATATGTATTTGGGGCTGTGCTTGTTCCGATCAGTGACCTGGTTCTGCACAGAGACCCAGTGTTTTTATTGATGGTCGACAAGGCAGCTCACAGGAAACACCGTTACCTGAGGGAGGCGAAGGGTAGTTAAAACCTAAAGTGATCCACATGGAGGAAGAAGACATTTCTGATGCATCCCATCACCGGGTCTCCCAACCTAGTCTCACTGCGCCTCCATGTCTGGACACCTCAGGGGTTTCTGGCTCAAAGGTTTGTGAATAATGCAATGATCAGAAGTCAAAGGTGACAATGGTAGTTTTCCGACAGACAGTGACACTGACTGAAGCGCCCTCTGCTGGTGAATACATGTCAAGTCCACGTATTTGAACCTCATCTCTTGAGTCTGGGGTATATGTAATGCTGATAGTGAAAACGACACAAAAGGTTTTCATATTCACGTGGACAAACATTCCCACTATTATTATTTCAACCATCACCATTTACAACAAGAAAAGCTGTATATTTACATTGGGCCATGAGATACGACTGTATTGAACTAAACGTATGTTTCCATTTCTGTCTCGGAAACAATCTAAGCGGTGCAGATACGCCCTTCTCTTATCATTGTTGCAAATCCACAACACAACACTTGTCCGGCCCACCGCCCCTCAGCCGCACGCCTC
>JANJOY010002436.1:0-12840 GCA_038496675.1 Rachycentron canadum
TCAGTGTTTGTAGGGCGACCAGGCCAATAAAATATAAAGCTTTCTGGCTATCGAACACAAGACTAAGTTTTGTCACAGGTTAAGTTACCACAGTTCAGCTAGCTAAATAAGTTTGTTGTATGTAACTTATGAGTTGCAATCCCCAATTCAGGGGCCACATCCGTAGGAGGCTGAATTTGAAGACGTGACTAGTCTGTCCCATTTCATAGGCAACTTTAAATGCAGCAGAGAAATAGTCCAACCAGTGGATCCTTTGCAACCCAATATATCCCAAGATATTCATAGTGTGCTATTTGTGCAAATAATATACAGCAAACAGCTCCAAAGGAAAGCCCTGGGATTGCACTCTTATATTAAGTATTGGGTTTGGCCTCAGTTGAACTAGTAACGGTGCAATGTTTAAACTAAGGGCAAAATAAAGTGACTTGTTGTCATGGTTGCTTGGTGACAGGAGCCAGGATTTGCAGTGCAGAGGTAAAGGAGCAGAGCAGCTGAGACAACGCGAAAATCCTCCGTGGACCAGACCATCTCACCTTGGTCCAGTCTTCGTGGTCTACGACAGCTACGAAAACAAACACCTTTGTAGATTCTGTCCTCTAAAGGATGGGGTCTAAAGGATGGGGTCCCTGGAGGAGGACACAGCCATGGTCTGGTCATATCATTGTTCATGCAACTTAACGTGATATAATTTTTATCCATTTACTGGTAAAAATTCTGCGTATGTTCATTCTTTCCTCATGTAGAATGACTACATGTAAGTGTTAAACCCTCTCCGGTTGGTCAGGCCTCTGTTTATTGAAGATGAAATACAACACAGTACACACTGAAGATTACACCACTGCTTGTAGTTTACCACTATCCTATAAGGATAAGCAGTATAGATAATGAATAGATGGATTTTGTACCTTACCCAATGGAGACACGTTGTTAGTCCTATTGTTAGTCCCCCCCCCCCCACTAATCCGTTCTGCTTATTCATTGGTCCATTTGCTGCATTTCTTGTACCAAAGGTGTTCACTACGTTTCGCTTGTTGTCCTCCTGCCTCTGGACTTACGGTGAGCGTGTTACGTCACTACGTCATTTCCTGCCTGCGCCTGTCGCTGTGTCAGACTCTCGATCCTCTGTTTAGTTTTCTGTTAATTTAATCGCTTTAAGCACCACTGCACACGAAGTGTAATATATCACTAAGCGTATCATATTACGCTTAGTTTCTATCACAGGACCCGTTAACCCGTAATAGTTGTAATACTTGTAGCCACACTATGATACCAGCTATGGCTGCTCTCCCTCTTTCCGCTTCTCCCTCCACTTCTCCTGCTCTTTGTGCCTGATGTTCAGTTACTCCTCTGCCTCCTTTAATGATAGTGGTTCATGTAACAAGTGTAGTTTATTTGCAGTCCTGGAGGCGAGGCTCAGTGCGCTAGAGTCCCGGCTCCGCACCATGGAGGCTCGTCCTTTAGCTACAGTCCCTTCTCAGACCTGCCTTAGCCGGCACGGAGCCGCCGGGAGGCCAGTCCCGCCGGGTGACAGCACGAGGTCAAAGGAAACATCGACCTAAAAGGCCCGTGTCTCACCACCAACCCCTCCACGTCTCCAACCGATTTCCCCCACCCGCTGAGGACGAAGCTCCACATGTTGGCCCTGTTGCCCCGCCAGCTTTAGTCATTGGCGGCTCCATCCTCCGGAACCTGGGGTTAGAGTCCAGCGACCATTCAGTTCATCCCGTCCAGGATAAACTGAAGCTGCTGACCAGAAGGAAACGGAAATACGGGAGAATTGTAATCCACGCTAATGAAACCCGGCTTCGCCAGTCGGAGTTATCTAAAGTTAATGTGGCGTCGGTGTGTAACTACACAAAAACTGTGCCGGACTCCGTCCTTTTCTCTGTCCCGCTGCCTATTGAACGAGTGCCGACATGTTTAGCCGTACGCGGTCATTCCACCGCTGGATGTCGAGGTGGTGCTTAACAAACAACGTGGCTTATATCGACAGCTGGACCTCCTTCTGGGGAAAGCCTAGTCTGTTGAGGAGGGATGGCGTCCATCCTACTTTGGGTGGTGCATCCCTCTTATCTAGAAACATAGCACATTCAGTCAGCCATCCTAACCCCTGACAAGCACCGGGAGTTCAGACCAGCAGGCAGAGCCGCAGTCTTACACGCCCCTCTGCAGGTGCCTTCGTGCTGTCCCCCACCCAGCCCTCCCTTTCTGTCCCATAGAAACTGTGTCTGCCTCGAGGCTGTATAAGCCTCAACCCACTGCTCCAGCAAACCAACCCAGTAAAACTATTAAATTTGGTTTGCTAAATATTCGATCTCTCCCTTCCATGTTTCTCCTAGTGAGTGATTTAATTACAAATCACCACATTGATCTATTAACCCTCACTGAGACCTGGTTGCAGCAGGATGAATATGTTAGTTTAAATGAATCTACCCCTGGTTACATGAACAACCATGTGCCACGTGTCACTGGTCGAGGAGGAGGAGTGGCTGCAGTTTATCAGTCTAATCTGCTTATTAACCCTTGGCCTAATGTTTCATATGATTCATTTGAAAGCCTTACTGTCAGCTTCTCTCACCCTGACTGGAAAGCAGAGAAACCACTCTTACTTGCTGTTGTGTACCGTCCCCCCGCACCTTATTCTAAGTTCTTAGAGGAATTCCCAGACTTTCTGTCAAACTTAGCAATGGAATCAGACAAAGTCATTATAGTGGGTGACTTCAACATTCATGTGGATGTTGATGATGATTGTCTGGCTGTTGCATTTAAGTCTCTCTTAGATTCAATTGGCTTCTCTCAGAGGGTAAATAAACCAACTCACTCCTTTAATCATGTCCTTGACTTAGTACTAACCTATGGGATAGAAGCTGAGCACATTACAGTTTTCCCTCAAAACCCTGTCCTGTCAGACCATTCTTTAATAACATTTGAATTTACTTTAACAAATGATGCTTTACTTGGGAAAAAGTCCCACTACAGTAGATGTTTATCTGATATTGCTGTCTCTAGATTTAAAGAGCTCATTCCAGCAGAGCTTGCCGCCACACCTAGTAGCATTATAATAGGCACCTATGATCTTGAGATATGATCTTACTCCCTTGCAGGTAGATTATCTTGTAGATAGCACTGCATCAGCACTCCTTGGGACACTCAATGCTGTAGCCCCTTTGAAAAAGGTTATCAACCACAAGAGAATAGCTCCCTGGTACAGCCTGAACCTGCGCACCTTGAAGCAGAAGACCAGACGGCTGGAAAGGAAAACACATTCCAGCCAACGTGAGGAAGACCGTCAAGCTTGGAAGGATAGTTTATCAATATATAAAAAAGAACTTCGTAAAACCAGAAGCATGTACTATCCTTTAATAGAAAAGAATAAAAACAACCACTGTAGCCAGGCTGACCAAGAACCATAGTGCTGTTGAGCCATGCATCCCTCCGACTCTCAGCAGCAATGATTTCCTAACTTTCTTCACTGAAAAGCAAGTGTTGCCAATGATAGACCACAGATTGTAGTGCCTATAGAAGCATCTCCCAGACTTGATGCATACCTTAACAGCTTCCCCCTCATTGACCTGTCAGACTTAACTTATGCTATTACCTCTTCTAAATCAGCCACATGTCTACTCGATCCAGTCCCAACAAGAGTGTTCAAGGATGTCTTCCCCTTAGTTAACACCTCTATACTGAACCAGATCAATAATGAAAATTCATGGAGAGAAATGAACAGTCTCTATTATACTTTATGTTTGATATCCTGCTCTTCAGAAATGTCTCTCACAACATGAGGTTGGTCCTTAGTATTTCGCACCAAAATATTTCCCTATAATTACTGGCTATTTTAGTCTTTCACAACAGCTTCAATTCATCTGTATTTACAGATATAAATATTTGACGACCCATTAAGTCATGAAATCCAGCTCCTTGATAAGAGCTGCTGAGGAGGAGGAGAGGAATGTTCTCCTCTTGGAAAACAGTGTCAGAGGAACGACAGAAGCACAAAAGCCGCTTTCTGACCGAAATCAGTTCAAACTGCACATGTACAACAGCCCCTGCTGACAACATCTTCGGTGACAGCACTGATGTCTTGTTTATCAGAGCAGAGCGCTGTGGGGGACATGGTCAAAACCCTGAGATAGGAACTTAGTTGCTGGTATCTGTAGAGGCTCGTTCATGTTTTTGGCTCTGGTGTTGGGATAGATCTGGTATTTGTTGTGTATCCTTGGAGGTGGGAAAAATGGAAAATTTTCATGGAATTTCTGGAGGTTTGACTCCGATAGATCACAGCAGGATCTTTATAGTTTATTTATAATACATACACATACACAAAACAGATACAGATATGGAGACATGGAAAGTATTTCTAACCAAAAAGATAGATTATATAATGAAGTCTGCTGTGTATTTGCAGATTTTGGATTTAAAATTTTTGAATGAAACAAACTCAACATGTCCAGAAGCCAACATCTTTAAATCAGACTTCTATCTCAAAACTATTATCACAGTCTTCAGATTATAGTTTGTTCTTAACCTCTTGACAATTAACAGAGAAATAGAAGAAACTAAATGTATGTTTAATTGGCTCTCTGTTCATCTTAATAGTAATTATCTCATATCTTGTACCTTGTGTGGTAGTACTGCTGTCTAAACATGTCTCTTTTATAATATGTCTAAAATATTTCTTGACACACAAATGCTGAAGTGTTTGCCACAGATAGTTTATCTGTTTTACACAACTTTACAGTCCATCATTCAATGGGGTTAAAAAAAAAAAGTGATAACCTGGGATCATACTTTCTAGCATCTCTATCAGGAACCTGCTGGACTTTGCTGTTTGGCCATCACCTTGTATGTGAGAAATCTTCTACCTGTCAACTTCACGTGTCACTCCAACTGGACAGAGTAGCTGACATTCAAATATGCTATCAATAGCCTGTGTACTGCCTGGTCATCATTTTTTTGACCTTTACTTTACTGTTTTTTAACTCCCGTTCTCACGTTGTCTTTGTCACTATAATCAACATCAGCTGCACACTGATGAACACCATACTGGGCAACACTGTCTCCGAGAAATCTTTATCTTTGACGTTTGCTCCCTCAAAATGATCTTTATCATGGCAACCTAAAGAAACATCTTGAGGTTAAATAAAGGCATGAAAGAATGAATGTATGCGTATTTACAATGCAAATTCTGTTTTTCTACAAATGTAATAAGGATGTGTAGTTAATTTGCATATATGGCAATTTGCTAATATTTTGCTAAATTTCTAAAATTTTGAATTTTATTTTCCTGATCTTGCAGTACCAATATATTTTGGTAAGAAACAGAGGGTGTAAAAGTCCAGAAGGCACCTTTAAGTGCTTAATATGCTTCTTCAGAAGTCATGGTCAGCTACAGAAAACTGGCAAGACACTGCAAATTGATGCATGTTTCTGTCCACGAACTGTCTGTTCATCAAGATAATCAGCTTGTGACATTAAACCATGGCAAATAAGAAAAGAATTATTACATCATCCTGTAATTATGTAACAGGATGATGGAGTGCCAATCAAAACTGGAAAACATGATGGAATATAATATTTGTTTCATCTATCTCTAATTGGAGCTCAAGCTTCAGTGGACATATAATTTACAGACTTTATATACATCATGATTTATTTTTCACCCTGTGACTGTGTCAGTGCCAATATACAACTGATATTCACACGTCATAAAAATTGACAATTTGCTGAAAGGTGGTAATTCATCTCTCTCTCTCACACAGACAATAAGAAATACTGCCACTTTATGCTCAGGTGAAACTATAATAATTTACACCAAAATAGACTATTTATTCACAATAGTGTCTTGTGTTACCAAAAAATAATACTGTCACATTATTTATTATATTTGTGACAGATATTTTTCCATTGAATTGGTCAAATTCCACTCACTGAGCCACCTCGATCATGGTCCTTTGAGATTACAGAGGAATGGAGAGGTGTGCGTGAGTGTCTGTGACTTGTTGGTAAAACCTGGTGACAGAGAACCATTCAGCGAGCACTGACTGCAGCAGGGGCGTTTCAAGGCTGATAAAGTACCTTTGGTGCTATTTCTTACAGATAAGGCTGTAAAATGTAGTGACCTAGTCGTTCAAAAGAGGGGCGTTGGCTTGACTGTTAACCATCAGGGGCTGAGACCAGATTCTTCTTCATCAAAAAACCTATAAAACCTGTTCCACTGAATTCATTCTATCCTGTCTTCTTTGGTTTGGTTTGCATTTGATTTTTGTTTTCTCTCTGTCAATGAACCACATCATTTTTTATAGGTTGTGGATTGGGAAGGTGTTTAGCCATTTCCCAAATTACTCTCCAGAGTGTGAGGAGGACAAAAAATTGGAAGTGTTTTTAATTGTAAATTAAGCAACTCTAACAGAAAATTGTCCATCTGAGGACAATTAGAAAATTCAAACATATGTCACTACCACATGACACTGACCTGTGATGTGTGTGTTTGTGTTGGACACATTTAGATTCACTGTTTATGGCCTGGTTTAACCTCTCTAACCTTTTAAGCTGACTGCTCAGTTAGCAGCCTGTGGTTTTTATTTTATGGAAGCTGGGGTTGGAGAGAAAAAGTTGGATGGTCATAAGATTAGCCTCTGGTGTTATCAGTGTTTGTAGGGCGACCAGGCCAATAAAATATAAAGCTTTCTGGCTATCGAACACAAGACTAAGTTTTGTCACAGGTTAAGTTTCCACAGTTCAGCTAGCTAAATAAGTTTGCTGTATGTAACTTATGAGTTGCAATCCCCAATTCAGGGGCCACATCCGTAGGAGGCTGAATTTGAAGACGTGACTAGTCTGTCCCATTTCATAGGCAACTTTAAATGCAGCAGAGAAATAGTCCAACCAGTGGATCCTTTGCAACTCAATATATCCCAAGATATTCATAGTGTGCTATTTGTGCAAATAATATACAGCAAACAGCTCCAAAGGAAAGCCCTGGGATTGCACTCTTATATTAAGTATTGGGTTTGGCCTCAGTTGAACTAGTAACGGTGCAATGTTTAAACTAAGGGCAAAATAAAGTGACTTGTTGTCATGGTTGCTTGGTGACAGGAGCCAGGATTTGCAGTGCAGAGCTAAAGGAGCAGAGCAGCTGAGACAACGCGAAAATCCTCCGTGGATCAGACCATCTCACCTCGGTCCAGTCTTCGTGGTCTACGACAGCTACGAAAACAAACACCTTTGTAGACTCTGTCCTCTAAAAGATGGGGTCCCTGGAGGAGGACACAGCCATGGTCTGGTCATATCATTGTTCATGCAACTTTACGTGATATAATTTTTATCCATTTACTGGTAAAAATTCTGCGTATGTTCATTCTTTCCTCATGTAGAATGGCTACATGTAAGTGTTAAACCCTCTCCGGTTGGACAGGCCTCTGTTTATTGAAGATGAAATACAACACAGTACACACTGAAGATTACACCACTGCTTGTAGTTTACCACTATCCTGTAAGGATAAGCAGTATAGATAATGAATGGATGGATTTTGTACCTTACCCAATGGAGACACGTTGTTAGTCCGTCTGTTCTGCTTATTCATCTATCCAATGCCCATATTATAAAAATCCATGCCAAGTTTTCACTGGTGCTTACAGCTGCACCTCCAGTTATGAACAAGAAATGTTTCCCATTTAATATCACTGATTTCCATAAAATTCTGATAAGATTGTCTGCATCACAAATTACTCTACGCTGTCAAGTCCTTTTGATTCACCTCAGCAGAAATCAACATCATGCCAACAATTTAACTTGATGGGTTAGCCAGGCTTTTATTTGTCAAAATGATTGAAATGAGCTGTATTTTTATTCTTCAGATTCTGTCTGTTTGGTGATTTTTCCTTGTATAGTCACACTTTACATTGAATTTTATATTATGCACAGCCTCAGTTGATTTGAAATTAAACTCATCTGGCATGCAAATTTGAATATAAGACTTGTAAAATTTAATTCCCCTGGTGTCTCCCTTGCTGTGAACTGGGTTCAGAATAAATACCAGACTCTCTCAGCATCTCAGCGTGTGGTGTTTACATGCTCTCCTTGTGTCTGCGTGGGTTTCCCTCCAGGTACTACAGCTGCCTCCCACAGTCTGAGGACATACACATTAGATTAATTAGTCTTTGAACATGAACTATTAAACAGCTTTTCAGTTTTCATTTGAGTATGTACATAGAAATAAAATAAAATATATAAAACAAGTTATAATAAAATACATATTGTATTTTCTTTTTACTGTTTACTTAATTAACTGTAACTGTTGGAAGTGGGGTCACATGACCGCTGGGTTACTTTACTTATTTATAGCCAAGTCACACCTATTTTTTATTTAAATTTTTTTGTGCTTTACATGTTTTATATCTTTAATTTATTTTTACATTCTATCTATAGGACAACTCCCGTTTCTCATTATATTTGTATTTGATATTGCTGGAGCGCCTGTGGATGAATAAAGTCTTCTTTGAGGGGTGGTATCCGTTGATCTGCACTAAAATACTGAAGGTGGAGAAAAGAAACGCCGCCTCCCCGTCGGGGAATCGAACCCCGGTCTCCCGCGTGACAGGCGGGGATACTCACCACTATACTAACGAGGAGATCCCGCCAGTGGACCACGCGTCTCCTCTAACAAACCTGAGACTGTGCTCCTGCTGTAGCTTCGGGCTACATCTGGGGCTGATTTCTGCTGGTCTGCATCAGACCACCTCTTTAAGTTTGACCACAGATATCACTTTTATAGAACAGTAGTTTCTTCAGAGCCATGGACGTCGTCAGGCCTATTTTACTATTTAGACTTAAATCTTATATATATATCAATATGTAGAAAAAATACATACTGAGTTTCCGTAATGCCTTTTTTTTTAAATGTTTGATAAAAACTGGATCCTCATTTTGCCTGAATAATTTACAGTTATTTAAACTCATCTTGTCAGATCATCATGTTGTCAGATTTAACTTAACTTCTGTCTTGGGTTATTTTGCTATATACTAAAACTACAGAGCAAATCATACTCTGATACTCATACATTCAAGAAAGTACACTAAAGCAATGCCAAAACACACAATTAAATTACATTTACATTACACTGGTACATTAATAGTTCAACACATGTCCTCCTTTTTTCATGCTGTTCCTTACATCTTGTTCAGTCTCCTTTTATTTTTATTTGGTTTATTTGGTTTATTTTTTACCTAGAGTGAAATACTAGTGAGTCAGTTAAATGTTCTGCATTCGCGTGTTGGAGAAAGTCAAAGCTCAGCTGACAATATGACTTTAAAGAAAGTTTAAAGACATAAGTAATGACAACCACTGTTATTGTGTCAATATAAGGAAGAGAGATAAAAATCTTAAAATGTTTCCCAAGAACAATAACTTAAATGGGCAGATTGGCCTTTATTTACACACAAATAACACTGTGACCCAATACATTAGTGTTTTTACAACACAACTCACATTACTGACAGATTATTTATGATGACTGACTGACTGAGTTCTTATTGTGGCTGTCAACATGCCAGTTTAGATATAGACAGATAACTGAGTGTGTGTGTGTCTGTGTGTGAGAGAGACACTCAGTCAACTATTTTCATTCTCTGTTTACATGTAGTCAATGACAGTTGTACACCAATAAACCATAGAAACCAATTTAAGATAAGGACCAAAGTTCATAACATCAAACCAGTTATAAAGAAAATATATTTTGGCCAGAAATATAAGGTTAAAGTGCAGTTAACGTTAAAAATCAGTCACTCATAACTAGTCAGTTGACCCACTTTCAGAATGAGATGAAGTCTTGTGTTGTCTTGTCTATATGAAATGTGTCTGTATTAAAAGATGATCGTCTGTAAAAGGTTTTTTGTAAATTAAATTTTTTTTTGGAAGTACGGCTAAGCGTTTTAAACACTGAACATATTTTTTTAGTGTTTTACTTCCTCTTGTCACTGGAGCTGCAGTGATGAATCGTTCTCTACTATCTTTTCTCCATAATTTCACTGACAGTCCAACATTTTTCAATCTTCGACAGATATATGGCATCATAACAAAGTCTACAGTACATGCCACACCTGAGCTTTATGGGATTGAGCTGGCTAAACTGGCAGATGAATTTAAGTCAGCTGTAGCACTTGCTAAACAAAGAAACCCAACTCCCATAGCCCATCCCAACTTTGAGCATTTTAAAGTGTTTGAGTTGGACTGACCCTTGTTTGTTTTAGTAGCACATATGTTGAGATGTGCCTCTTGTAGGTTAAACTGTCTTTCATGAGTAAATACTCTAAAAAACACACCGTGGTTAATATGACTTTTATTTAAATCTTCAACATATTTGGACTTCAAGCACTAATATAAAATATTTAATGGTTCTTGGAGGAGTGCTTGAGTAACACAAAATGAAAAATAATGAATTACACAAATTTGTTTTTAAAAGACATGGAGATAATGAAATGTTTATTCTAGGCACACAAAACACATCCTGCTAATATGGAAACATACATCCTAAAACAGCTGTAGTCATGGCCCCCCTAGGTTGTCACACGCACACACACACACACACACACACACATACACACATAAACACTGCAGTTGTCTTTGACTTACACAGGTTGTTGCTTTAAATCTCAAAGAATAGAAAATGATATAAAAATGTTTGAAATCAAGGCAAAACATTACAAATATATTTAAAACACAGTGGATTGATATGGTGTCAAAATATATAACAAATGCATTTTGTTATAGAATTACAAATAAACAAACATCTAGACACGCAAAAAGTCAGACCTGCTAACTGAAACAGTCTCTGCCTCCTGAAACTGTGAGGAGGAAGAGAAAGCTGTGACCCGGGGCCATATCATGGATCCATCTTTAGTTTCAGTCTAAGCAGAAACTCTCCTAAGCAAATATTACATGCAAAAGGCTTACACACACACACACACACACACACACACACACACACACACACACACACACACACACANACACACACACACACACACACACACACACACACACACACACACACACATACACATGCACACACACACACTCTGAACAATCACACAACCAAATCCATGTAAAATGAGAGCTGCCTCTTCCTTGTCATTGTCAGTGGAGTGACACAACGGAGAGTTTCAGTGAAACACGACCCCGGCCAGCTAACGACACACCGCACACACATAGACACACACAGACACAAACGCACATGGAGCAGGTGTTTTTCAAATTCAATTCAATGCTCATACATGGAAAACTAGAAACCTAAAGACACACCTGGATTATAGCAGAACCAAGGCACAAAGATTATGTGACTATACATGTTAGCCAAGCAAAACAATATCGATCAATATTTATAGGCCTACATACATCTTCATGTCGGAGTCTTTTCTTGGGATTCACCCTGTGGTTTCAGACAGTAAAAAACAACACACACACAAACAAACACTCATGTGCAATGAATATTTTCATTGTATCCGACTTTCCAAATCAGTCTGTCACACATTTCAAGTCTGTTCAAACATAGTCTTTCCTGTCATACCCTCCGCCTGTGCTGGTGGTGCGTGGGGCGGAGTAGGCCATCCGCGGTGGCTTGTACTTCTCCTCTTTTGGCGGGCAGCTGCTACATAGCATGGCCCCACCGATCAGGAGCAGGGCAGCCGCTCCCCAGCCGATGTAGAGGGACGCACCCAGCTCCCTCCTCTGTGCGTTGGTCAGGAGGGGATTGTAGAAGTCCCGGATGATGACGCTGGCGGTCCAGGAGACGGGGATGAGGACCAAAAGGCCGGCCAGGATGAAGAAGATTCCTGAGATGATCATCACTTTGGCCTTGGATGACTCGTCTTCAATGCAGTTTGTGCACTTTGCGCCGACGATGGAGATCATGACCCCGAGCACGCCAAGTATGATGGAGATGATGAGCATGGCTCTGGAGGCCTGCAGCTCCTGGGGCAAGGCCAACAGTGAGTCGTAGACCTTGCATTGCATCTGGCCCGTGCTCTGGGTGACACAGTTCATCCACAAACCCTCCCAGATGGTCTGAGCAGTGATGATGTTGGCTCCAATGAAGGCCGTCACCTTCCACATCGGCAGCGCACATGTCACTATTGCAATGATAAATCCAAGGACTCCAAGGGCGATGCCCACAATCTCCATGCCCATCGACATGCTGGCTCTGACACAACAAAACTTGATTGTCCAACAAAACAAAGCCCCTCAGTGAAGAGTCTCCTCTGTTGTTCAAGTGTCTGTAAAAAGTGTGAGCACCTGTGAGAGGATGTGATGTAGAAATGCTGCCACGGAAACAAGAGATCCTTTATACCTGAGGGAAGCAAGGAGGAGTCCCATGGCGATGATGTCAGCAGGAGGCCGCCTGCACACACACCTGTGGATGTACAGCGGGGGAGGGGAGCTGGAGACAGGATGGGTGAGTAGGGATGGAGGAAGGGTGTGTCTTTGTGTTTGTGGTTGAATAGTGGGGGTTGGTAAGATGGCTGTCTCTTGACATGCAAGAAAAATCAAACAAGCACTTCATCAGGAGTAGCGTTGTGTCCGATGTGGTGTAAAGTAAAGAGGGATGTTCACTGATCTACTAACTAATCACTGATCCTGAGAGTGGAGAGAGGAGGAGAACTAGAGAAGAGAGAAGAGAAAGTAGAGTGAAAAATAAGTGCCAGCTTCCAGTGGTTAAAGACAATGGAGGTAAGAGGGGAAGCTTTGGCCTCTGGCTACTTAGTGAGCTTTGTTGTGAGTCAGCATAGTGACACACACACACACACACACACACACACACACACACACACACACACACACA
>JANJOY010002467.1:0-10143 GCA_038496675.1 Rachycentron canadum
ACAGGTCATACAGATCTACAGGTCGACAGGTTTACAGGTTTACAGGTTTACAGGTCTACAGGTCAACAGGCCACACCAGTCATATAGGTCCATAGGTAATAAAGATATACAGATATCATAATATATAGATCTACAAGTCTGCAGCTCATACAGGTTTACGGGTCATACAGATATCATATCATATAGGTCTACAGGTCTGCAGGTCAAAAATGTCTACAGCTCATATTGGTCTACAAATTGACAGGTTTACAGGTTTACAGGTCTTCAAGTCATACAGGCCATACAGGTCCTATAGGTCATATAAGTCTACGGGTCTGCAGGTCTCACAGGTCTACAGAAATCAAATCATACAAGTCTACAGGTCTACAGGTCATACAGATCTACAGGTCGACAGGTTTACAGGTTTACAGGTTTACAGGTTTACAGGTTTACAGGTCTACAGGTCATACAGCTCAACATGTCAACAGGTTTACAGGTCATAAAGATCTACAGATATATCATTTTGGTCTACAGGTCTGCAGGTCATACAAGTCTACAGGTCATATAAATCTAAAGGTCAACAAGTTTAGAGGTGTACATGTCATGCAGGCCATACAGATCTATAGGTCAGCAGGTTAAGAAGTCATACATGTCTTTTGCATCTACAGGTCATGCAGGTCATACAGGTCTACTGGGCGACAGGTTTTTAGGTCATACAAGTTATATTACACTGCAGGTCATACAGGTCATACAAGTCTACAGGTCACACAGATCTACAAGTCAACAGGTTAACAGGTCTACAGGTCATACAAGTCATATAAGTTTACAGGTCTACACGTCATACAGGTCTAAAGGTCATACATGACTACAGGTCAGGTTTACAGGTCTACAGGTCATACAAGTCTACTGATATCATTTCATATCAGTCTACAGGTCCACAGGTGATAAAGGTCTCCAGGTAATACAGATTTATAGGTCGACAGCTTTAACAAGTCATAAAGGTCTACAGGTCATACAGGTCATACATGTCATACAGGTCAACGGGTTAAAGGTTATATAGGTCTACAGGTCTGCAGGTCATATAGGTCTACAAGTCATACAGGTCATATAGATCTAAAGGTCATACAGATCTACAGGTCGAAAGGTTTAAAAGTCTACAGGTTATACAGGTCATACAGATCTACAGGTTTACAATTACTACAGGTCATATAGGTCTGCAGGACATACAGGTCATACAGGTCTACATGTTATGCAAGTCTACAGGTCGACAGGTTATCAGGTCATACAAGTCATATAAACGGTGCAGGTTAATCAGAACATAGAAGTCTCCAGATCATACATATCTACAGGTCGACAGGTTAAATGGTGTACAGATTAACAGATCATACAAGTCATATAGGTCTACAGGTCTACATGTCATACAGGCCTAAAGGTCATATATGACTACAGGTCGAAAGGTTTACAGGTCTACATATCACACAGGTCAACAGGTCATTCAGGTCATATATGTCTAAAAGTCATACAGATCTACAGGTTAAAAGGTTTAAAGGTCTACAGGTTATACAGGTCATACAGATCCACAGGTCGACAGGTTAACAGGTCATACAGGTCATTTATGTCTGCAGGACATACAGGTCATACAGGTCTAAAGGTCATACATATCTACAGGTCGACAGATTTTCATGTCATACAAGTCACACAGGTCAACAGGTCATACATGTTTACAGCTCATATAGGTCTACAGGTCATATAAGTCTGCAGGTCTGCAGGTCATACAAGTCTACAGATATCATATAATATGGGTCTACAGGTCTGCAGGTCACACAAGTCTACAGGTCATACAAATCTACACGTCGACAGGTTAACTGGTCATACAGGCTATGTAGATCTACAGGTCAACAGGTTTATAGGGCTACAGGTCATACAGGTCATACAGATCTACAGGTTGACAGGTTTACATGTCTACAAGTTATATAGGTCATGGAGATCTACATGTCGACAGGTTTACAAGTCAACAGGTTAACAGGTCATTCGGCTCATGCAGATCTAAAAGAAGACAGATTTACAGGTCATGCAAGTCAGAAAGGTCTACATTTCTTGAATGTCTCCAGATAATTCAGGTCTACAGGTCGTATGCGTCTACAGATCTGCAGGTCATACAGGTCTCCAGATATCTTACAGGTCTAAAAATTATACAAGTCTACAGGTCATACAGGTCAACGGGTTAGACAGGTGAGATATGTTTACAGGTCTGGAGGTCATACAGGTCTATATTTCATTCATAAATACACATTGACAGCTTTACAAGTCTAAAGGTCAAACAGATCTACAGGTCGACAGGTTTATAGGGCTACAGGTGATACAGTTCTACAGGGTGACAGGTTAACAGGTTATACAGGTCATACAGGTCATACAGATCTACACATCGACAGGTTTCCAGGTCTACAGGTCATACAAGTCTACAGATATCATATCATATGGGTCTCTAGTTCTGCAGGTCACACAAGTCTACAGGTCGTACAGATTTATAGGTCGACAGGTTAACGGGTCATACAGGTCATATAGTTCTGTAGGTCATACAGGTCATACAAATCTACATGTCAACAGATTTACATGTCTACAGAGAGGTCTACTGGTCATAAATGTTTTCTGATCATACAGATATAGGTCTGCAGGTCATATAGGTCTACAAGTCATACAGGTCTACAGGTAATACAGGTGATACAGATCTATAGATCGCCAAGTTAACAGTTCAAATAGGTCACATAGGTCTGCAGGTCATAGAGGTCATTCAGGTCTACAGGTCATACAGATCTACAGATCGATAGGTTTACAGGTCTACAGATATCCTACAGGTCATATTAGTCATATAGGTATACATTTTGAATAGGTATACAGGTCTGCAGGTCACACAGATCGACAGGTTGACAAGTTTACAGGTCTACAGGTAATACAGGTCATACAGATCTATAGATCGACAAGTTAACAGTTCAAATAGGTCACATGGGTCTGCAGGTCATAGAGGTCATACAGATCTACAGGTCCACAGGTTTACATGTCTACAGGTCATACAGGTCAACAGGCAACACAGCTCATATAGGGCTACAGGTCATATAGATCTACAGGTTGACAGGTTTATTGGTGCACAGGTTATACAGCTCTACAGATATCATATTATATAGGTCTACAAGTCTGCAGCTCATACGGGTCTATGACTCATACATATATCATATCATATAGGTTTACAGGTCTGCAGGTCATACAGGTCATACAGATCTACAGGTCAACAGTTTTATAGGTCTACAGGTCATACATGTCACATAGATCTACAGGTCGATTGGTCCACAGGTCTGCAGGTCATACACGTCTCCAGATATCATACAGGTCTACAGATTATACCTTCTTCAGGTTTAGATGTCTACAGGTCAGCAGTTCATACAGGTCTACATTTAATTCACATATATACGTCGACAAGTCTACAGGTCATACAGGTCATATAAGTCTGCAGGTCATACAGTTCTACAGGTCGACAGGTTTACAGGTCTATAGGTCTAAACATATCCTAAAGTTCATACAAGTCTACACTTAACATAGGTCTACAGGTCGGCAGGTTATACAGGTCTACTAGTCATAAACATCTACAGGTCGACAGGTTTACAGGTCTACAGGTTAACAGTTAATACATGTTATATAGGTCTACAGGTATCATATCATTTTGTTCTACGGGTCTGCAGATCATACAGGTCTACATGTTGACAAGTTAACACTGCTACAGGTCATATAGGCTATACAGATCTACAGGTCAGATCGGTTTATATGGCGACATGTCATGCAGATCATAAAGTTCTACAGGTCGACAGGTTTACAGGTCATACAGGTCATACAGGTCATACAGGTCATACAGGTCATACAGATCAACAGGTNAGGTCATACAGGTCATACAGGTCATACAGGTCATACAGGTCATACAGATCAACAGGTCGACAGGCCATACACGTCAGAGATCCAAAAGTTGATGGGCTTACAAGCCTACAAGTCCGTAAAGCTGTTGACCTATAAATATGTATGACCTGTAGACCTTTATGACCTGCAAAACCGTAGACTTTTATGAAATGATATCTGTAGACCTGTATGACCTGTTGACCTGTAAACCTGTAGATCTATATGACCTTTAGACCTATATGAACTATCTAACCTTTATGACCTGTTAATCTGTATGACTTGTAGACTTGTATGATTTGTAGACCCATATGACTTGTATGACCTATAGTCTTATATGACCTTTAGACCTGTATGACCTGTATGACCTGCATTACTTGCCGATGCAAATGACATGTATTACTTGTTAACTTGCTAAACTGTAGATATGTATGGCCTGCATGACATATAGACCTTTAAAACTGTCGACCTGTAGATTTTTATGACCTGTAGACCTGTATGACATGAAGACCTGTATATCTATATGATATGATATATGTAGACCTGTATGACCTGTCGACCTGTAGATACGTATGACCTGAAGACATTTTTAACCTGTGTGACCTGTAAACCTGTAGATCTGTAGGACCTGTATGATGTGTAGACCTGTAAACCTGTCGACCTGTAGATTTGTATGACCTGTAGACTTGTATGATATGATTTCTGTATACCTGTGAGACCTTCAAACCTGTAAACTTAAATGACCTGTATGATCTGCAGACTTCTATGACCTGTATGAGTTGTAGACTTATATGAGCTGTATGGCTTGTATGACCTGTAGACCTGTAAATCTGTCAACTTGTATACCAATATGAGATGTAGACATGTATGACCTGGAGACCTGTAGACCTATATGATATAATATCTGTATGACACGTAAACCTGTATGAGCTGCAGACTTGTAGACCTATATATTATGATATCTATAGATCTGTATGACATATGGACCTATATGACCTTGTTGGCTTGTTGACCTGTAGACCTGTAAACCTGTCGACCTGTATATGTATGACCTGTAGAACTGGATGACCTGCAGACCTGTAGACTTCTAAACCTGTCAACCTGTAGATCTGCATGACCTGTATTACCTGTTTGACCTGTATGACCTGTATGACCTTTATGACCTGTATGACCTGGATGACCTGTAAACCTGTCAACCTTTAGGCTGATATGACCTGTAGGCTGATATGACCTGTATGACCTGTAGACTTGTAAACCTGTAGACTTGTAAACCTGTTGACGTGAAAATATTAATGAAATGTAGACATGTATGACCTGCAGACCTGTAGACATATACGACTTGTATAACCTGTAGACGTGCATGATCTGCAGACATGAAAGAAATGTAGACCTTTCTGACTTGTCTGACCTGTAAACCTGTCCTTTAGATCTGCATGACCGATAGACTTGTTTGAACTGTTGAACTGTAGACTTGTAAACCTTTTGATCTGTAGATCTGTATGACATGTATGACCTGTTAACCTGTTGACATTTAGATCTGTATGACCTGTATGACCTGTAGAGCTGTAAACCTATATGATATGATATCTGTAGAGCTGTATAACCTGTAGACTTCTAAACCTGTCAACCTGTAGATCTGTATGACCTCTAGACCTGTATGATCTCAATGACCTGCAGACCTATGTGAACTATTGGAACTGTAAACCTGTTGACCTGTAGATCGGTATGACATGTAGACCTGTGCGACCTGCAGACCTGTATACCTATGTGAATTGTAGACCTGTATGACCTGTATGACCTGTAGGATATCTGTAGACCTGTATACCTCTAAACCTGTTGACCTGTAGATGTGTATGACGTATATGATATGTAAAATTGTAAACCTCTAAACCTGTCGACCTGTAGATCTGTATGACTTAGAGACTTATATGACCTGCAGACCTGCAGACCTGCAGATCTATATAACCTGTCTAGCCCTTTGACTTGTATGACCTGTAGACCTGTATGACTTGTATGACCTGTAAACCTGTGGACTTGTAGATCTGTATGACCTATCTGATCTGTATGACCTGTATGACCTGTAGACCTGTATGATATCCATAGATCCATATGACTTGTATGACCTGTAGTCATATATGACATTTAGACCTGTATGACCTGGGGACCTATATGATTTGTATGACACGTATCACTTGTATGAAACGTATGACTTACAAGTCTTACCTGTATGACTTGTATGATCTGTTAACCTGTTGACTTAAACTTAAACTGTTGACCTGTAGATGTGTATGACTTGTATGACCTGTAGACATGTAAAGTTTTTGACCTTTAGATCTGTATGACATGTAGACTTGTATGACCTGCGCAATTGTACACTGAAATGATATATCTGTAGAGCTGTATGACCTGTAGACCCATATGACTTGTATGACCTGTAGTCATATATGACATTTAGACCTGTATGACCTGTAGACCTATATTACTTGTATGACCTGTTGACCTGTAAACCCGTCGACCTTTAAATCTGTATGACCTGTATGACATGCAGACTTATATCACTAGTATGACCTGTTAACCAATCGACTTAAACTTAAACTGTTGACCTGTTGATGTGTGTGACCTGTATGATATGTAGAATTGTAAACCTCTAAACCTGTCGACCTGTAGATCTGTATGACTTAGAGACCTATATGACCTGCAGACCTGCAGACCTATATAACCTGTCTAGCCCTTTGACTTATATGACCTGTAGACCTGTATGACTTGTAAGACCTGTAAACCTCTGGACTTGTAGATCTGTATGACCTATCTGATCTGTATGACCTGTTGACCTGTATGACCTGTCGACCTGTATGATATCCATAGACCCATATGACATGTATGACCTTCAGTCATATATGACATTTAGACCTGTATGACCTGTAGACCTGTAGACCTATATGACTTGTATGACACATATGACTTGTATGAAACGTATGACTTGTATGACCTGTTGACCTGTTGACCTGTAAACCTGTCGACCTTTAAATCTGTATGACCTGTATGACATGCAGACTTATATCACTTGTATGACCTGTTAACCTGTCGACTTAAACTTAAACTGTCGACCTGTAGATGTGTATGACTTGTATGACCTGTAGACATTTAAAGTTTTTGACCTTTAGATCTGTATGACATGTAGACTTGTATGACCTGCGTATTTGTACACTGAAATGATATATCTGTAGAGCTGTATGACCTGTAGACTTATATGACCTGTATGACCTGTAGTCATATATGACATTTAGACCTGTATGACCTGTAGACCTATATTACTTGTATGACCTGTAAACCTGTCAGCTTGTAGACCAATATGAGCTGTAGGCATGTCTGAGCTGAAGACTTATAGATCTATATTATATAATATGCGTGGATCTGTACGACCTTTGGACCTATTTGACCTGTATGACTTGTAAACCTGTCGACCTGTAGAACTGTATGAACTCTATGACATGTAGCTCTACAAACCTGTCTGACCTGTAGATCTGTATAGCCTATATGACCTGTTAACCTGTCGATTTCTAGATCTCTCTGACCTGTATGACCCGTAGACATGTTAACCTGTTGACATGTAGACCTGTATGACCTGTAGACATGTTAACCTGTCGACATGTAGACCTGTATGACCTGCAGACCTGTAGACCTATGTTAACTGCAGACTGTATGAACTTTAGGATATCTGTAAACCTATAGACCTGTAAACCTGTCGACCTGTATAACTGTATGACCTTTAGACCTGTAGACCTATATAACTTGTATAAACTGTTGATCTGTAGACATCTAAACCTGTCGACCTGTAGGTCTGTATGACCTGTAGACTTATATGAGCTGTATAACCTGTTGATCTGTATGACCTGTAGACCTGTATAATCTGTAGACCTGTATGATATCTGGAGACCTGTATGACCTGCAGACCTGTATACATATATGAACCTGTAGACCTGCATTATCTGTAGACATGCAAGAAATGTAGACCTCTCTGACTTGTATGACCTGTAAACCTGTCGTCCTTTAGATCTGCATGACCTGTTGACTTGTATGACCTTTTGACCTGTAGACTTGTTAACCTTTCAACCTGTAGATTTGTATGACCTGTGTGACCTGTAGACCTTTAAACCTGACGACCTGTAGATCTGTATGAATTGTAGACCTGTGTGACCTGCAGACTTGTATACCTATGTGAACTGTTGACCTGTATGACCTATATGACCTTTGGGATATGTGTAGACCTGTAGACCTGTAAACCTGTCGACCTGTAGAGTTGTATGAGCTGTATAATTGTATGACCTTCAGACCTGTAGACCTGTATGACCTGCAGACCTGTAGACCTGTAGACCTGTAGACTCGTAGATCTATGTGACATGTAGACCTGTATGACCTGTATGACCTGTATGACCTGTATGACCTCAACAGGTCATATTTGTCATACAGTTCTACAGGTCGACAGGTTTACATGTCTCCAGGTCATACAAGTCATACAGGTCTACATTTCTTGCAATTCTACAGGTTATACAGGTCGTATATGTCTACAGGTCTGCAGGTCATATAGGTCTCCAAATATCATACAGGTCAACAGGTTATACAGGTCAGATATGTCCTTAGGTCTATAGGTCATACAAGTCTACATGTCACACAGATCTACGAATCGACAGGTCTGCAGGTCATACAGGTCTATAGGTCATACAGATCTACAGGTAGACAGGTTAACAGGTCATACAGGTCATATAGTTCCACAGGTCATCAGGTCATACAAGTCTACATGTCACATAGATCTACTACTCTACATGTCTACAGGTCTTCAGGTTTGCAGGTCATACAGGTCTACAGGTCATACAGATCTACAGGTCGACAGGTTAACAGGTCATACAGGTCATATAATTCCACAGGTCCTCCGGTTTACATGTCACACAGATCTACGAGTCAACAGGTCTACAGGTCATACAAATCTACAGGTCGACAGGTTAACAGGTCTACAGGTCATACAGGTCTACAAGTCATACAACTCTACAGGTCGACAGGTTTACAAGTCTACTGGTCATACAGATCTACAGGTTGACAGGTTTACAGGTCTACAGGTCAAAAAGGTCTACAGATATCATATCATATAGGTTCACAGGTTTACAGGTCATTCAGGTCATACAGATCTACAGATCTGCAGGTTAACAGGTCATATATGTCATTTGCTTCTGCAGGTCATACAGGTCATACAGGTCATACAGGTCATACAGGTCTACAGGTTATATAAGAGTACAGTTTATACAAGTCATACGTGTCTACAGATATCATACAGGTCTACAGGTCATACAGGTCTACAGATATCATATCACATAACTCTACAGGTCTGCATCTCATACAGGTCTACAAGTCTTACAGATCTACAGGTCGACTGGTTCCCAGGTCTTACAAGTCATACAAATCTACAATTCATAAAGGGTACAGGTCATACAGGTCAACAGTTTATACAGGTCATAAAATATACACATACATGTCTGCAGGTCTGCAGGTCATACAGATCTACTGAATGAAAGGCTGTTTGTACGTAGACCTATAAACCTGTCAACCTGTAGATCTGTATGACTTGTAGACCTGTATGACCTGTAGAGTGTATATATTAATGAAATATAGACCTGTATGAGCTGCAGACCTTTTAGGCAAATTTGACCTGTATAACCTGTCATGCTCTGTAGACCTGTAGGATTTTGAAGTCTATTCGATATCCTACAGGGAGCCAATGGAGAGAAGCTAAAGTGGGAGAGATGTGTTCTCTTTTACTAACTCCTTTCAATATCCTGGCTGCAGCGTTCTGGACTAACTGCAGACTCTTTAGAGAGTTTTTCGGACATCATGACAACAGAGAGTTACAGTAGTCCAGCCTAGAGGTGATAAATGCATGGACTAGTTTCTCAGCATCACTCTGAGAGAGGATATTCCTAATTTTGGCTATGCTGCGCAGGTGGAAAAAGGCAGTCCTAGTCACGTGTTTTATGTGTGAGCTGGTGAAACAGGTTAACAAGTCTACACGTTTACAGGTCATACAAGTCAGAAAGGTCTACATTTCTTGCATGTCTACAGATCATGCAGGTCTACAGGTTCTACAGGTCATATATGTCTACAGGTCTGCACGTCATACAGGTCTCCAGATATCATACAGGTCTACAGATTATACAGGTCTACAAGTCAAACAGG
>JANJOY010002478.1:0-10630 GCA_038496675.1 Rachycentron canadum
ACTCACTCCCTCCTTCACTCACTCCCTCACTCACTCCCTCCCTCACTCCCTCCCTCACTCCCTCACAGACTCACTCCCTGCAGGAGGCTCAGATCACATGACCACCCTGATGCTGCTCTCTCTGACCGAACTAAAGGGCCAACAGAGCCGTCTCAGCTGGTGTGTGTGCACGTGAGTGTGCATGTGTGTGTGTGTCTGTCTCAGGCGTCTTCACACATTTCCCTCGAGCAGCTCGACGTGTTTTCACATTTACATCGTTGACTGCGGAATCAAACCGACGTCCGTGATGGAGCCAGAGCAGAGGAAACAAACTGCTTCCTCTTTACACCAGCTCGCATATATTTCATGTGGATGTGAAGGGTCATGTGATCTGTGTTTTTTTAGGTGTGTTACTGTGAACACAAATCGTTATCATCAACGACATTTTAAAAGTTGGTAACCAGCTGTGACATCACCCACTGCTTTGTCCACTTTGTAATTTGGCTGTCGGCCATCTTGAATTTTGAAAAGTGTGGAGCTGACCTGCTCTGTCCTCTATCCTGATTGGGTGGTACAGTCTGTCAATCACACAGTAGCCACGCCCCCTAATTCATCCCCTGCTTTCTGGTCTATTTTCCTCTAAATGGACCATCATTTAAAAAATGAACATCATGTTGTATTGAAGACTTGAAACTAGAGACTGAGACCATAAACTCATTAGGACATTTTCCCATAGACTTCAATACAATCTGACTTCTTTAACAACCAGTGGAGTCGCCCCCTGATGGTCATTAGAGAGAATGAAGGTTTAAGGCTCTTCAGCATTGGCTTCACTTCACAGACCCAGAGTCCAGGTCCAGGTTTAGAGACAGTCTGTGGTTAAAACTGGATAAAGGTCTAACTGTAGTAGATATATGTATTTTTTTTATAGGTAAATCTGGATCAAAGAATTATTAGCTTTACAGCACAGTTTTACACAACTGTCATTTTTCATAGAAAGAAGTAACCTGAGTCTCTGGTATAAAAAGATGTTTATTATATTGAATCATTTTTGAACCTCCTATATGAAAGTGTTTGACATAGAGCTGTGTGGGTGTTGGGTCTGTTGCATCATTGTGTGAATGATAACATTAACGTGTGGTGGGTTCAGAAGGAGGCAGAGTCAGTGTCAATGAACACTAACATATACATCCTCTGAGCACCAGCTTGCTTTCTTTGGCTTTGCTGCTGCTCTCACTGCTGATGTATGTGCAGAAACTCTGGGAGAGCGAGCTGCTGACAACGCAGCGAGTGTCCTCCCCAACAGAGGAGGTTATGTAACACGCCACCACACATGAGCAGAGCGAACTGCCTGTGTGCGGCTTTACTCCACTCAGACCGACCCATTCAGCAACTGTTTGAACATTAAAATGACAGATGCTTTATATTATTGTTATAATCTTTACAATGTAAATAATGACACGACTCCACTGTCTAAAGCAACATCAAAAACAAGTCAAATTTCCTCTTTTTATCATTTATTTTAATCTGCAGTTAAGTTATGAATTAGAAGTGAGTCACATATATTTCCTGTCCAGTCAGTGTTTTTCTGTCGAAGTGGTTTCGACAGGTGACAGGTTTGTCTTGTCCTGTTCTCAGTCATGTGGCGCCCTCTTACTTCCCCACATAACATTTCTCTTCATGGTTGTAAAACGTTAGGAACCTTGTTGCACAGTTTATTTCAGCAACACAAGTTTATTTGTATCGTACGTGATCATGCACAGGTCAATCAATGTGATATACAGAAATAAAAGAAGCATAAGAACAGAGGTAAAAAGCATAAGAGAACTATAAAACTGTAAAATAAGAGAAGTATAAAACTGAATAAAAACAGATTATCAGACAAATAATATATCATTAAAGTTCAAGCTTAAAAGGTTTTTAACACGTGAACACACAGAGACACAGGTCAGAGTTTTTGACGTTTTTTTGGATCACAATTATATATAAACAGAAAGGCCTAGGGACTATTTCCTGTGTCTGACACAGTCCAACAACTGAGCACAGACCAGCGTCATACATCAGTCATACGTCATATCACTCCGCCAATCTCAACTATTACTCAGTCATTAGGCCGAGAGGAGAATTAGGAGAAAATAGTAAAATAATTCTTAAACTAAGGTAATGTACAAAATCAATCGAATCAAAAACAAACACCAGAGAAACAATGGAGATAGAATAAAATAAAATTAACAAAATAATTACAATAAAAAAGGGAATAAAACAATGTGATTAATCACAAAAACCCTTTTGAATTAAAAGCCTCCTGAACCAGTTGAAGCTGGTTTATAATGTTTTTGTGTGGAGCAGATAGAAGAGTGTTACAGGAGTCAGGTCTGCTGGAGATAAAAGTCTCAGAGAGAGAAAGTCAAACTTTAGAAATAGATTTTTACAGCACAGGTGACTTATATCGTTCTTCACAGTGTAGAAAGATTTTACACTCAAAGTTATTTTTGGGACAGAAAGATGCAAACTCAGCAGCTGGGTGTAAAGAGGAGAGGTTGTGGTTCATGGTCAGTGTCTTAACGTCTAATAAAGCTCTGAAATATCCACAATAAACAATATTTAAATCAGATAAACGCTGTCTGACTTTCAGTTCTTTGTTCTCTGACACAGCTACAGATTCAATGTCAGGGTGAAGGTGAAGAGCTGCAGAAAATCACAAAAATCACAATTTAAATGACACAAGTACAACAGGCAAATAAAAAAAACATTGGAAATGATAGGGGATAAAAGTCACCTCCAAAATCAATGAATAAAGGAAGATGGGTGAATAGATACACACAAAGTTTTCATAATTAAAGAGCTTATTACTTCTTGTTATTTAATAAAGTCACTGATTTGATGATCAAGTTCAGTTCTAAGAGCAAAGATGAAAACTTTGGTGTTTTCATCTGTACTTGGTTGAGCTTTTTTCCTCTTATGATGTAATAACAGGGGAAATGTCGTTAATGTGAAGGAAGCTGAGAATCGAAAGCTTGTGGTTTGATGCAGTTGTGCAGAGACGATGTTGTGAAGGTTCGAGTTCAGATCATCAACTATGGAGCTTCTTCCTCTCGTGTGTCTCTGTGTCCTGACTTGGTCTGGAACAACGTTTGCTGGTGAGAAACTAAAGCCTGATGATCAACATGAACTCTTGTGTTTGACTGGAGGGAAAATCTCTTTCTTTATTCTAGAGTCTGGAAACAGAGACGAGTTCATCAGTGGCGGTAGAAAACGGAAGCTTGTGCGTCACATCAGCCTCTTAGTTTAGATTCAAGTCTAAAGTCACATGGATCCTAATAATTACAATATAATATGATGATGTTATTGACACATCAGCTCAGGTGAATGTTTTAACCACAGCAACAGTCGTGTAACTGAAGTTTGACCGTGTGTTTGGCAGCAGATGTTCAGGGCATCGACTCCTTCCTGTAGAGAAATCAACCGTTAGTTAAACCGTTAAACGGAACCTGATTATTTACTGAGAAACATCACTGATCTGTGGACGGGGACATTTCTGATGTGTCTTCTGCCTGAGAGTCACTGGGAGTTTTATTGGTTTGGATTTATTGTATTTAATACAATCTTTTCTTTATTATTATTATTATTTTAAATATGTCTATTTTCAACATCAAAATCTGTTCATTTGTACATGAGAAGTACAGGTGAACATTTCAACAATTTGACTGTAACATAAATGTGAAACTCTAAAATCAGCATGGATCTTTAAAACCACTGATGCCTGGGTGGGCAATGATTTCCTGTAAAATTATATCTGACTATTTATTTCTTTATTTTATTCTATGTAATAAAATGACATGGCCTCTATACACATAAAACATTTGATGTCTCTTAAAAAAATAGATGTAAAACTGGTAACCAGGTCTATCATTGAAACAATCTACTGTTAATTTTAGATCATATCAAATGTAAAAGGAGTTTTTACACAAAGAATGAAATGAATGGATTTATCTCATCGACCCAAAAGCGTCTTCAACAGTTAAAAAAGCTTGAAGTGTTGAAGTTGATCAGGAAGCTGAGCCACCCCCGGAAACTTTCACACGTTTTCTCACTGTCGTCTTTGCAGAGGTGAAGATTTGTTGCTTCCTCGTTTTACTCTTTCAGTCCTTTAAAGCTACTTCCCAATAAAATAAACCACAACTTTTCTCACATGACCAGGCCTCTTAAAAATGTCAATTTTAAACCTGACAGAACAATAATAAAAGTCACTGTCTGGTTGTAATTGTCATGAAATATTGTAATGAAAGGATCAGTGGAAACAGCTCTGACAGTCTCGTCTCAAACACATCAGGCTACAACATCATCTCAGCATCATATCTACTGTCGAACCATTTGTTGTGACTCAGTGTGGAATGAAGATGACGTGTCCCTCAAACCCTTCAGCTGCTCTGTGGATGGAAACATCTTGATTCAGCAACTATTCATGTTAAAACGAGTTCAGACAGATGAAAGAGTTAAATGTCTAGTATTTTTGTTATAAATTCAGTTGATGTTTTCTTAGAACAACAGACGTCCACACGTCTGTCTTTCCCTAATTATGGAAACACGCTGATTAATATGTGTTTGTATCTTCCAGGACCAGAGATCATCAGATTGACAGAAGGAAGTGATGTGACTTTACCCTGTTCTGTCTCAGTGGATGTTACATCAAAGAAGTTTGTCTGGATGAAAGATGGTCAGAAGGAGGTGTTTGTGTATGATTCTGGTGTTTCTTCCAGTAAAGGTCTATCAGGTCAACATGAGCAGTTCAAAGGTCGTGTCTCATATTTTGGTGGAGAACTGAAGAATGGCAACGCCTCCATAAGCATCAGAAACACAAAGGTGTCTGACAGTGGAAACTACACCTGTGAATTGAAACTTACTCCAAATCAGAAATTCCACATTCGGCTTCTTGTTGGTGAGTGTTTTCATAAAACAGCTGATGATTCACTGATCAGACTGGTCTCACAGTCCCAGATGGACTTTGATCAAATAGACAGAATAAACATCTGGCAGGACCTTGTCCTCACAGCTCTGCAGTCACATCTGGACTGATTTCCCCTGTAACATGTCTGTTGATTGGACAGATGTGACAGATAAGAAACTAGACAGAATTGTATGAAGTAGTTTTTTGAAACGTACTTTGGCTTTAAGCTCCATCAGGTAGTGACAGGAACCAGTCGTGTCTGTGAATGTGTTAATTCAAACATTTAAACGAGACATTTGTAATATTAGTTTTAGACAGATGTGTAATAAATTCCCAGTTTTATCACCTGTCTGCTACAATGATCACAAACTAACATATGTTTTCTTTTNGGTGAGTTCATCGTATGATGACGTCACGGTCACGTCTCCACTGCTTCCATTTATATGAGAGTAATTGCATCACTTCATGTGTAGAGGAGTTTAGTCTGTTCATCACCTTAATCTCTACAGATTTGACTGTTTCATGTTGATGAAAAACTAATTCTCAAAACTTTACTTTAAATTCAACAGTTTATTGGCTGAAGCTCAGTAAAACAAATGGTTAAGTGCTGTATTTATGTCACACTTTGATGGAGTGAACATCACAGTTCACCTCTCCTCCACCACACACACAGACACACACTTTAAAATAGGTTTGACCACACAAACTAGTTGTTGCTCCAATGATCTGGAGTGGATTTTAGGATGTAGGATGAATTCAGATTATAAGAGAGATGGAGTTTGAAATCAGCATAAAGGAGAACAATCTCTTTCCTTGAAAGTAAAACACGCTTCTAAGGTTCAGTTTGTGTCGACTTTGTCTCAAATGTGTAAATTCGATTCTGTGTTTATCACTGAGCTCATAGTTAAAGGTGCTGTTGTACTGAACCACATTAGACTGAGAGGTGTTTCTATTTTTCTGTCCTCCCTGTTCACAAACATGAGGGGTCAGAATATTAGGAACACCTCTGAATATAACACAGTCCAGTACAACACCATCACTGACTGAGCTCAGAGCTACAACATAGAAGTCAATCAACACCTCTATGACTGTGTCAGAAAACTCAACACTATCAGCATCGTAGAAGTCCACTTCACCGCACAACAGTTGTGTTGGATTGTGTTAGATTGTACAGGTGTACCTAATAAAGTGAACACTGACTGTGTATCACTGACACAGTTAAGACCTGACAACACCAGGAGTGAACAGCTCTTTAAGACCCTGTGTTTAATATTTTATAGCAGAAGTTTTACTTTATTTGAGTGGAAGCGAAGATTCTTTACATCTTAACAAATTATATGTGATTTCAATTCAAGAAATGCGTTTGTCCTCACAGGTGCCATTTCAAAGCTGTCCTTCAGGATACTTGGTGAATCACAGCACGGGGTTCAGCTGCAGTGTGAGGTACAAGGTCATACCTTCAAACCTAAAGTCTGGTGGCAGGACGGAGCTGGAAACATCGTCACTGCTGAAGAACCACAGGTCTCTGAAAGAGCAGGAAGCTACAACATTACCCTCCAAATTAAAGTGACCAAGACCGACCACTATCGCTGTGTAGCTTCACAGGAGGAACTCAAGCATCAGATTTTTACTGAGAACTATGTGCCTGTACCTGGTGAGTTTCTTCATACATTTGTTTTTAGTCAAATGATTGTAAATGTTCATTTGTTCTAGGTTTTACTGTTATAATCTGTGTTCAGACTGAACTCAAAGTAAATCTAGATGAAAAGTCTGCAAAAGTTGAAAATGTTTCAGACTGAGTCAGATTTGTTCCGGGGGTCCACCTGATGAATCTACAGAGAGAAGAAGAAGAATGAGAGGCTGAGGATGGAAATAACAGCAGTTTGTAGTAAAGTCTCACATTGGAGTTTAGTGAACTTCACACAAAAGCCCAGTGACAGATGTAGAAACAGCTGGTGTGACCTGATCCTGAGAACAGACATGAAAAAACAATGACTCAGAGACTAATCTGTTCCACAAGGGAGAATTAAAAAGGTTTGTGGTCAAAAAATTAACCAAGAAATTGAGCTGAAACTAAAAACTACAAATATATTTCATAATAGTGACTATTAATAATGTGATTCCGTGATTGACATACTCCTACACCTGGTCACTAATTATCCTCCTCTGTCTGTCTCATGGAAACATCAGTAAAAATGATGAGATGTTCATGTTTAATGAGATGTAGTTCTCATTCAGGCTGTAGCTACATCTTTTAAACAACAAGATGAATATAAGCTCTGTGGACCACATTTCAGTCATAATTACGTATAATCCTTTAGTGTACTGTCTGAGAATAATTTCTTAACACTGATAGTCTGAGTGTAATTATCTATTTTTGTTCTGTATTTCAGGGGAAAGGAACACATCTTGGACAGCGCTCATTAAATTCATTATTGGAGTTTTATGTTTTGCTGTAGTTGTGCTTGGAGGAATTCTCTGCATAAATTGCTTGAGAAGTAAGTTTAAGCTGTTTTAAAGGGATTTAACCAACATGTCCACATAGATTTGTACAAAACCCATTGAGATTCATTTATCTGTGAGCCCTCTTTAATTAAAGATAATAATTGTTATTATTATTATGTAATAATTTGTAATGTATTATCATGACAGTCCATTCAGATCTTTTAAGCTCTGAGTCGGACTCATTCCCATCCATGTGTTTGTCATTGTATCAGTGCTTTTATTTTACAGCAGGGAGTCTGAGTTTTACCTTTTAGCGCCATTAAGCCTACAGAATGTAAACACACCAGGTGTCTTCAGAGTCACGTCTCTACACGGGACACTCCTATTGGCTCCAGTGGGTGATGTCACAGCCAATCAGAGTGTCTCCTTCAGAGGCCTAGCTGTCAGCTGCTTGTAGCCAAAGTCAATGGGATCAATCCTGTATTTTTCTGATCTCAGAGTGAGGAGAAGTTGCTCTGAGTTTATTGTAGTGACAGAATAAAGACAGAGAGACATGGACAATAAGATATTTAGAGCATTAGAGGCTTTGGAGCTGATTTTTCATCATTACTGCTCCAAAGAATGAGCAGAACTCAGATCAGATAAAGAGAGAAACTTCAAATCAGCTCTAGAACAACACAAACACATGTGTGGAACTTCCTGTGTTGAAGTTTTCTTTGGTTATTCTGGTTTACAGTGTTTTTATCTAGAAAATAAGGAGAAATTCACTTTGTTTTTAGTTTCCTGTTGTTCTCTGAGCTACTATCCCCTATTACAGTGAACAGAGTCTTTACTTTACTGAGTCTTTGCTTCTGTTGTTTTTGGTTTTCTTTGTGTTGAGGAGAGAGGATGATGACAGGATGTAGTTTAAACTGGCTCCATGATATCAACATCAGCTCTATGGTAAAACTTGGTCACAATAATATTTCCACCAGTTTAAAATCCATTAGTTGAACTGAGTTTTTGACTCTGATGATAAATAACCAATCACCTATTAACAACAATCTGAGCTTCGGTTCAACAGGTCAAATTGTATTTCAGGATTTATCGTCATGCTCTGGTGTTTATGGGCTCAGGACCTCAACAATGTGACTAAGGCAAAGGCCATGAAATGCCTGAAAGTTTATCAATTAAATCTTCAAATTAATTATTAGTTGTGTGGTTGAACATGAGTGATGTAGCTTGAATATGATGAAGAGTTGAAGAGAGAGTTTTCTTTCATGTCTTGTTTTCTTTACTGCAGAGAGAAGATAATGTTAAACACGTCCACCAGATCAACAGGAGAGTTTCCAGCTCCACGTGTCCTGAGCTCGTCTGCTGAAGTGTGTGTCCAGTCTAGTCCTTTTCCTCTTGTGTGCACCAGTTTAAAATTGTAACATGGGTCATTTTGCTCAGTCCAAAGTGTAGTTTTAGATGATGTTTAATGGTGAGACTAAAGTATTAACAGAGGGGGCAGCGCAGGAAACATTTCCATCAAATTTCAAACAGTTGCCAAACATTACAGGATAAGTTGAGACAGTTTAGTGTGTGATGGCTGTGATTATTCCTCCTGTTCACACTGACTGTGAGGAGAATCCCTCTGAATGGAAGTGATGGAGGATTAAATAGTTTAAACAGGTGAATTGGAGGCTTCAGCTGTCTGAGTTTCTGTCTTTGTGTTACCGTCCCTCCTCTGCAGCTCAGAGAGGATCGCTCCAGGGAAACAGAAAAATCATTTTGGAATAAAAAACAGAGCTTCAGAAAATTCCCACTTCACTTGATTTGATTGATTTTGATTGATTTGATTGACTGTGGATTTTGTCCCTCATCACTTACACTGATACATATACTGAGTTACTGGTGCCTCCTGTCCATATATACAATAATATACAGGAGACAGAGTCCACAGTGTTTGTTCAGCAGACGTCACCATAACTCAGCAACAACACTCTTACTTAGTGTTACTTACTTACTCTTTCAACTTACATGTAACATGAGTAAGATTTTAAAACTTCACACCTGTAGGTAACTTGTACTGAACTGAACTTGTTGAATTTGACATGTGATGGAACATGTTTCCTCTTTGCTGCAGCTTTAACAGAAAGTCACAGAGCATCAATGTTGTTGAGGACTTTTACGATCTTTTTGCTTAATTGTTGGTTTCTTGTTTATTGTTGTTTCCCATTTTTTCTTATAACATTTTGTAACTTGTCTTTTATTTTGAAATGTCAGGTCCAGTTACAGTCTGAACTTGTGCTCTATCTGACAGTGAGTTGGTGTTTATCATTTTAATCGTTGATTAATCAGCTGATTATTTTCTCCAGTGATCAATGAATCATTTCAGTCTATAAAACAGTGTAAAGAGCAGTAAAGATATTTTCTCATTAAACTTCTCCAGAGTCTGAGGCGACGTCGTCAGGTTTTGTTTTGTCCAAGTCAAAATCCAAAGAGAATCAGTTTAATATGAGACAAGGAAAAGCAGCAGATTGTGTCATTCTGTTCATCAGTGAACAGGTGTCTTGTTTCAGTTACCACAGAGATTTTGATATGTGATATTTGAGCTCTGGGGATAATAGTTTGTGAATTCATTGTTCTAATGAGACAGAAGTGACAGCGGTGGGGCCCTAAACCCCAGTTTGGAAACCAAGGCTCCACTCTGCTGGTTTTCCTTTATCAGGGGTAATGACAACTGAAGTTACACATTCAAAGTCGGTCACATGTCCACATCAGTATTTTCTCTCTGGTCAGTGTTTTCTGTAGAAGTGGTTTCTTCAGGTGAGAGGTTTGTGTTGTCCTCTGTTCTCAGTGATGTTTTTCCCTCTGCTGACCCACAACTAACATTTCTCTCTATGGTACAAAACATTAGAAACCTGAAACACTGTGTGGTCACACAGTTTACTATACCATTTTATTATTATTATTATTATTATTTCATCTTTATTTATTCTTTCTCTTTGCTTTGCAGTCTTTGCTGTTTCACAATGAGACTCATGATAGTGTTTCCTCAGTTCCTGTTATTGTTGTGTTGTTTTTATTATTGTTGTCTGTGAGAGATCACATGTGATAACTGGAGGCTCTGTTCAGTGGCTCTGACATGTTCATGTTTTCTGAGCTGCTTCTGCTCATGTGTGTTTTTGACTCTCTGTTAAAGCTAATGCTGCTAATTCACCTGTTAAAGTGCACGTGTGTGTGTGTGTGTGTGTGTGTGTGTGTGTGTGTGTGTGTGTGTGTGTGTGTGTG
>JANJOY010002492.1:0-12166 GCA_038496675.1 Rachycentron canadum
ATGTATCGCTGAGTCGGGAAAATCGGTTGTGGAGGGGTTGGTGGTGAGACACAGGCTTTTTAGGTCTATGTTTCCGTTGTATAACCTGTTTACCTTTATATGACTTGTAGACCTGTACGACCCCCAAACTGTAGACTTGTATAACATGATTTCTGTAAACCTGTCAGACCTGCAGACCTGTAGACTTATATGACCTGTATGGCCTGTATGATCTGCAGACCTGTAAACCTGTCGACATCTGAGTCCTTTGTTCCAGAATAGTGATAGTGGAGTTGTTTAACCTGTAGACCTATATGATATGATATATCTTTAGAAATGTATGATCTGTAGACTTGTGTATCTGTAGACATGTATGACCAGTATGTTATCTGTAGATGGCCTATAGACCTGTATAACCTGTCGACATGTATGTCATGTGCATGTATGACTTTTATGACCTGTAGTCGTATCTGAGCTGTAGACCTGTATGATATATGTAGACCTGTATGACTTGTAGGATCTACAGACCTATATAACGTGTATGACCTTTTAACCTGTCTACCTGTAGATCTGTATGACCTGTAGACTTGTCAAAGTGTAGATCTGTATGACCTATAGACAGGTATGACCGGCAGACCTGTAGACCTATATATGATATCTGTAAACATGTATGACCTGAAGACCTGTATGACCTGCAAATTTATATAATCTGTATACCCTGTTAACCTGTCGACCTGTACATCTGTATGACCTGTAGATCTGTATGACATTTATTCCCTGTTAACCTATCGACCTGTAGATATGTATGACCTGTATGACCAGTAGGCCTATATACCTTTTGATCTGTATATCTGTATGACTTGCAGACCTGTAAACCTATCGACCTGTAGACTTGTATGACCTGTAGACTTGTAAACATATATAATATGATATCTGTATGACTTGTAGACCTGTAAACCAGTCGACCTGTAGAGCTATAGAGCTATATGACCTGTATGACTTGTAGACTTATATGAGCTGTAGACATATATGACCTGCAGACTTGTATGTCCTGTGTGACCTGTAGGATATCTGTATGACTTGTATAACTTGTATGACTTGTATAACTTCTAACCCTGTATGGCCTGTGGACTTATATATGTAGACCTGTATGACTTGTATGACCTGAAGACCAGTATGATATCTGTAGATCCATATGACCTGTCGACCTGTATTTCTGTAGACATGTATGACTTGCAGGCCTGGATGATACCTGTATACTTGTATAACATGCAGAACTGGAAATTTGTAGACCTATATGACCTGTATGACCCGTAGACAAATATGAGCTGTAAACATGTATGACCTGTAGATATGTATGACTTGCAAGACATCTAAACCTGTCTTCCTGTAGCTCTGTATGACCTGTAGACCTGTATGAGATGTATCACCAGTAAACCTCTTGTCCTGTAAATTTTTATGACCTGTAGGCCTGTATGACCTGCAGACCTGTAGAACTATATGACCTTTATGACCTGTTGACCTGTAGGACCTGTAGACCTGTATGATGATATGATATCTGTAGACTTGTATGACCTGCAGACCTGCAGACGCATATGGCCTGTATCACCTGCAGACATGTGTGACATGTAGAACTATATGAGTGTAAACATGTATGACCTGTAGACCTGTCTGATTTGTATACTCTGTAAACATGTCATACTGTAGATCTGTATGACCTGTAAACTTGTATTACCTGCAGTTGTCATGTAGACTTATAAACCTGTTGACCTGGAGAAAGGTAGACCTATATGACATGTATATCCTGTTGACATGTAGACCTGTATGACTTGTATAACCTGTGAAACTCTCAACCTGTAGATCTGTATGACTTGTATACCTGTATGACTTGTATGACCTGTATGACTTTTATGACCTGTATTCCTATATGACCTGTAGACCTGTATGACCTGTATACCTGTAGACCGATATGACCTGTAGACATGTAAACCTGTTGACTTGTAGATCTGTTTGACCTGTAGACCTGTATGACCTGTGTGACCTACAGACCGATATGACATTTATGACCTGTTAACCTGTTGACCTGTAGATGTGTATGACTTGTATGACCCGTAGACATATAAACCTTTCGACCTGTAGATCTGTATGACCTGTAGACCTGTATGACCTGTCAACATGTGTGTCATGTTTATGACCTGTAGTCGTATCTGACCTGTAGATCTGTGTGACAAGTAGACCTGTATGATATATGTAGATCTGTATAACTTGTAGGACCTACAGACCTATATGACATGTATGACCTTTTAACCTGTCTACTTGTAGATCTATATGATCTGTATGACCTGTATAAACTGTAGACTTGTAAACTTGTCAAACTGTAGATCTGTATGACCTATAGACATGTATGATCTGCAGACCTGTAGATCTATATGTGATATAATATCTGTAGACCTGTATGACTTGTACACCTGTAAACCTCCTTGACCTGTACATCTGTATGACCTGTAGACCTGTATGACCTGCAAACCTATATGACTTGTAGAACTGTAAACCTGTCAACCTGTATATCTGTATGACCTGCAGACCTGTATGATATCTCTATACCTGTATACCTATGCCTATATGACATGATCTGTAAATATGTATGACCTGTAGACTTATAGACCTAAATGAGCTGTAGACCTGTATGACCTGTATAACCTGAATGATATTTGTATACCTGAATGACCTAAATACCTTTATGACTTGTATAGCTTGTGGACCCATATCTTGAGCCTTGTATGGTTGTATGACCTGTAGACATACATATCTGTGGACTTGAATGATTTGTATGACCTGTAGAGGTGTATGATATCTGTCGATGACCTGTCAACCTCTATGACATCTGTAGACCTGAATGACCTGTATGGTCTCTTTAAATGACCTGAAGACCTGTATCATATTTCTAGACCTGTACGACCTGTTGACCTGCATATCTGTAGACCTTTATGACGTGTATGGTATCTGTAGATGACCTGTAGATCTGTATGATATCTGTAGACTGATATCACTTGTATGACCTGTAGTCATATATGACTTTTAGACCTGTATGACCTGTTGACCTGTGGACCTGTATGACTTGTATGAGCTCTTGACCTGTAGACCTGTAGACCTGTAAACCTGTAAACCTGTAGATCTGTATGACCTGTAGACCTGTAGACCTGTAGACCGATGTGATATGATATTTGTAGACCTGTAAATCTGTCGAAATGTTGAGCTGTATGACCTGTCGACATGTAAACCTGTTGACCCGTAGATCTGTATGGCCTGTAGACCTGTTTGATATGATATTTGTAGACCTTTATGACCTGTAGACCTGTAAATCTGTCGACCTTTAGATCCATGTGACCTGTTGACCTGTATGACCTGGATGACCTGCAGACCTTTCTGACTTGTATAACCTGTTAACCTTTTCGACCTGTAGATTTATATGACTTGTATGACCTGCTAACCTGTCGACCTGTAGAACTGTAAGACACGTATGATCTTTAAACCTATAAACCTGTCAACCTGTAGATCTGTATGACCTGTAGCCCTATATGAACTGTGTGGCCTGTTGACATGTATGACCTGTAGACCTGTAGACCTGTAGGATATCTATAGACCTGTAGACCTGTAAACCTGTCGACCTGTAGATCTGTATCACCTGTAGAACTGTATGATCTGTTAACCTGTTGATGTTTAGATCTGTATGACCTGTAGACTTATTTGACCTGTAGACCTGTCCACCTTTAGATCTGCATGACTTGTAGACCTGTTGACCTGTAGATCTGTGTGACCTGTTAATCTGTATTACCTGTAGACCTATAAACAAATATGACCTATATGAACTGTAGACCTGTAATCTGTATGAACTTTAGACCTGTATGACCTGACCTGAGTCTGTAGTCATATAGGACCTGCAAACCTGTATGATGTGTATACCTGTCGACCAGTAGATCTGTATGACCTGTAGACCTGTATGACCTGCAGACCTGTAGACCTGTCGACTCGTAGATCTGTGTGACATGTAGACCTGTATGATCTACATGCCATTTTGACCCATAGACCTGTAAACTGTTTGACCTGTAGATCTGTGTGACCTGTATGACCTGAAAACATTTATGACCTGTAGGCCTGTAAACCTGTCGACCTGTATGTCTGTATGGCTGCCAGACTTGTAGATATACATAATATGATATCTGTATGACTTGCAGACCCGATGACCTTGGTGACCTTTGACGTGTATGACCTGCAGACTTGTAGACATATATGATATGCTATTTGGATGATCTGTTGACGTGTAAACCTGTCGACCTGTACATCTGTATGACTTGTATGACCTGTAGGCCTGTAAACCTGTCGACCTTTGGAGCTGTATGACCTGTAGACCTATATGATATGATTTTTCTGTAGACATGTATGACCTTTAGACATATGTGTTATGTGTAGACATGTTTGACTTGTATTACCTGTAGTCCTATCTGACCTGTAGACCTGAATGACCTGTAGACCTGAATGACCTGTAGACCTGTATAATATATGTAGACCTGTTTGACTTGTAAAAATGTAAACCTGTCAACCTGTAGATCTGTCTGACCTCTAGACCTGTATGACCTGTTAACTTGTGGACCTGTAGATCTGTATGACCTGTATGACCTGTAGACTTATAAATCTGTCGATGTGTAGATCTGTATGGACTGTAGACCTGTATGTCCTTCAGACTTGTCAACAGAAATAATTTGATATCTGTATGACCCGTAGACCTGTTAACCTGTCTACCTGTAGATCTGTGTGACCCGTAGACCTGTGTGACCTGTAGACCTGCATGACCTGTATGACTTGAGAACCTATATGACCCTGATGACCTGTAAATCTGTCGACCTGTGGAGTTGTATAACCTGGAGACCTATATGATATGATATATCTTTAGACATGTATGATTTGTATACATGTGTACACTTGTATGAACTGTATGTTATTTGTAGATGACCTGTAGACCTGTATAACATGACCTGTCGACATGTTATGTGTTATGTGTAAACATGTATGACTTGTATTACCTGTAGTCCTATCAGACCTGTATACCTGTATGACCTTTAGGCCTGTGTGATATTTGTAGACCTGCATGACTTGTAGACCTGTCAACCTGCAGATCTGTCTGACCTTTATGTCCTGCAGACTTGTAGACATATATAATATGATATTTGTATGACCAGTAGACCTGTAAAGCTCTGGAGCTGAAGATCTGTATGACCTGTCAACCTGTCGACCTTTAGAGATGTATAACCTGGAAACTTGTATGACCTGCAGACTTGTAGACATATATAATATAATATCTGTAGACCTGTATGACCTGTGGAACTGTGAACCTGTCGACCTGTAGACTTGTATGACCTGCAGACTTTTAAACATATATAATATGACATCTGTATGACTTGTAGACCTATAAACCTGTCGACCTGTAGATCTGTATGACCTTTAGACTTGTAACCCTGTCGACCTGTAGACATGTATGACCTGTAGACCTGTATGGCCTGTGTGACCTGTAGGATACCTGTAAACCTGTATGATCCATAGACCTGTATGATTTGTATAACTTGTATCCCTGTATGACTGTATGGCCTGTAGATATGTTTGATATCTGTAGACCCATATGACCTGTAGACCCGTATTTCTGTAGACATGTATGACCCGTAGACATATATGAGCTGTGCACATGTATGACCTGTAGATATGTATGACTTGTAAGACCTGTAAACCTGTCAACCTGGTGACCCGTGTGACCTCCAGACCGATATGACATTTATGACCTGTTAACCTGTTGACCTGTAGATGTGTATGACTTGTATGACCTGTAGACATGTAAACCTTTCGACCTGTAGATCTGTATGACCTGTAGACTTGTGCACTTATATGGTATATCTGTATGACCTGTATAACCTGTAAACTTATATGACCTTTATGCCCTGTATGACCTGTAGACCTGTATACCTGTTGACTTGTAGACGAATATGAGATGTAGGCATATATGAGCTGAAGACTTGTAGACCTATATAATATGATATTTGAAGATCTGTATGAGGTGTGGACCAATATGACCTGTATGAGTTGTAAACCTGTATGACCTGTAGACCTGTAAACCTGTCGTCCTGTCAATCTGTATGACTTGTAAACCTGTATGACCTACAGAACTGTAGACCTCTATGTCCTGTATGACCTGTAGGATATCTGTAGACCTGTAGACTTGTTAACCTGTCGACCTGTAGATCTGTATGACCTGTAGACTTATATGACCTGTATGACATGTTAATCTGTATGACCTGTAGACTTGTAAACCTGTCGACGTGTATAGATGAATGAAATGTAGACCTGTTCGACCTGCAGACCTTTAGACATATATGACCTGTATAACTTGTTGACCTGTATGACCTGTAGACCTGTGTAATCTGTAGACCAGTATGATTTCTGGAGACCTGTATGACCTGCAGAACTGTGGACATATACGACATGAATAAACTGTAGAGCTGCATGATCTGTAGACATTCAAGTAATGTAGACCTGTCTGAATTGTATGACCTGTAAACCTGTCGTCTTTTAGATCTGCATGACTCGAATGACCTGTTAACCTGTTGACTTGTAAACCCGTCGACATGTAGATCTCTATGACCTATATGACCTGTCGACATGTAAACTTGTCGACCTGTAGATCTGTATGTCCTGTATGAACTGTTAACCTGTCGACCTGTAGAACTGTATGACCTGTATGACCTGTATGACCTGTAGCCCTATAAACCTGTTGACGTGTAGATCTGTTTGACCTGTAGACTTACATGACCTGCAGACTTATATGACCTGTATAACCTGTTGACCTGTATAACTTCTAGACCTGTATGATGTGCATGATCTGTAGACCTGTATGACCTGTAGACCTATATGAGCTGTAAACATGTATGACCTGTTGACCCGTATAACATATATGACCTGGAAGGATATCTATAGATCTGTGTGGCCTGTAGACCTGTCTGACTTGTATGACATTAAAAATCTGTCGACCTGTAGACATGTATGACCTGCAGACCTATATGACCTGTATGTCCTGCATACCTATATGACCTGTATGACCTGTTAACCTGTAGTTAACAGAACTGTATGACATGCATGACCTGTAGACCTATAAACCTCTCGACCTGTAGATCTATATGACTTTTAGACATATATGACCTGAATGACCTGTTGACCTGTATGATCTGTAGACCTGTAAACCTGTTGACCTGTAGTCATATATGACTTTTCGGCCCGTATGACATGTAGACCTATATGACTTGTATGACCTGTTGATCTGTAGACCATTTAACCTGTCAACCTGTAGATATGTATGACCTGTGGACTTCTATGGTCTGTGTAACCTGCAGACTTATATGACTTCTTTGAGCTGATAACTTGTCGACCTGTAGACTTGCATTACATGTACACCTGTATAACCTACATGTCCTGCAGACCTTTATGACCTGTGTTAATTGTAAACCTCTAGATCTGTATGATCTGTGTAACCTGTAGACCTTTCAACTTTTCGACCTGTAGATCTGTATGACCTTTAGACCTATATGACCTGTATGACTTGTAGACCTATATGACCTGTAGACCTGTATGACTTCTATGACCTGCAAAGCTGTCGACCTATAAATCTGTATGACCTGTAGACCTTTATCACCTGTAGACCTGTATGACCTTTAGACCTATGTGACTTATTTGACCTGTATGACCTGTTGACCTGCATGACCTATAGACCCATATGACTTGTATGAGCTGTAGTCCTGTATGACCTTTAGACCTGTATGACCTGTAGACGTGTAGACCTATATGACTTGTATGACCTGTTAACCTGTCGACTTGTAGATCTGTGTAACCCGTATGAACTGCCACCCTGTAAACCTGTTGACCTGTAGTCCTATATGACCTTTAGACCTATATGACCTGCAGACCTGTAGACCTATATGTCATGTATGAACTGTTGACCTGTAGACCAGTTAACCTTTCGACCTGTAGATCTGTATGACCTGTAGACTTGTATGACCTGTATAACCTGCAGACTTCTATGACTTCTATGACCTGATAACCTCGACCTGTCGACTTGTCGACCTGTAGACCTGTGGACCTGTATGACCTGTATTACTTGCAGATGCAAATGACATGTATGACTTGTTAACCTGCTAACCTGTAGATCTGTATGTCCTGTATGACCTGTACACCTGTATGACTTGAATATCTGTAGACCTATGTGATATGATATCATTTTTAACTTGTATGACATGTAAACCTGTAGATATGTAAGACCTGTATGAAAAGTAGCTCTGTAAACCTGTCGACCTGTAGATCTGTATGACCTGTAATAACTGTAGACATGTAAACCTGTCAACCTGTAGACCTGTATGACCCACAGACCTGTAGACTTGTATCATATGATTTGTGTATACCTGTGAGACCTTCAAACCTGTAAACTTAAATGACCTTTATGACCTGCAGACTTATATGACCTGTATGAACCGTAGACTTATATGGCCTGTATGGCCTGAATGACCTGTAAATACCTGTAGACGAATATGAGATGTAGACATGTATGACCTGAAGACCTGTAGACCTATATGATATGATATCTGTATGACACCTAAACTTGTATGAGCTGCAGACTTGTAGACCTATATTTTTGATATCTGTAGATCTGTATGACATATGGACCTATATAACTTGTATGACCTGTTGACCTGTAGACCTGTAAACCTATATGATTTGATATCTGTATGAGCCGTAGACCTGTATGAGCTGCAGACTTGTAGACCTATATAATATGATTTCTGTTGAGCTTTATAACCTCTGCACTTTTAAATATGTCAACCTTTAAAATTGTAAGACCTGTAGCCTTTATGACCTGTGTGGCCTGTTGACATGTAGACATCTAAACCTGTCAACGTGTAGATCTGTATGACTTGTATGACCTGTAGACCTGTAAACCAGTCGACCTGAAGATCTGTATGACCTGTAGACCTGTATGACCTGTCAACCTGAAGATCTGTATGACCTGTATGACCTGTAGACTTGTAAACATGTCAAACTGTAGATCTGTATGACCAATACGTAAGTATGACTTGCAGACCTGTAGACCTATATATGATATGATATCTGTAGACCTGTATGACTTGTAGACCTGTAAACCTCCTCGACCTGTACATCTGCATGACCTATAGACCTGTATGATCTGCAATAACCTGTTAAGCTGTCGACCTGTATATCTGTATGACCTGAATGACCTGTTGACTGGTAAACCTGTCGATGTGTTGATCTGTATGACCTGTAGACCTGTAAACGTGTCAACCTGATAATCTGTATGACCTGTAGACCTGTAAACCTGTCAAACTGTAGAGTTGTATGACCTGCATACCTGTAGACATATATGATATGATATCTGTAGACCTGTATGACCTGAAGATCTGTATGACCTGTAGACCTGTATGACCTGCAGACTTGTAGACATATATAATATGAAGTCTGTTGACCTGTATGACCTGTGGAACTATGAACCTGTCGCCTGTATATCTGTATGACCTTTAGACCTGTGTGACCTGTATGACCTGTATGACCTGTTAACCTGTCAACCTGTACATATGTATGAGTTGTATGACCTGCAAACTTATATAATCTGTATGACCTGTTAACCTGTACATATGTATGACCTGTAGATCTGTATGACATTCAATACCTGTTAACCTATCAACCTGTAGATATGAATGACCTGTATGACTTGCAGACCTGTAAACCTATCGACCTATAGACCTGCAGACTTTTAAACATATATAATATGATATCTGTAGACCTGTATGACCTGTCGACCTGTAAACCTGTCGACTTGTAGACTGGTATGATTTGTAGACCTGAAGACATGTATGATATCTGTAGATCCATATGACCTATCAACCTGTATTTCTGTAGACATGTATGACTTGCAGCCCAGGATGATACCTGTATTCTTGTATAACCTGCAGAACTGGAAATTTGTAGTCCTATATGACCTGTATGACCTGTAGACTTGTATGATCTGTAGACAAGTATGACCCATAGACATATATGAGCTGTAAACATGTATGACCTGTAGACCTGTATGAGATGTATCACCAGTAAACCTGTCGTCCTGTAGATTTTTGTGATTTGTCGACCTATAGATCTTTATGACCTGTAGACCTGTAGACCAATCGACCTGCAGATCTGTATGACATATATGACATATATGACCTGTTGACCTGTAGAACTGTAAACCTGGCCACCTGTAGATCTTTGTGACCTGTAGAACTGCATGACCTGTATGAACTGAAAACTTATATGACCTGTATGACCTGTTAACCTGTCGAACTGTAAATCTGTATGACCTTGATGACCTTTAGACTTGTAAATATGTTGACCTGTGGAGTTGTATAACATGTAGACATATATGATATGATATCTGAATGATCTGTAGTAGTGTAAACCTGTCGACCTGTAGATCTGTATGACCTTTATGACCTGTAGACCTGTAAATATGTTGACCTGTGGAGTTGTATAACATGTAGACCTATATGATATGATATATCTTTAGAAATGACCTGTAGACTTGTGTATCTGTAAACATGTATGACCTGTATGTTATTTGTAGATGATTTGTAGACCTGTAAACCTCCTCGACCTGTACATCTGTATGACCTGTAGACCTGTATGACCCGCAGACCTGTAGACTTGAATGATTTGATTTCTGTAGACCTGTGAGACCTCCATGGTCTTATATGACCTGTATGGCCTGTGGATCCGTATGACCTGTAGACCTGTAAACCTGTAGACCTGTAGATTTGTATGACTTGTAGACTTGTGAAACTGTCAACGTCTATATATAAATATTATATATATATATATATTCATATAAAGACGTTGACAGTTTTACTATATATAATATTTATATATAGACATTGACAGTTTTACAAGTCTACAAGTCATACAAATCTACAGGTCTACAGGTTTACAGGTCTACAGGTCATACGGATCCACAGGCCATGCAGGTCATATAAGTCTATATATATATATATATATATATATATACATATATGAAATGTAGACCTGTATGACCTGCAGACCCGTAGACCAAAATGATATATCTGTAGACCTCTGTGACCTGTTGACCTATATAACTTGTGTTAACTGTTGACCTGTAAACCTCTAAACCTGACGACCTGTAGATCTGAGTGACCTACTTAGTAAAAATCAAAACCACTGCTCAAGCAAACCAACCCAATAACACTATTAAATGTGGTTTGCTAAATATTCGATCTCTCCCTTCCAAGTCTCTCCTAGTGAATGATTTAATTACAAATCACCAAATTGATCTATTAACCCTCATTGAAACCTGGTTGCAGCAGGATGAATATGTTAGTTTACCCCTCCTGGTTACATTAACTACCATGTGCCACATGTCAGTGGTAGAGGAGGAGTAGTGGCTGCAGTTTATCAGTCAAATCTGCTTATTAACCCTTGGCCTAATGTTTTGTATGATTCATTTGAAAGCCTTACTGTCAGCTTCTTTCACCCTGACTGGAAAGCAGAGAAACCACTCTTACTTGCTGTTGTGTACCGTCTCCCCGCACCTTATTCTAAGTTCTTGGAAAAATTCCCAGACTTTCTGTCAAACTTAGCAATGGAATCAAACAAAGTCATTATAGTGGGTGACTTAAACATTCATGTGGACGTTGATGATGATTGTCTGGCTATTGTATTCAAGTCTCTCTTGGATTCAATTGGCTTCTCTCAGAGGGTAAATAAACCAACTCACTCCTTTAATCATGTCCTTGACTTAGTACTAACCTATGGGATAGAAGCTGAGCACATTACAGTTTTCCCTCAAAACCCTGTCCTGTCTGACCATTCTTTATTTGAATTTACCTTAACAAATTATGCTTTACTTGGGAAAACGTCCCACTACAGTAGATGTTTATCTGATATTACTGTTCCTAGATTTACAGAGCTCATTCCAGCAGAGCTGGCTGCCACACCTAGTAGCATTACAATGGGCAGCTATGCTGATCTTATTCCCTTGCAGGTAGATCATCTTGTAGATAGCACTGCAGCAGCACTCCTTGGGACGCTCGATGCC